>OU343217.1:101967670-102127508 GCA_910596185.1 Chrysanthemum makinoi | reverse complement strand
AGTTGTTTAAAACAAGTTTTAACATCAAAACCCTTATGAATCAATAATACCCAATTCCTACGAGTATAAACCCTAATTCACAATTACTTAAGATTTCTTGTTTGTGGGTATGATTCAAGCATGGTTTTGGTCAACTAAACATGTAACAAGCATAACAAAACCATCTAATTGATCAGAAACACTCTCATTAGAAAACGCCCAAATCATGCGTATGAACCCTAATTTTGAAAATGATGAATTATTGTTTCTGGGTGGATTTGGTTGATAGAAATGGTTTAAGAATGATCATATTAACATTTTAACACATCCATTTACCAGAAACACCATGATTAAATGTTCATATGCGGCTTATCGTAGAACATGAAATCATGCCTAGGGACACATCTAGCCATTGGATTTTAAAACGAATCAAAATCTATGTTTAGATGATCACCTAGAACGATTAAACACTTACAAATATGAAGATTATAAGCGGTTTGAGTATTGAATCTTATGTGTGGGATGAGTGGTTGAGGGAATTAAATGAAAGTAATAAATGATTTGAAAAGTTTGGTGAGAGGTTTTGTTAAAATTAGTTTGAGCTTTTGACAACATTGGTCCCTCCACCTCAACCATTTTCATCAAAGCCTAAGTTCCACTTTGGTTACGTATGAAGCATAGTTTTGGAAAAAAACATGTGGCGTCCCCTCGACTTAAAAAATAATGAAATTTTATAAATTTGAGTCCGGGGAGTGTCAATAAACCAGAAATGTGACCACCATTATCAAAGAAACAACCGGAATAAGGTAATACGCAAGTACAAGGTTTTATGAAACAGAAAAATATTAACTTTCTTCCCCTCAACACTTGATCGTGAAAATATTGAAGTTTTGAAAGAGTGAAGTGTTGTGGAAGATTTATACTTGCCATGTTGAAAGAAATTAAGATAGAAGAATATTTTTGAGTTTAAGTTTTTATATTTTTGTATTTTTTTTGAAAATATTTACAAAAGAGGTTTTGGTGTTTGACTGGTTTTAAGATTGTTTTAAAAGTTGTCAGTTCCTCTGGAGTCAAACACGCATACCAATCCGGTGGACCAACTCATAAACCTAGCGAGGCTAAGGCTTTGGTGAGAAGATGCGCTAGTTGGTATTCCGTACCCACAAAGTATAATTCAACGGTACCCTTTTCCACATGCTCCTTGATGAAATGATATCGAAGATCGATGTGCTTTGATTTGAATGTTGAACGGTTGCGAGATCGCAATAGCACCGATTGTCGCGATACATCGGGATTCTGTCAAATACGTAACCATAATCTTTGAGTTGTGTTCTCATCCAAATGACTTGAGCACAACACGCCGACATGGCTACATATTCTACTTTAGTTGAGGACAGGCGTGTACATCTGCTTTTTCGATTGCCATGACACGGTTTATCACCAAGAAATTGTAGAGCTCACGAAGTACTTTTCAGAATCTAAGCAACACTGCGTGATCAGTCTGAAAAAGCTATTAGTTCAAAACCAGAATCCTTCGGATACAGATCCCCAAGTTAATGGTTCCCTTGATGTATCGGAGGATTCTTTTAGCCTCAGAGAGGTGAGTTTCAGTTGGTCGTCTTGGCGATAACGGGAGCAAAGATATACAACAAAGACAATATCAGGCCTAATGGCATTAGATACATGAGACCCAATGATACTTTGATATTTGGTAGGGTCAACCAATTTCCCATGCAAATCAGCATCCAGTTTCTTGGTATGTGCCATTGGTGTGGCATAGGTGTCCGGTTTGCATTCCATTTTGTTTAAAATTTCAAGGGCATATTTGGACTAACTCAAGAAAATGCCACAGGGTGATTGATGAACTTGCAGTCCTAGAAAGAACGTAAGTTCACCCATCATGGACATTTCAAAATGTTTTTTCATATGTTTTGAAAAAGCGTTTGAGTATTTTAAATGTGTTGACCCAAAAATGATGTCATCCATATAAATTTGAATGATTAAAATGTGTGCCCCGTGATATTGTATGAATAGTGTAGGGTCGACCGATCCTTTGACGAAATTATTAGCTATAAGAAAGGATGACAACTTATCATACCACGCCCGAGGGGCTTGTTTGAGACCGTAGAGAGCCTTGTTCAGTTTGTAGACATGATTAGGGAACTATGGATCAACGAATCCTTCTAGCTGGCTAACATAGACCGTTTCTTTCATTTTTCCATTGAGATAGGCAGTTTTGACGTCCATCTGAAATACCGTGATGTTCATGTGAGTCGTAAATGCGAGAAAGATCCGAATGGCCTCAAGTCTAGCAACCTGTGCGAATGATTCCTCGTAATCAATCCCTTCTTCCTGTCTATAACCCTTAGCCACCAGACGTGACTTATTTCGGATAACGTTTCCTTGACATCAGTTGTTTTCCAAATCCATTTCAGACCAATAACATAGACTCTAGTTGGTTTTTCAACCAATTCCCATACTTCAAGATGTTTAAGCTGTTGAGTTCTTCTTGCATGGATTCAATCCGGTTGTCATATGTCATGGCATCCTTAATGTTTTGGGGTTTAGCTTGGCGGACGGTAAGTGCATAAATGCAATGTTCACCGTCAGTCTGAAGTCGTTGTCTATTCGACTGGTTGATTGGGTTGCCAATAATGTTCATTAGAGGATGGTCTTTAGTCCAACGATGTGTGGAGGTTGATGTTGATATACATTCTTGATTAGGAGGATTCAAATGGCTTGTGGATGATTCGCAACATCAGGTGTGGCGGTTTCATTAGCAAACGGATTGAAGAACGCATTTGGATCATAATCTCGGGTGAGGGTACTTCATGGTTCAGAAGATCATCAGCTGGTTCAGCGTCATTGGATGCGGTTTGTTCTCTTTGTTGTTGTAGAATCAGCTGGTGCTTCCTCAACAGTAGTTGTTGTAGCAGGTGTATCAGTATTGGATTATGATCGGGTTGGCGGCGGACATTGATACATATGGACGCGTTCATCAATATCATCACTAACGAGGAGCAAATAGCTGTTCCATTTGATGTCGAGTAAGTTGTAAACTAGGTTGGTGATGATGGGGTTTGAGGGAAGTTTAAGCGGTTATGTCCGGGTTCCAAAATTTGTTCAGAAGCCATTTACGTAAGCTCATCGAAATTTGCATGAATGTTTCCATAATCTCCCTTGTGCGGCGATTCGATTTGGTAACCCTTAGAGTTTTCACAATATCAACAAAGACTCAATGTGGAAGCTTTGGCTTTGAGCTTACCAAAGTCATCACGATCATTATTCGGATAACAAAGGGATCCCATGAAAGTGTTTGATGTTCGGTTTACGGTTGTGGATAAGCTCATAAGGTGTTTTGTTGTGGCGTTTGGTAATCATTGAGCGATTCTGAGTGTAGCAGTTGACCGCGGCTGACCCACAAGTATCTGGAAGTTTTGCATTTATTAACATCGTTCTTGCAGCTTCCTACTTGTCGGTTTCGTCTTTCAACAACTCGTTTTGTTCGGTGTTCGTGCAATGGATGTTTGATGCTCAATTCCTACTTTCTCATAATAATCACGAAGAGTTTGATTCACAAATTCAGTTCCTTTGTGCGTTCTAATTTTTCGGCGGTGTTAGAAGCTGAACTTGAATTTTTGTGTGAAAGGTGATGATCATCTGTGGAGCTTGATCTTTACTTCGAAGAAAATAAACCCAAGTCCATCTTGAGTAGTCATCTACAATTACCAAGATGTAGCGTTTGCCATTAATCGTCTGCACGCGTATCGGGCCACACAAATCCATGTGAAGAAGATGAAGCACATGATGTGGTGTGTTCCACCTTTGAAGGAAAGTGAGAACGAGTGCTTTTCCCTTGTTCACAAGCTGAGCATAGGTGATCTTTAGAATACCGAAATCTTGGGAGACCTTCAACAAGTTTGTATCGTGAAAGATTGGTTATGGTTTGAAAGTTTAAATGTGAGAGTCGACGGTGCTATAGCCAAGATTTTGTAGATGTTGCCTTTGAAAGTAGACAGATGGGAGATGAAGCAATCATGTCTTGCATTGAGGTTGTATAAAGACTTGAATTGCGGGTACCAGACATAAGATCGTTTCCTTGTAGATCACGAATGAAACAAGTTTTCTCTCGAAAAGCAACTTCCAAATCTCCATCACAGAATTGACTAAATGAAAAAAGATTGTGACCGAGGCCTTCCACATAATAAACCCTGCTAATTTCGATGTTGCCATTGATGTAATCTCCGTAGCCCATGATAGTTCGCGAAGTGATCATTCGAATCGGCAGTGCCAATGAACTTTGCAACAAAGTTTGATAACAGTTTGAGATTGACTGTCATGTGTCGGGAACATCCGCTATCAACAATCCAGAGGATGATCTGTATCACCTACATTACACACGGACAACCGAGATGGAATAGAAGTAGATGTGGAACCGAGAAGAGTTAGAGGGTTCGAAGCGATTATAGTAGAAACATACATGTTAATGATTTTAGGTATCCATTTAAATCCAAGTGTATTATGTAACCATTTCTGCCATCTCCAATTAGTCTTAGCTTTGGTCTTAGTAAATGCACTAGGTGATAAGTTCTTCCTAGGAGGTGTGGGGGTACTATGGGTACATCAATGATTGTAGTCGGAACATTAGAAAGTGGTTTACCTAGCACAGACTTAGAAGCATTAGTGGGCCTAGAGGTATTCCGTTTTCTATTATTCCGCTTACGATTCAAGATAGCCTTAGCAACACATTTATCATGACAACCAGAAAACATGCTTTTACGACAACCAACACAAGAAGCTTCAAACATAACATTTAGAGTACTTAAAGATTCACATTAGTTACATCACTTTTTCATTACATTTGTCGGGCGCATATCTAAAGTGGGTGCAACTTGAGTTTTATTCAAAGTCCTAAGGTGTTCTTCTACTTGACATTCTTTATTGTTCTTTTCTTACGTGGCAACTTCCTATTCTTCCTTGTATTGCTCCTAGGTTGTGAAGTGCGGGCGTTGGGAAAAGAGGCAACTATTCCTTTGATAGAGGGAAGCACATTAGTTTCTTGTGGTTTGTCAGTAGATGTTCTAGAGTCATTTTGAATCTTTTAGGTGCATTAACTCTGTGTTACTATCCCTATCTTTCTTAAGTTTCACCAACTCTGCTTTTAGATCATGGATTTTGTGTAACAAATCTAGATTTTGAGCGAGTTAGTCCATCTCTATTAAAACATCTTTGGTGTATGCAAGATGATCATCAAGTCTTTTGGCTTTTATCGAGTCTTTTGAGTAAATCAAATATGATACCATATTCCTTTTTAACTTTTGAAATTTCTTGTTCATATTTTGAGATTTGACACTTCAAAGACACATTTTCATCATCCAGTTGCTCAAGTTTTGGATTAAGAGTTTTGGTATGCAACTGGTTGATTTTGTTTCGCAAAGCGAGTTCACAATTTTGACGATCTTTTTGACACCATTGAAGACAACGTTTTGCATTCGAAAGCTAGTTTAACAATCGTTCATTTTCAACTTTTAAAGATGTGATTTGTGACAGTATCAGTATTCTCAACAATTTCAATGAATCAGAATCGTGAGAGATATAATCAAATGCATATGCAGCGAATGTAATAACACAATATTTTTTATATCAGCACAGATAACATCTTCCAAGAGTCGATCAACATCTTTTCTTAATAGTTTCTTTTTCGTTTGTATTTGAAATCGATGTTTTACTTTTGTTCGAAAACTCTTTTCATAAATCCAAGCTCCTTGTGAAAATCCCTTTCCCAATATAATGCACATTTTCAAATTCTGGACATGAGGTAAAATTCTTTTCTGAAAAATATCTCTTTGTGCTCTCGCATGAGGCGATTGAAAATGTTCAACTTTATTGAGTTGAGTTCAATTTCACGTTCCAAAATTTTGATGTCAGAAATGAATGTTTCAAAATATTTAGAATTTGACATTTTTAGAATTGTTTTACTTCGAGTGAAGGTAAAGGACCATTAATTTGTGCGAGGTGGGTTGGGGACCAATATTAGAAGACTCAGAAATAGGCGTGATAACCCAAGGTGTGTTAGAATTATCTTGTTGTGCGACGAAAGTTATGGCCTTTGAATAGTTAAATGGTTTGTTATAAACAACATTTTCTAATTTTGACCGACTCTCGTCTTATGCATCTAATTCCTCTTGACGATTATATTCAACAACACTCATAATGGAATCATCAATTCTATGTTACTTACTTGTAAACTTGAGGATTTGGTTTGAATGCTCTATTTGAAAACTTTGGTTTGTAATCGGCAAGATTCGGTCCATATCCATTTGGATTTGGTTTAAAAGTAAACTTTTGAATAGTTGTGATTGACTCACCATGTTTATAAACAACATTTGAAACTCTTTGATTTTGTTTTGTAAGTCGACAATTTCTTCAAGATAGTCATCTATTCGTTTTGTTGAATGCTTTTTGTACTCCGCAGGCATTTTTGACAAGTTAACAACTTCAGACTTGGCTTTTTGAGTTTCAAAGTAGAGCGTTAAGTTGTTGTCTATGATCATATTTCAGTTGTTCTATTTGAGACAACAAATCATTCTTAGATGCGACTAGATCCGCATATATGTTGTTCTAATGATTTTTCGTTTTGGTAAGATTTAGCAAAAGCGACTTCAAAACCTTTTCACGTTTTTCTTGTGTTTGAAAAATGTTGAGTTGATATTTTAAGCATTCATTATCCTTAGTTAACAGTGCATTTTTGTCCTTTAATTGCTTATTGATGTCTTTGCATATTTTCAGTCGAGATTCTTGGTCTTTAAGTAAGGTCATGAGCTCAATATCTACTTAGATTAGGCAGCTGACTTATTCAACGTGAGTCTCAACATGATCATTAGTCAGATCCTCAAGTATAACCGGGGAGTCAACTTGATTGTCAATGGTAACCGTAAGGTCCTCTTGATCGTCAAATATAACTACAGGATCTATTTGATTATCATCGGAATGAGATGTAGACGGCTCATGTTGAACACTCTGATCCTTGTCGGGATCTGGGATGTTGGCGAAGATATCAGTCATTAATGAATATAGTTTGATCCGGTACCTGAGACAAGCCGTCGGTGTCATACACTGGGCCTGTGTCACTCATGTGGAGTTCTTGCATGTTTGCCATCAACATAATTGTTGCATTAGCACAAGTCCTCCATATCATCATCCGAATCTGCATTTGCCATGAAGCTCTGTTCCTTGTTGGTAAGAGTTCCACCAGCATCCTTAGGAGCGAGTAAAGCCTCTTTGTGATAAGCGATGCCTCTTGTCCTCGTAGTAGGGCATGCATTAGCTAGATGACCCTTCTCTTTACAGTTATATGGCGAAGACCATTAATCTCATTAAAGGCATTACCGATTCAACCACTTGAGCCCTTTGTTGTTGTGGAGCACCCATGTTATTCCTTCCCATTGGATTAAACCCTTGACCCCGTCCATCTACGAACATTACCACGATTACGAACTTCAACAGTCCATTGTTAACAACTTGACGATTCCTTGTGTTTGATTAGGTACGAATGCGATTGTTGGATTTGTTTGAATATCGGCCGAAAGCTCTAGCAATCATGACAAACCCTTGTTGCAATGCATGGCTTATGTATCCTCATTAGATTTCTTGTAAAGTGCTTGAGCATTGTTGTTGTTGTATGGAACCAATTGAGTTTCTTGAGATTGGTGCTGTGTCGGATCATATGGTGTAATTATTGCAGTTGGTTGTGGAGGATTTGTGAAGACAGTTGTAATGTGGGAATTGAGGATAACAACTTTGAGCCCACAAAGCTAATTGTTGATTATCCAGAAGTGAAGGTGAGACAGGGAGTCCACGGATAACCTTTTCTTTGTCAACTTCTTTTTGGTAGGGCTTCAAATAGTCGTACAACAATCCATATGTAGCATGATGAAGATTCTTTGCTTGACGGATGAAAATGACATACTTTTCCAATCAGGACCAAGACTACTCAGGAACTTAGTGTTGACTACAATTCTTGGCATAATGATGTTATGTTTTTCCAAGTCATTGATGATATCGGAGAATCGATGATGATATGACTCTAATGTCTCCACTGGTTCAATCATGAAGTGTTCATAAGCCAAGTAGATTTTGGATTCCATGTCTTCTTGATTGAGTTACGTGCCTTCCATGAGAAGATGAATATGCTCTCACATTGCTTTAGCGGATCTTTTGAGCATCAACACTTGAAGTCAGTTGGTAATCCCAAAGGATGTATTGCATTGCGGTTCATGGCTTCAAAGTGTAGAAGTTGATCAGTAGTGAGTTCATTAAGACTGACAACTTTGGTGACATCACCTCTTGGTGGATTAGCATTGGATCTCGGTGTAGTGACATTAGGCATCAAATGGACCTTCGGGGATGACCTTCTTCAAA
This sequence comes from Chrysanthemum makinoi, assembly GCA_910596185.1. NCBI lineage: Eukaryota > Viridiplantae > Streptophyta > Magnoliopsida > Asterales > Asteraceae > Chrysanthemum > Chrysanthemum makinoi. Next base: position 102,119,108 of record OU343217.1, on the reverse strand, counting down.
ACCTTTCCATGTGGCTTCTTTAGATCACAAAACCTAAAGAACCTTATCACCCATTGATAAGTAGTTTTAGGGAGTGAGCATTGGAGGTCTATCAAGTGATCCGGCCTCATGAATGGATTGTTGGCTACTTAAAGCTTCACACATCTTTGCAAACCAAAGGCGGTTCCTTCATAGTATTCCTGGATGGATGTTGATTGTGAAAGTTTGTGTAAGGTTGTACTTGAAAACTAGGTGGTGGTTGAATCATTTGTGGTTGAATTGCTCCTTGAGGAAATTGTTGTTGTTGTTGTTGTTGTTGTTGTATTTGTTGATAAAATTGTTTTTGTTGATGGAGTTGTTGTTGTTGATGTTGTTGTTGAGAATACACATGAGGGAAGTAGCTAGAGTATGGTGGTTGAGACATCTTGAAAACTTGTGTTGATTATGGATCTTTGTAATCGAATGAAACTTTGTTGATGAAGTATCCTTAGGGGTAGAAAACAGCTTAAGCATAGTGAAAAACCTTATGCGTAAAAACACCAACTTACGCGTAAGAAGAGAGCTTACACGTAGGATTAGCTACTGCGTAGGGTTAAAGAACTACCAACTATCGTAATCAAAAGCTTAGTAGTAGAATGCTTATGCGTAATATTTGCTTATCGTAAGACAAGGCTTAGAAGTAAGAAAATGCTTAAGTAAAGATTCTCTGGCGTAAGTTTTAGCTTAAGCGTAAAACTAGGGTTTTACCCAAAATCCTTTACACTTTTCGCGGTGTAAAGATATCCAAATTCGAAGTGTTTTTAGGCTTATCCAAAGCAAGAAACAGAGTAAACCAATTATCAAGAAATCAAGCCTAGAAACTCTTATAGCGTAAAACTAGGGTTTTACTTATGGTAAGAATATCAAGTTTTTGCAAAACTGAGATTTACGCCCAAAGTGTTTCTAAACCAGATTTTTGTGATGAAAAGGCTTCAATATCACCAAAATAACACAAAAGTGTGAAACTTGATGATCAAGAACTCTTTTTACCCTTACGGGTAGAAAGCTACGTATCAAACCAAGCTCAAAAACATGAAATACACGTAAGTTTCAAACTTTTAAAAACTTAAACTTTAACACCAAATAACCAGAAGGACAAGAATCTTGAATTTTAAAGTGTAAAAAATAAGATTTTTAAGCGTATGAAAGTTGTAGAACCAAGACTTACGCGTATGACACAAAAACTTCAAAAACAAACACACGTTTCACCCAACTATTTGGCGAATGATACCACTGTTAGGTCACCATGTTAACACAGCATCAATATAGAGAAGTATAGATGAAGGATGGATCGGATGAACACTTAACAAAACACGAATGAATAATAAGGTTTATGCTTAGAGTGAAATAGAAAAGTGACAACAATTCCCAAATGGGGAGTTTACAAGATTATTTGTAGGAAGGAACTAGGGCAACATGCAAGTTCCCTTCCTTTCCTTATTGGACGGACCAGGCTTATGGGCTTTTTACATAAGCCTTGCCATAATTACTAACATAAAAGCCTAATTAAGCTAACTATTACATATTAATTACTAACACTTGTAATCTAGTTTAGGAGTGATTCCAACAGAATTTCTTTTATAGAATGAATAAAAAATGTCCAACTGAGGTTATTAATTGAAAGTTAGCTGGTATTCTTTCTTATGCGTTTAGTAACATTATAAAAAACTATTATAAGGTACTTACGTTGATGTGGGGACACCATGCAATCAAAATTTTGAGTAGCGTTATATGTTTTCATGATACTAACTTTACGGCGTGTGGCCGATAACTTTAGGGAAAAAACTTTTATCACACACTATTTCATAAAAATGGCGGTGAACCGTGCATCCCACGCGATACAACTGAAACCATCAAAACTTGATGGTCACCACTATTGCTAGTTGTTTTGGACGTGCAATATTATATAACTTTTAAACATAAAAGGTGTTTTAAAGCGAGTGGTTTTAGTTTGGTGGTGTCATGTTGCTAAGTTGTGGTGCGTGAAGTGTGGTGAAGATTAAAGATTTGTGGTGGTGTGTGACCGAAAAAGGTTGTGTCGAGAAGAAAGTTTATTCTACGTAAATGATTGGTTTATGCGATATGCATAATTATTTGCAAATTTTATTTAGTGGGTGTTTTAAATAAATTAAAAAAAAAGATAAATTAATTTATGCATTATTGTTTTATACCATGTGATATATTAATGAGAGGAATTTTTTGAGTGAGGGTAGTATGTATCATTAATGATTTGTAAAATTTCATTTTAGTGGGTGTTTTGAAAAAAACATATAAGATAATTTATGCATTATTGATTTTTAACATGTGTTATATTATTTGTACTTTAGAGTGAGGGTGTATTTTAATAATATCATTGTTGATTCATAAATTTCATTTAGTGACTGTTTTAATGAAGAAGAAAAAAAATATCTTTACTATTTTTTTTTGTACCATGTGGTATATAAATTGTACTTTAGAACTTGTAATGCTTAGAAATCAACAAAATGATTCCATAAGAGGTGGCAGAGTGTGAGCTTAATTTTTTAAGACTTCCTTTTATAGGAAGTCACGAAGCAACTATATAGTAGTATAGATATATATATATATATATATATATATATATATATATATATATATATATATGTTATTATTGTGTTTTAGCTTATATATGTACTTCCCATCTTTTTCAACTCGAACCCTTTATTTATCTTCTTTAAGCAAAAAACATGCACCTTTCTTTTTTCACTAAATCATATTTGTTGATGATGAATCGGGAGATAAATATGTTATTTGTTAAAGGATGTATTATTAATACTTTTGGTTCGAAGATTATGAATAAAGGGGATCTAAATTGAAAAAGATGGGAAGTGTATTTAGTAATAATAATAAAAAGATGGGAATTGTATTTAGTAAAAGATGGGAAGTGTATTTTGTAATTTTCAATTTAACATATGCATATGAAAAAAATTAAAAAGTTAAATTGTTATGATCTCAAACTTATTTGAAACAGACACTTATGTATATGATATGGATATCTATTTATCAAACTTAGTGCCATAAATTTTCTTTCTATAAAGTATTTTTCATAATATATATTTATTCTCAATAACTAAATATAATATTATATTAATTAAAAAATAATAAAATTAATTAAATTTTCAAAAATTATGATTACTTATCGTAAATAACTACAATCAGTTATATTACATTAGGCTTTAGTAAATTTATTTTTTTAGCATAAATTAAAAAAATTAAATTAATAAGTTAATTTAGTATAAGATAGTAGTAACTAGTAAGTCTAATTTGACAAGTTTAAGGTACTATTCAAGTTTAGAATTGCCATACAGTTTGCCAAATTCGAGTTATATGTGTTCTAACATTTTTTCTATAAAGAAATAATTATTCATTTTGTCACCACAATTAAAATAAATAGCATCTGGTCTCGTCTCATGTCATGCATGACTCGATTTGCCAAGTGTTAGGAATTAGAAATTCCCGGTATTAAAGAGTCGGTCACCTCAAGTATATGTAATCGTTAGAATGCTCGTAGTCATAGTTATATTTAGTTAAGTAGTATTTTGTTAAGTAACACGGTGGAGGACGGACGGGTCTTTACCTTTGTATGCGATCCACACCCGTTGTGTGGTTTTATGTAAGACTATAAATACTCTACCTCCCGGTAGAGTTGGAGCTCATAATAATATCTTTCACTTACTCTCACTAAGTTCCCTAAACCTCTAACTTTCTCTCTCTAGAATTCCACTTATACCCACTTGTGTTATGGTTTGATGTGTAAGTGAAATCTTATATCTAACAATTGGTATCAAGAGCCATGGTTAGATCATATCTTGCACATCTTTGGATTTCTAGTGGTTTTAGGTGGTTTTTGAGTTTGAAAAAGTTTAGTGGTTTTGCATCATTTGGTTGATTTCTTGTGTTAAAGTTTGGATTTTGATTGTACTTTTGTGTTTAGAATCATCATAAGTGTTTAGGTTTTGATTTGGAAGGCTTGAATCATGGTGGTTGGGTTGTTTTTGGATTGAAAAGTGTGTTTTGGAAGTTTTTCAAGCTAGCGACTTGGCTCACGGTATATCTTTCTTAGTAGCGACTTGCTTCACATTTTTGTAGCGAGTTCAGATTTTGGAGCTAGCGAATTAGACCTAGCGATTAACAGTACAAGTAGTGGACTCTCCACTACGGGTAGCGACTGGGTGGTAGCGACTTGGTGCGTAGCGAGTTGCTCTTTAGCGACTTGAATCTTTAGCGACTTGAGTAGCGAATTCTTTGCCAAAATTTTGCTAACGACTTGAGGCTTAGCGAGTTACTACTTAGCGACTTGCATTTGTCTAGCGACTTGGGACTTTAGCGACGGTGGTGTAGCGAATTAGGTGTTAGCGACTTGGTGCATTATCTTATAGCGACTTGGTTGATTTTTACGAAGAAGAGGTTTGACCAAAGTTGACTTTTCATTCAACTTCGCTTGGCCATAACTTTTGATCAGTAACTCCGTTTTCAGCGAAATACATCCAAAAGCCAAGAACGGCTGAATATTGTGAGGTTTCACCGATGTCGTGAAACGAATTTTGAGGCCCAAATCCTCTCGAGAAAGGAAGTTATTGAGCTTTTAAGTTTTGAACTAAATTTCTCTCATAAAATCGTGCAACAACCAACCAATCACAACCAACAACATCTCTGCTTATTCCACAAACAATCATAAGTCCTAACACACAATTGTCTATCATTGTGTCGATCCATCAGTCATCTTAACACATTCCATTGGTCATTGCTTAACGGTTTGGTCTTGATTTTAGTAAAATCCAGCGAAAAGTCTATTTCTCGGTTTAAATCATAGACTTGTAAAATCCTGTGCATTCCACCACATCATGTCTTACTCTCTGACCGGTGATTTGGAAGTGCTTAAATTGTATGATCTTGTGGACAATAATGTTAATGAATGCTACGATTAAAGATGTTTGAATTAAACAATGAGGATGTGAGATCTTCATGTTATGAGTACAATGAGAATGAATTGCACACCTTTCTGAGAATGCCATGAAAATGGAATGCAGCATTGAGCCTATCGGCTACTTCATCGCACCTCATGTTGTTATCCATAGGTGGGGATCGAACATGTAGTGCTCTTTTCCGCCAGGGACTTACCTACATTGACAAGAAGCTTCTTTGTTGAACTTAGAACATTTAAAGCTGCAACTTACCAATGAGTTCATAAGGATGGTTCAGTCGCGACTCTTCAAGTAATCTACAAACAATTTGACCATTCATCGAGTGGGGAATATTGGTCGATCAACATTTGACGGGAATTTCCTTCAAAACATATCTTGGAATGGAAATCAGGAATTCATGAGACATTTATCAACTCATGGATAATGTGAAAAGTACATTGAAGAATCGCTCAAAAGAATGAAAGCGTGAATGAGTGTCAGTGCGGTTGAAAGATTGTTGTGATAAGTTGGGTAATGTTTACGTTGAAATATCGGGTGTTCTTTGAATGCAGAATGTCATGACAACAAAATTGATGGTCGGATAATGCAAATGGAATCTTCGTGCTCAAATTCACAAAGAGAGAGAGAGATTACCCGATCCAATGACACATTGCGTAATATCCCAATCTTGAGGAGTAAGAGATTGCATGGGTTTCTTTGTACCTAGTTGTGCATCTTCTACTCAAAATGATGATTATGAACAGCATGAGTACGCTGCATTTGTGCACGATGATTCCCTTACCACTAAGCTTAACATATATAAGGATCAAGTTGCTATTTATGAACAACGTGCTAAGTTTGAGTTGACCACCCGTGGCGAGGAAATGGATGTCCAAATCATTACCTATTAGAAAAAGTAGGTTTAGAGAAGAAGTATTAAAACAAGAGTTAAATTCCTTACAAGAAAAGCTTTCTAAAAGTGCTAAGCAAAAACAAGAACTTCAAGAAAATGTTAAAATGCTTAAGCAAGAATTTAGTGCTAAGGAATCAAAACTTTTGAATGATTTTTCTAATCTAAAACTTTGAAAAACAAGCTTGAAAATAAGTTGTACGTACAAGGAAACCATTAATTTGCTCACATGATCACAAAGCATAGAGTTCTAAGTGACAAACATAGTGTTGCCTTAGTTGATGAACCAAACCTGAGGCTTGTAAAAGGCTAGAAAGCTCATAAGGTCTTGTATGATGGTAATGAGATCCTTAAGCCTAGACAAAAACCTAGTTCTTGAGTGCCTGAGGAAGATAAGAAATCGGATGAAGTCACTAGGGAAAATGAATGAAGCTAGAAAGATCACGAGTGTAAAAGAACAAGATAACTATAAAACCCCATGATTACACTAAGGAAAATTGGATATCCTTAAACATGTTTAAGCCTCAGACTCTATTGACCCTGAACAAGTGTTCTGGAAAAAGGATATGGACTTGCAAAAAGCTGAAAATCTTGTTGAAAAGAATCCCCCTTGTAGGAAATTCCTAAAGCGACTGTGTATCCTCCAAATACACCAATGCATTTAGTTCCTAGAACTATTGCCACTAAGAGCAAGACCTTAATCAGTCAATATGTTATTCTTCAACTATTTGTCGATTTTGAGAAAACTTGTAAGAAAAGGATCACACCCACTGGGATAAGCTGAAGGGAAAGGGGTTTTGAGCAAACAAAGAATGTTATATCTAACTGAGGTCATGCCTTTCTTTAAACAACTAAAAGATCATTTTGAGAGTCTTAAAAGGGATAAAATCGATATTAAAGAAATGGAAAAGGAATTTGATGCAATGATAGTTGAGGTTAGTGACTATGAACGAGAATTAAAATATAATGAGATTGAGAGGAAGAACTTGCATACCTTGAATGAGAATCTTATTTCGGAATGTATTACTCAAGATGTGTTTTACCTTTGCTCAAATGTTCCATTAATGCTTTTCAATTTCATGAATTATCTTTTGCTCTGAAAGTCTCCCATGATCGTGTCATTGAGCTTGAAAAAACTAATTCTAAATTGCATGAGAAAATTGAACAGGATGATCATGATAATTTGGTGAAACAGTTTTCTAAATTGGAAGTTGAGCATCTTGCTTTACAATTAAAATATCAACATCTAAAAGAAAATGTTAAAACCTCAAATATCAAGACATCCTTGGATGCTCCAATTTGATCAGTTTTTGAAATTAGCAAACGTGATGAACAGATTCAGCTCATTGCAACACGATCGAGAAAGTTGAAAGCAAATCTCTCAATTAAAGGGTCAAACGAACAATATGACAGGCTCCCAAATGCCTCCTCCTTTAGATTCTCGGAATTCTCAAACTTTTCATCTTCAAAACTTAGTTAATGCCTTACAAAGGAAAGCGAGTTTTCTAGAAGAAAATGAAAAAGTTAAACGACACTTTAAAGAGTTATATGATTCAATAAAGTCACCCGTGACCAAAACAACGAAAAAATAACGTCTTTACAAAAGGAAATTGAGAATCTGAGAAGTCGGGAAATGGGAAACTACAACTTGTTTTCAATAAGAATGTTGTCTCAAAGTCACCCTTAGATTGCAAATACACTTGACGATTAAATATATTCCTCCTCATCTTAGGAATAATGAACATGCTTTTCATGACTCCTGTGCTCACCTTAAGGATAGTCTAGAATGTCTCCGTGAGATTGTCGAAGGAGATTTCATTAACAAACCTCTTGATAGTGAAATTAGGTTTGCTTGCCTCCAGGCCAAACGATCTCAAGAGCTGCTTGAATGTGTAATTGCAACATGTCCAAAACCCTTAGGTGAAAAAGGCAAAAGTGAAGCCTTGTTCTAAGCCTAGTGCCAAACAGGAAATCCGTTCTATGCCTAAAGCCAAGCATGTGACCCTGGATATGCCTTGTTCCATATCTAAATTCAAGCAAGCAACCTGTGATGTGCCTCCTAGAATTTCAGATCCCAGCACTTCTAGACAGTCAGAGAGTGAAGCCATGTAATGTTCCCATCAAGTACTTCTATGATGTTAAGATTGACACTAAAGAAGGGTCAAAACCTAGAAGCTATGCAAAGCATGGATTACTTTGAAACTAAAAGTGATCAAGATAAGGAAGTGAAAGAACACCATAGGGACAAGAAGTTTGATTTGAACAAAAAGAATCATGTTAGTTCTAGTATTAGCTCTAAGCTTACTAAAATTAATTCGAGGCCTTATGCTGCCTGCAAAACATGTAAAAAATGTTTAATTTCTGGTAATCATGATAAATGTGATATGTTATTTCTGAGGTCTAAGATTCATAACCCGTTAAGAAAAGAGCAAACAGATAATAATCCCTGAAACCTGGGAAGGTTTTTACCATTGTAGGATTTCAGTGGAAGCCAACAGGTCGAATATTCACGAATGGCAAACCTTGCCCCTTAACTAGATCCACTATGCCTAGAGTAGTGCTGTTAGGTTTGGAAGCCAATTGGTAGAATAATCCCATTAAGCACAAAATGTCCCTCGACTAAGTCTGATGCTTCTACTAGTTTAGCTCCTAGTGACAATGACATTGCACCTAGGGTTTCTGCTGATTCAAAGTTTGTTTGTGCTAACCAAAAGGACCCCATGAGCACGTGGGGATCCAATGTTTCCAATCCTCTGTCTTCGTCTGTTGTCCAAAGCAGGTCGCACAAGTCGTCCCTTGGTATTTGGATTCGGGCGGCTCTAAACATATAACTGGCTCTAAACAATGACGTCTGTTCACTTCAGTTCAGCTCGTCTTTTCATCATTATGGCGTCTGCAGATAACACTTCAGTCCCCGTTCCTCAAAGAAAAGAAAAGTGTACGCCGCTTTATCTCGTAAGAAGAGAAATCTTAATGTGTATGACCATTCTCATCGACATTCTTCATCAACAAGCTTCATGTTTCTCCCATGCTCATTCAGTCATCAAGTAGATCTACATTCATTAATGTATATTCTTATTCACTTGCTAAATCAAAAATGGCAACTTCGAATGCAATTTTTGAGGGGGAGAAGAGTGAATATACTAAATGATGATGGATGTTTGAATAATGGTTATACGACTTAAAGTTTGATGACTCTCACTCACTAAGGATAAATGGGATTTATGAGAAGAGTGAATTTACTAAATGATGATGGATGTTTGAATAATGGTTATACGACTTAAAGTTTGATGACTCTCCTCCAACGCCTAATGTTTCACTCACTAAGGATAAATGGGATTTATTGTTTGGGATTCATGAGTTCAAGATATGTTTGATGATCATCAAAGAAGTACAACTCAGACTACTCAAAAGCCCTATCTCCAGTTATTCCTCAAGGCGTTGATAATGATTATCATAATATTGCGGTTGCACTCATGAATAATGATCCGCTCTTTGGTATTCCTTTGCCAAATCTTCACGGATTATTGTTCATGAATAATGATCCACTCTTTGGTATTCCTTTGCCAAATCTTCATGGATTATTATTCCTCTCATCGTGCATGCTATAAATCAACCACATGAACTTCAAGGAAAATGTCTACCTCATCCTTTCGAAGTTATTGGTGTATCCTCCATATCAATCTCTACATGAATACTTTTAGGAAGAATACATTGATGTTGAGGCATCATTTGTTCGGTTCATTCAGTGGGTGAATGTACATCCGGTTGTATGTTTATTAACATGTTGGGCATTTGACACAAGTTGATTACTTCGAAGTTACTCTTTTATCACTTATTTGAAGTTGAAGTTGACGTTCACAAAGGCGTGATCTTATTTGATAACTTGCTCGAGCTTAAGAATTAGAGTTGAAGTCTTGGGTTATCTAGTTACCAGCAGTCGAGGTGGATGGTTGAAGACCTGGTTAACTATCACTATTAGGAGTTTCGTTGTTTTACTCGGTGTCACAGCGTATATTACGTTGTGGATAATCGTAAGAGGTGTTAATGTCTCATACTTTAATTGAGTATTGAGTACTTAAGAGATTTTCTTGGTGCATAAATTCTCGACACCGTTCTTCCATCTTTAAGTGCAAGCTTAAGACACAAATACGGGGAATTCGACTTCAGTTTCAAGTTTGGTATATTGGGTTTTCTTCAACAGTGGTCACTTCAAATTGTCTACATATGGGTTGATAAAGATAGTCGGAGAGAGTTTATGTAGCAGTTGATTCTCACAGGATTCATTTGGGCTATTTGAGTTCTTCTCACAAGATTTCAAGTTTATGGATATATTATGTTTTCTGATTACGAGGTATCAAAACCATTTAGGGGAAGGATATATTATTCCAACTATTTGGGGGAAGTGGTCTCTGGAGACCTTTGGTTTTGTTACCGGTGTTAGGTTGGAAGAAATGTGAAAGAATATTTGGAGCGTGAGATGATACGCTTATCGACATCTTATATTCGGTTTATGATAAAGTGCTTCCGGTTATATGCACAACATGTTCACTTGATCGAGCTAATTCATTATTTCAGAGTTGACATCCACAAGAGATGATTAGTGACTCAACATGTTACATGGATGTCATCGTCTCTACTCTTGTTGGGTACATGTGTACATTATGTCCTGATTGGTTATATGTTATATAACTGGAATGCACTTGGTAAAATGAAGATGTTGATATATTGTTCCCTAAATAGACAACTGGTCAATCTCGAAGAGTAAGGTGTACATCGGGGATGCACAGCAGGTTCATGTGATCGGTCGTAATCGGTTAATCCGGATTTGATAACCACTGAGACGATCAATGTTTCAACTTGTTACTTTGGTGTTCTCGTGTTCTTCGGGGTGCTGAGCTTCAATCAATGAGACCGCTTTGTATTCAACTCTACTTCTTAGGAAAATGGTCTTTATTCGATGTTTGTCGGTTTGGGGGGAAGCTACCAAAGATTCAAATTGAGAAGGCTCATGTCCAGACGATTTTCTTAGAAGCCTCGAATGCTTTGGTGGCGAAAGTTTAAGAAATGTTGATTCCTTTCTTCTACAACGTGCTGACCGATATCTTTATCTCGGTACTCATTTCATCATTCTCTTAAACTAATTTATCTCTTGTAAATATTTATTCGAAAAACAAAATACAAAATTATAAAACCTTCAAAAATCAAATAGAAAAATATAAAACTTTCAAAATCCATAAAAATTTGAAAAATTCGAAAAATCTTCAAATAAATATTGTCTTTTTGTCATGTTTCTCTCGATTCGATAATATCTACGGTCTTGATGTTGTCATTCAAAGAATGACACGGGACTTTAGATGTTGTTAAATTTTTATTAAAAATCAAAAATCAAAAATTATTTTTGGGAGAAAGAAAAAAAAATGGTTTATTGTCATTTCAGGCAGTAACCCGCTTTTTCAAAGAAAGAACAGAGGCAGAGCCATACTTTATCATGTTTTCAAAATTTCATGCTCTGATTCTTTAAACATTTATCTGCTGAAAACTAACTGCTTTGAAAAATAACTTCGATCTCTATTTTTGATATTCATCTGGACTTATTTGTCAAAATATCAATCTCTCAATCAACAACCTATGTCATTGATTGAGGGGAGAATGATTTCAATTAAATTAAAAAGTTATTTGGCATTCAATTGTTTTCAAAAGATATTCAAGCATGTTTTATCAATGGAGTCTTAAGTCTTAAAATCCGATCATTATCAGTTAAAACGCTTTCATAATCAAGTCACAATTCTCCTTAAAAGCTTTCAAAATCAATTTAAATCTATAAGAGATCACAAATCTCAAATGATTTGATAATTGTGATCGGGGGAGAATGTGTGATTTAAATTGGATTTAAACTGATTATTCGGTAAATGGTTTTATGAGGATGTACAAGCTCTCCTTCCCACATGTGACAAACGATTTCAATTTTTCAATGCACATGTTGAGGGGGAGCATCTATCTTAAAACCAATGATTTGAAACGTGATCAACTTATCTCAATGTGCAGGTTCCCTCTAGTATGTGCAAAATTCCTTTCAATCTCGAGGCACATATTGAGGGGGAGCAAAATCATGAAAACCTCATCCTTCCCCAAAATGCTTTATCTACTTGATTCGATTAGGGAAGTGATGTTGATATTTTTGAAAATGGTAATCAAAGAAGTTAATTCTTTCTCTTGCCTCCGTGTGGAAAACTATTTCAAATACTTGATTCACATGTTGAGGGGAGTTCTTCTTCTAAAAATATCAAAAACAATTCAGGTACAAAATGCTTTGATAAAATATCATAAGTATCTGGATTGATTTTCAAATGGTTTTCAATTGGTTCCTATGGCGGATGAACAATACCAAAAAGACCGACCAACTTTACATTATGTATGGTGATATAAGGACGATAAGGTTAGGTATGTGTTCCCATGATCCGCCAGAACCGAGGGATCTACCCAGGGACTATCCACTAGTTAGTGTAGAGTTCTTAGGTATGATGATAAAAGGAGAAAAATGAGATATGGGAAGAGTGCGGACTGAGACTGAGCTAGTCCTGGAATAAACCCAACAAGGTTCTAGCTATGAAGTCTCGGTAAGCACTGAAGGGTTGAAGAATTAAAAAGAATTGAATGAGAAAAGGGTGAAAACAAATAGCCCTCCATATATTCAACCTTAGGGCGAAACCGGTTCAATTCATATGCTACTGATGGTAACATCGGTATTGAAGACAAGACGTCATGGACCCAGTGACGCTTTGCACTACAACTTCCCAAACCACTCAAGTTCCTCTTAAAAGGACTTGTTTCATTCTCACGAGGAACCGACATTATCTATCAACTTTCTCTTAGAGATTGTTGATATTGAAGGAGGAGACCCTCTCCCTAGTCTCCGATATAGGATCCAAATATGCACAAATTGAGTCTAGTGCCACGAGATCATCAATAAATCTCATTAGGACACTTTCAATGAAGACTCTCTGTTTCACACAATGTGGAAAGAGAGATTATATCTTGAGTCCTACGCATTATCCTTGTGGTATTGCCAGAACATCTGAGTGATATGCAAACATACTCACAATGAAGATGGAAAGCCTTCGGGAGCCAACATCTAACAAGCTCCTGGTAGGTGGCATGTGAGATCTATTATACGATCAACCATGTGACAAGCGAACGAGAAACAATGGGGCGATTCAATCTTTTGAATCAATCACGTTCAGGGTTATGGATTGACGGATACCTTTGAAAAACCAGTCTTTGTGCTTTAAAACTCTTTTCATTAGCACGTCGACGGTGTACTAATTTTTCAAATCAAAAGGTGTTTTATGATTGATAATTGATTTTCATTAAAACCTTCGTTATATTGCAAAAACAATTTCTATTGAGCAATACACGATTGTTTTTCAAATCTCTTTTCATCAATCGGTGGACTTAAATTCGCCGGTTCACTCACTCGTGTTGTCTTCTTTGAGACGTTCGGTTTGAGAACAGACTAGAGCATAGCGAAACCGTCAAGGAAATTCTTCGTAATTATTCACGATCACAGGCGGATTACTTGTATCTTGATCAACGGGGAACCGTAGGCCGTGTACCTCAATTCAGCGAAAGTGATCAAAGACACTTTCGTGCGCTTTATTGCTAATGTTGTATGCGAGGTACACCCGGCGTTTGCAGTGATCGGAATGGAGCGGTCAATCCATAGCCGCATGCTCACACAACACATTCATATCAAAAGATATCATGATTGGTGCATCAATGACTCGGATATTCTAACTCCATGCTTACCTTCTTTAGCTGCCAATATCATGAATCAACGAATGCTTCCGCTACTCTGATGAGAAGATATCATGATCCAAAATGTGAGCATGTCGGTCGAAATGTCACAACATCACATAATACCAACACCACAATGGATGTATCGAGAGATTTTCTATTAGATGATGATCTCAAAAGCAGGCTCAACATTATTATCACATGGATCAGTAAAAGACCTCCACTTGGATTAACCAAACATGCAATGAGTGGAATCAATGACTACGAGCTTGAAGCAATGTACTACATCAAGAATGCAAGATCAATTTTAATGTAATATCTGATTGTATTCAATGTCATTTTAGTGTATGTTTGAGGTGACCTCCCTAGGGGAGATTGTTAGGAATTAGAAATTACCGGTATTAAAGAGTCGGTCACCTCAAGTATATGTAATCGTTAGAATGCTCGTAGTCATAGTTATATTTAGTTAAGTAGTATTTTGATAAGTAACACCGTGGAGGACGGACGGGTCTTTACCCACTGTATGCCTGATCCACAGCCCGTTGTGTGGCGTTTTATGTAAGACTATAAATACTCTCTACCTCCCAAGGTAGAGAGTTGGAGCTCATAATAATATCTTTCACTTTCTCTCACTAAGTTCCCTAAACCTCTAACTTTCTCTCTCTAGAATTCCACTTATACGCCCACTTGTGTTAATGGTTTGATGTGTTTGTGAAATCCAATATCCAACACCAAGCAATGTATCCTGTGGGCTCTCAAGTTCATGTATACTCGTATCACTTTCTCTTTGTTTTAATTTTATACCGTGTACTTTTATTTCAAGACATTTAAATTTTTCTTTTAAAGTGGCCTTTTATTTGATAAACTTGTTTTAGAATATCTAGAACCTAAAGATCACAAGCCTAGATAACACGTCAAGCATGTCAGATCGAGTAATCTTCATCTGTCTAGCTATGCGTATATTCTTTGATGTTGTTGTCCAAAACACATTATTGGTTGTGGACATATATATATAAATAATTTGGTCAAGCATGGCAGATCGAGTGATCTGCATCCGAATCATTTTTGCTTTGTATTATTGTAAAACCGTAAAATCTTAACAGCAGGATCGAGGTATTAACAATTGTGCTTCATATACATGTTTCTACAATTTGCTTTATTCTTTGTCTAGTTTCAAAATTTATATTTTTATTCTATCTGTTGTCCAGGGACGGAACCAGGAACCACTACAAGAATTTGAGCCTTTAGCGATGGATTTAGCGACGTAATTCGCGACGGATTTTATCATTGCGTCAGAATTTGCGTTGGGTAAGTACCTGTCGGTGTTAAAACGTCGCAGATTATGCGTCACTTCAAACTACGTCGCAAAAAATTAGCGTCATCACTATCGACAAACAATTGTGTCGCTCGTAGCGACTGGAAATGAAGTCGCAAAAAGCATTGCGACGGATTTTCACTTGCTTCATGGAGTCGCTAGTTGTCGCGAGTTCTGTCACAAAAATCTATATCCATCGCTATTCTAGTCGCTAACTATGTCGCTTTTTCTCACTAGACGTCGCTTAAAGTCGCAAAAAAAATCCAACAATGTCGCAAATCCAGTCGCAAAACTCTCTCTGTTGAACATGCTAGGTTCTATATTGCACTACATCTCTTTATTTAGCCCCAAGAATTCACAAATGAAACATATTGATTAAATGAAGTATATATTATAATAAACAATGATAAGTTCCAAGTCATACATAAAGACACTAAAAGGTGTCCTATAAACCGATATTGTAAAACTGCTACTTCAACAGCATTGCTAATTGTCAAATATTGTAAATCTCAACTAAACCAAACAATGTCAAATATTGTCACTTTAGCCAAAGAGTGTAAACACGCTACTTGTTAACGAGCATTGCTACTTAGAAACTGGACTAAGCATCTAAAAGCGGTTATGCGTTGGCAGAATCTAGAACCTTTTGAGTAGCAATCTGCTCAAAAACATATCTATCAAACCCCGATGGAAGACCATAAACCTTCCCTTTCTTTGAGCCAACATGTTTTGCCCATCTGATGTATGTATTTGCTATGTTTCCTAATTGCGTATCTCGAGAGTCCTCTGCTCCATACTTTGTCATGTATTGTTCCTTCATTAATAAAAAGTATGACATATTAGCATGTTTCTTTTGCTTCGTTGTCCACAAAAATAAAAAGTATCACATTAGCGAGGTTATATTGGCGAGGTTTCTTTTGCTTATTCGAAACAACAATTAGCGGGTTTCATTACTGGTTTCTTTTGCTTATTCGAAACAACAATTAGCGAAACAACAACAATTAGCAGCTTATTCAGAAACAACAACTTAATAAAAAGTATGACACATTAGCAGGTTTCATTAGCATGTTTCTTTTGCTTATTCAGAAACAACAACAATTAGCAGGTTTCTTTTGCTTATTCAGAAACAAGAAAAATTAGCATAAACAACAATTAGCAGCTTATTCAGAAACAACAACAACTTAATAAAAAGTATGACACATTAGCATATTTCTTTTGCTTATTCAGAAACAACAATTTTCTCAAGAAGTAAAAAAAAACAACTTACCCAGGTTTCTTTTGCTTATTCAGAAACAAGAAAAATTAGCATAAACAACAATTAGCAGCTTATTCAGAAACAACAACTTAATAAAAAGTATGACACATTAGTAGGTTTCTTTTGCTTATTCAGAAACAACAATTTTCTCAATAAGTAAAAAAAACAACTTACCCAAGTTTCTTTTGCTTCGTTGTCCACAAAAGTCTTCTTGTCTTTCTTCATGTGAGTCCGAAAAAATGTTCTGCAGCAATTGGATCCCTTCCTAGTTCTTTTTGCTATAATCATAAACGACAAAAATAGTACCCTTTTGTTAGCAGCATAATTGATTAAGCACATAAATACTACACTTTCAATTATCTAACCAACAAATACTACATAGATAGCATCAGCAGAAACCATAGATACATAAGTGTAGATTACAACTAATTCCTATAATAAGCATCTACATTATATCACTTTTTGCAGAAGTAACCATAAGAGTAGATTACAGCTAATTCCTACAATAAGCTGATACATTTTATCACTTTTTGTAGAAGTAACCATAAGAGTGGATTACAACTAATTCGCAAGATATTTTTCCAGGCATTTGCACAAGTAACCATAAGAGTAGATTACAGCTAATTCCTACTATAAGCATCTACATTTTATCACTTTTTGTTGCACCATAATGGACGATTACTATGCTTAGACTTCCATGATAGTTAAGGAATGTGAGTATGCCTTTGGACAAATGATAGATTCAAAAATGCTTTTAGTAGTAAAGTGTTTGGAGTTAGTAGTAACATGGTAAAGAAAATTTACACACCAATCTCCTTTTGTGCTCAGCAATCGAGGCTGAACTAGCAACGTGCAAACGCTTATTACATTGTCGGGCAGCTCTCCCTTTTTCATATTTTGCTATAAACAATTTTCATTATTAGTACCACAGTATAAAATAGCTTAACAAACACATGTTAGAAATATTTTTGCAACATGAAATAACACCTGAGCATAAAGCTTGTCTTGTGACACATTAAATACTTGCAACCCGAATTCCACGAGAGAAGCAACATCTTCCAATGAAACTTCACTCTTAGCCTTAATAAATCTGCATGATCGATAATAATGAATATATTGCTGTTTGAAAAGCTGATTCCATCCAATGTGAGGCAGGAAGATAGGCACTCCTTATAAGTTAAGCACTAAAGAGTAACGATAGTTTAAGAAAGTCAATATAGTGGTTCATAAGAAAGTGTCATTCATTACGATAAAGAAGATTCAAGGATAAGTTACCATAAACAATAGTTGCAAGTGGAATTGGCTACAGACTCTACACAATTAGTAATCAATTATCATTATTACATTTATAATGACTCGGTAAAAATAACCAATTTGGATAAAGTTACAGAATCATGAAGCCATGTGTAGCAAGGTAGTCTAATCACTTAAGAGTCAATTTAAATGGTTGTAGGATCAAACATAATACCTTGAACGAGTTAAACCAAATTTCTTTGTCTTCTTCGGGAACAATTTTCCAAGTATCTCATGCTCTTGTAAACCGTGATTTCCATATGCTAGTTATTGTGCTCGTCACGTTATTCGAGGGATTAAATCTACAAAGAAACATAGAACCATTAAAACTAATTTCTTGGTTCTCAAACATCTAATTTCTTGAGATATGTTTAAGACTCCAAAATAGACATCTGGTCCCATTTCTTGGTTCTCAAACAACTAATTTTGTAACTAACAACAGATTACTTAAAACCACATTAGATTGCCCATTAGCTACTTTGTGGATTATTAAACAAACAACTCGGTACTAGTAGTTAGCTACCTATCATTTGGTCAAAAAACAAACAACTCGGTCACACATTTGGTCGAACACTTGTTTTACACTCGACACATACAGTTCAATACGGTTTCAGCGAAAAAAATACACGAAACTAGTGAGGAAATTCATCAAACACTTGGTCTACACTATACAAATACAGTCACTAGCGAAAACAATACGTGAAACTAGTGAGACACTTCATCAAACACTTGGTCTACACTATACAAATTGAGTGAGACATTTCATCGAACAGTTGGTCTACACTTCTAAACTACATAAAATTTCAGTTAAATCACATCTCGATTGCATAAGCATGAATTGTCGTTTGCATCATAAACAAGTTAAAATCACATGTCCATTGCATAAGCACATAATAACACTCGATTAAATATCATAAATAAGCTACTACAGCTAAATAATCAAATACTCGATTAAACATTATATATAGGCTAATACAGCTAAATAACCAAACACTCGATTAAACATCATAGAGATGGTGACCTGAGATGGAGAGAGTGGTGTTCGATTCATACCTGAGCTGAGATGAGAGATCAGAGAAGATTAGATTAAAATTGGAGATCGTACCTGAGCTGAGAGAGAAGGAGGGAGTGAAAAGTGTTTTGGTAATTTTTTATTCGTTTACAAATGTCTAAGTGTGAAACTATATTTCATATGGAATAAGTTTTTTTTGTTGTTGTAAAAATTTATGGTGATTTTTTATTTGTTCACTTTTAGGCTTTTGTGTTCAAAAAGTAAAAAATATATGGTAAGAGTGAAAAAAAAGTGACTAACTTTGAGACATCATATAACTACGAAGCTAACCAGCGACGTATTTTGCGACACTCACATAAGAAGACGGTAAATTTGCGACTTCTATTGCGACTTTTAAACATGCCTCTTTAGACAGCGACAAGCATTGCGACATGTATTGCGGCATCATTAACCTTGAGAATAGGTCGCGACATGTGTTACGACATCTATCGACGGCCATGACGCTAAAGGTGTCGCTCTGATGTCGGAAATTTGCGACTTTTTAGTGTACGTCGCTATTTCCATCGCTATTCCACTAAATTCTAGTAGTGAACAAATATGACCGGGTGCAAAAAAAATTTGAAACCGTAATATAGAAACACATTTGGATGGACCGGGTGCATTTAAGATGCATTTAGAAAAAAAAATTGTTTTTTTCAAAAATTAACATTACATCAAAAAAATCCGTAGGGGTCTCGAGCACCAGCGGAAACCTCCTGACTCCGTCCCTGCCGTTGTCCTCTATGTGATGATGAGTTGGAGACGGAAGAAGACTTACTCGCCCCTTGTGTTATAGTGAAGGAAACTTGGAAAGCATTGTTGTTTGATGGAACATTTGTAGCATCTTCGTTGCAGCACTTCATGATGTGATCAACATCAACAATGGATACATGCAGGCAAAATAAAATTTATCTGAATTGGACATAATGAATTTGTAACCCATGTAAATTAGAATTGAAATTTATATATGGATATGATCAATTAAAGTGGCTATACAAGATTAAATATCTAAAGTCTAAACACGACATTTAAACACTCTTTCTGATATTCTGAGTAAGGGCGCCCTCTGAGTAATGGTCCAAAACTTATGAATGTGTCAATGTTCCAGTCTTTGGATTGAAAAACGGAGTTACCTAAAGAGCTAATTGAAATGATTATGTGGCCAAAACTAACCAATTCAACCAAAAAAATACTTTAATTTTCAACAATTTTGCTATTTATATTGTTATTTGGTGTGCTATTTCGTAATTTCATACTGTATATATCCACGATCACGCGGACAACAAATAACCACATCAGCATGTATAACTCAGTTTTAAGATACCACATTAGAATTCGACCACCTTAGCTTAGCCTATTACCTGGACAAAATTAATTATCAAGATAGCCACCATTTGTATCTATAAATAATAAAATGTAGCAAGGAAATATATTAGCAATACGTGTCATCACAAAAGGAAAAAAACTTTAAACTCTATATACATATTGAATTGAAGCAGGTATTTTTACACAATTACACCATATACATATTGGGCCGTGTTACACCAAAAAGCGATATCATCACATATGTTCTTTTTTATAACTCAGCACATTAAACTTAACCCAAAAACACCCTCTTACATCACTCACGTTATAAGACACCTACTGACCTACACTTAACTCAAAGAAACGCACATCTAAAAAGAATAATAATAACAAATAAAATAAAAAAGAAATGGTGTATAACATCGGCTAATATTTTTGGCGCCAGAACCTGTTGCTTATGGCGGGGTGTGGAACCGAGTTATAAAGCGAATTATAAGGCTATAACTTGCCCAATAACTGAACGGTAACGTGTGATCTTAATACCGTAGTTAGACTTCCTTTTTTTTTTTTAGAACCTAGAAATAACGCGTATTATAGTTGGAAAATAAAAGCTAATTAAATATGACAAAGGACATTCTATGGGGACTGGGCGCACTGGGCATCCCCACAATGGCTTTCAATGTCTCATTTTCTACCAACATTTAGAATCGTTATTCAAGAGCTCAAAGATTCCTTTTCTATTCATTTTTTGTTATAACAATTGTATTATCGGGTCCTACATAACTTTCAATAATACAGATTTTTTAATATTCAGAAACCTTGTTGTAATGCGTTGTCAGAAATGGTGAATATTTAAAACAACTTACGTAAAAAGATCTACATATAGCGTGTTTTAAAGAATACAAAATAGAATTTTCCTAGTAACAGCCGATTTTGCTAATAATAGCCGATTTTGTTTATCCGATTCTGCTAATAATAACCTTAAAATTAGTATCAATCATGAATATTGTGTGCTTAATCACAACCAACAAAACCTTATAAGATATAATTTTGATAAATCACCACCGTGTATATATATATATACTTAAATATCCATGTAAGAAACTAAGGCACGATGTTTATTCGTTACATTTCCTTACCCATGCATGTTACTTTACATTGATATTAATTTTCTTATCTTCAAAAGGTGTATATCGGTGAGAACACTTCGATTCTATGCATCTTTTGATGCCAACCGAACCCTTCGTTAAGGACCCGGCCTCAGGCAATGATCACCTATTCTCATTGACCTGATTAGTCAGGAGTTGAGATTGAACTCAGACCAAGCTCGAGTTGGTTATTTATTTAACTGTTTTTTACTCATCCCGTGCGAATAACTTAAAAATAATTACATATTTTTTTTAAACATGTATACAAACTACATGTACTAATAATATATGTGACATGTTTGTAAAAGCACAACACTTTTGGTACAGGTGTACCTGAAAAACGGTGTATAAGTCAAGTCTCACTCTACATATTACTCCGTATTCATTATCATGTTATCTCAAGTGTATTGGAAATATTCACAAAAACGTTCTATTTATAGACGTTCATATGACTGTTTTGGAGTTCAAGCATTGCTAAGGAAAGATCATATGCGCTTTGAACTGGTTATATCTTTACGAATGTCATAACCAATATTGAAAACCCACGTAGATATCTTTCTCCTACGAGGTAAAAAACAGGATAGGGTTGGGTATCGAAGTTGACCATGCATGCGAAGGGCAGCTTGGGTTTTCGAGTTTGGGATGTTTCATTTTCGTAGGAGATGTGACTTGTCTCTATGTAACAACCATGTCCTAAAAAACTTATAATATTTGTCCGTGTTGAATCACAATCGTTTATTGCTACATGTTTGTGTGTCAAACTTCGCTTGGTATCAATATATAGGGTACACTTGGCCATGCCCAAAACTTTGCACTTCCAAACGTTTCTATGTAAGGTTTCTATCAAATGAATTAATTAGGGCTCCATTTAATGGGTTCTGATAAGATTGCGACATCAATATTTGATGACAAAATTGACAGGGAAATGTTTGGTTTTGTTTGAAACATAGTGATTAATTTATGATTTTGTCATATTTAACATTTTTTTTTTTGGGTAAAAGGTCAAAAATTCGGTAAATATATTACTCCAAAAAACATTTAAGTACAAAGGATATGGGTGAATCCCATATCTCAGCCCGTTAAATAGGTGGAAGAGCTTACATAACAAGATACTTCCTATTCTCTAAACAAGAAAATAAACCAATACTCAAAAGATAACATTAGACTCATATGAAAACAAAATTACTTTTTATCAAGGCCTTGGAGCTTGATACCATACGTGTCATAAAGAGCATCCAAATTCTCTAGGAGATCGTAGACCTGATCCGCATAGTCATCATAATCATCTTCACGATCATGACCACCACCAAATAGGTTCATTGTCTCATCAAACGTGTTCACAACCTCCTCTTCATCACTGTCAGAATCAACAATCTCTCCCACCTTAGAGAATGGGTTAACCCTCTTAGTAGAAGAAGTAGACGGGCAATCTTTTTTAATAGGATTACCATCATCATCCACAAGAGTAGCTTTCCCATCAATAAGAAGCTTTTCAAGCTCTCCAATTTTTACAACAATATGGGTCGGACCAACCTCGTTAGCTTCCATTGAATCACTCACAACCAATTCATGCAATGTATTACTAGTCATTGGAGACTCATTGTTCTTTTCTTCCATTGTGCTACCAACATCCACATCCTTATTCACTTCCTTAGTAGGAATACCAAAGTCATCAGTATCATCCAAACTAAGGGCATCAAATTTATTGGATGTAGCAACCTTCGTTCCACTCGTACTATGCACAGCAGCAGCCTTTTTCTTAGTGACATCGACTTGCTTAGGTTCAGCAGGAGGCTTTATGGGTTGATAATGGAGCTTCTAACCCACATTAGGTTTCGCAAACCCTCCTTGACCCGAAGCAGTTGGACCACCTTGCTTACCCTTCTTGTTGTTGTTGACAATTTGGAAACCATCATTAACACTCTTAGTAGTCTGAATATGGGGTAAAACAGATTTTTTACATTCAACAAGAGTATGACCAAAGATCTTACACGTATCACATCGAGGAGGTTTTCACTTGTATTCAACCCGTATCTTCTCAATAGTCGAACCCGACCCATCAAGTAGGGGTATTTCAACAGTTAGGTTATCTCTAAGTACCTCATCCGCCTTAACTTCAATCAAGCACCTAGCAAAACTACTGCGGCCCCATGATTCCTTGCACATTTGGCTAGTATAAGCATCTAACATTTTCGGCATACCAATCAATGTAGCAAGAAGACTAAGACCGTCATCAGAAAACATAGCAAGAGAAACATCATGAAATTTAACCCACACCGGAATGTTGGCCAAATCCTCTTTAAGTAAGTTGGTGTTCAAGGTCCATGGTTTAAGAATAATAGGGACATTTCTAATCAACCATGAACCATTTTCAAGGACATCATCAACACCTATCTTCGAATTAAACATAAAGAAACGAACCCCTTAGCATTCATCATAACCTTATGTATACCATACTTAGCCTACACATTTCGTACATAATAATCAACAACAGAAAAAGCAATACGTTTACCAATGAAGTTTAACATTGAATTTGCTTGTAAAGAGACCATTAGATTTAAGAGCTTCAATTCTAAGAGATAATAGGGATTACAAAAATAAAAGAAGTAAAAACCTTATATTGAGAGAAAAATAATAAAAAAATTTGAAAGAAAAAAACTTTTAAAATATTTGTGAAATAGAATATAGATTTATGACGAAAACAAATTGTGCAATCTACCTACAATAAGAGAAAAGAAAAAATTGAAAAAAAAAAATAGTGTTAGACTAATAGTAATAAGACTACACACAACACTGTCACATATCAGCTTTCTCTCTTCTAGATAATACCAGCACTAAATGCTCATAATAAAAGGACCGCATATATGAACGGATATTTTTTTTAATTAAAATTTCATTAATAACTAAAATCATTACATTAATAATTCAAATAAGAAACATTACATTAAAAAACAATACGGAATTTAAATAAAAATACGAAATATAAATAACAATACGAAGATTAAAAAAACATTACACGAAAAGAAAAACACAATCGTCCTCTTTGTTTCTGAATGCATCCAAATAACTTTAGCACTGATGTTATCTTGTATTGTTTCCGCCATTATAATCAAAGCATCATGTATCTCTCAATCTTTCCAAGCTTCATCTTTTAAAAAAGTGTTAATCAAAGTTAGTTTTTCTTGCAGAATGTATTTGCATTCCGCGTATGCTTTCCTGAGATCATCTTTAGTTGTTTGTGCGTTGCTAAACTGCACAGCTAAGTCGATATTCTCTTGCTGATGAATGGTATTCTAATCAATTAGTTTCTGAACACCAGCTTTAATTTTATCGACGGTATGTGGAAGTGAACATTCCATAATTTTTTATAGAGAGAAGCTGTGTTTTTATTAGAGAGTATGTGTGTATATAAATGAAGAAATTGTAGAGTTTTTAAAGAGAAAAAGTGGGTTTAAAGTTTTATTTTATTTTAATATACATAAACACCACCCCAATTCAAAAATCGTGCTCATTTGTTCAGTCCATTGACGGACCAAATCATTGCAAATAAAGGAGGGTGCATTGCATTTGGTTTGAGTAGCAAAGGGGACGCGTTTGGTTCGGATAGACCGACCGAACCATTCGGTCTTATTACTTTTAGTTTTACAAGAAAACAAAATTATGCCGATAAACGAGCTCAATTTCATAATATGACCTCTAAATTGGCAATTAATAAAAATTTGAAGATGATTCAGTTAACATTACAAACACTTTGTATTACTATTCGGTTGAGGAAAAAGGAATATTTTGGATCTAAATTGCCAAAACAAATAATCTTAAAAAAAATGTGATATATAAAACTTTAAGGGATTAATTTAAATAACATTATTCTAATTAACTAATTAAATTTAGGGTTAGTTGCAGAAAATGTCTTTGTGGTATCCTAATTTTGCACTCTATGCTACTTCTAAACTTTAGTTACAAAAAATGCTATTGTTGTTCACACTTTTACACAATTTATGTCCATTTTGCTAAAACCATTAAAAACCTCGTTAATCATTGTTCTATGTTGAGGTAGTTTATTCATTTCATGTTTCTCGCCTTTTATCCAACTCACTTTCTCGGTTACATTCCCAAACAACCTTATTCACAGAGAAATAATTTGCAACACATAAAATTTTGTATATTACCTGAATCATATGATCAAACACAAGCACTTTTGTATACAAACTTAGCACACAATCAAATCACACACACAATAAAACCACACACACAATCAAACTACACACTCAATCAAACATGGTACTTTATTCGAACAGCCTCTTTCTCAACCTATGAACTTGGTCTTATTTACGATAAGCTTTAATTCCTCTTGTTTTTAAAAAATTTTGCTTTATCTTCCCAAAGATTCTTATTCGAACATGCATGTGTAAATTTTAGGTTGTGTTAGTTTCAAGCTTTTAAGTTGTTATTTGTTTTTCTCACCAGATTCTAATGCAACACTGTTCACGCTGAAAATCCACCACGACGTAACTTTACAAACCCAACATTCCGAAGATATCAGTTTGCACATGTAGACTATGTTGACCTTATTGATTCTGACTTATTCTCCATTCATCAGTTTTTTGGAATGTTAGAGGAGCTATGATTACGAGATGATAATATTATGTTCACACATTTTAGGATTCCTGGTAAGGCTTTGGATGATAGGTTGGTCCCATTAATGGCTGAGGAAGATGTGGTGACATTATTGAAATATGTGTCTTAGTTTAAGAAAATAGAGATTTACATTGAAAAAGATGTTTCATTGGTCGAGAAACACTTGATGGACATGAGGATCAGTCATGGTAATGGGTGGTCATTGAAGAGATAGAGGAAGATGATATTGCTAAGGAAGATGGGAAATATGGAAAGGATGTTGTTAATGAAGCTGGGAGAGATGGAAAAGGTGTTTTTGTTAGAGTGTCAAGGTGCTACTAAAATAGGAAAAGAGGGAAATCAGGTTGAGCATTCGACTGGTCATGCTTCATCTAGTAAGTTTGAATGTTGTAATGATAAAAATGACCTTTTCCTAGATTTTGATGATGAGCTTATTCCAATACCATGGTCTGACGAAAGTAAAAACAAAGAAAGGACAAGAAAGCTTTCTTATCAGTTTAAATTTAGAAGAATATTGGCAGAGATTGATTTTGTACTAGAAGAGAGATATGAGAAAATGAAGGAGAAGCTAAGCCAAGAAAGTGTTAGTCAAGAAGAGGTTGTGGGAGCTATAAATTTAACATTTGACAACATTCTAGATAACTTAGTCAAGATGATGTTTAACAGGGTATAGAGGAACATGGGTTTGAGGAGATGGATGGTCTTATCCATGATACAGATGATGATCTTAGTATAAGTGGTTTGGAAGGGGATTTGCATACTTGGATGTTAGAGGATAATATAGCTGAACAAGAAATTGGAGTTGATTGGCAGGAGGATCAACACCATCAACTTGATGATGAGGAAAAGATTGTAGAGTTATATGCTGAGTTAGAACAATTAATTCAGCAGGTGGATTTTCTAAACAATGAACTAAGTGAAGATGTAGTAGAACTAGTTGATGTATCTGATGTTGCTCATGCTCTTGCTGATAAAGCTCCTGTTTAGCTGGTGAAGAATTGTTGGATTTTCAAGTTATTGAAGCAGTTCAAGTTTATGTTGCTCTACTTATTACTGATGAAGCTCGGTCTGTTGTAGAATCTTTAGAAAGGATAGACCATAAAGCTGGTGAGGAGATAGCAAGACGAAAGAAGAGGAAAAGAGAGTTTTCATATGAGAGTTTCGTAAGAGAGTCCAAGAGGAGAAGATTGTCACCAACTTACAAGGAACAAGAGGAGGAGATTCAATCAAACTGAGAAGCCAATGCTGATGGGTTTTTCTTTTATTTTTTATTATTTTTTTTGTGATGCAATGTGTAGGACAGTTTATGGTTTCTTATGGCTTTTATGTTATGGTTTGTGTGTAAAACAATTAGTTTAACTAACTAAAGCCTGTATGGTAGAAATTTTTTGGTGTGGAACAAATTATGACCATATTTTTTGGACACATATTTGACTTTCACAAGTCAAACATTATCAATTTCTAGGCAATTTTTGGTTTACATATGTATTATTTGTCATGGTGTGGAACAAATTATGTTTAGAAACCAACTGGTGCGGAACAAATTATGAGTTACATATGTTTGGAAACCAACCGGTGTGGAACAAATCATGACCATATTTTTTGGACAAATATTTGACTTCAACAAGTAAAACATTGTCAACTGATATATGCACACTATAAATTGACTTTGCAAAAGACAAACATTTAACTATGTATCTATCACACCATAAATACACATGCTTAACTATCATAGTATAGTGCTTAAATACACCTTCCAACCTTCAATTTAATTCATATCTCAAAAACTGCATTCCCTTCGGTTTCATTCAAAAATTGCATTCCTTTCAGTTTCATGATAACTTATATGTTTGATTCTGTTTTGATACTCTTTTTGCAGATGTGATTATTATTGATGATGATAGTATTGATGATGAAACCATTGTCATTATAAATGGGGAGGAAATCGGCCTCTCCAAATTGACGGCCAAAGAGTTTGAAGATATGCTTGAAGCACTAGGACCAAGTAAAGCATCATCCACCTCTAAAGTAAGAAAGCCAAAAATGAGTATGATGATACAAGGTAACAAAGCAAAAAGGTCTCCTCGTATCAGAAATTGCATACTTAGCTTACAAGCTATTGCATTTAATGTTAGAGAGAGATTGCAAACTGGGAGCACGAAAAGAATGCAAGGAAAAGAGTTTATGGTTTGATTGTTTGGTTGTTTTTATCTTTGAATTGTTAAGTAGTGTAATGGAGGTTAAACAATTACAGACTATTGGTTATGATAACCTTTCTAGTGAGAAAAATTTTGGTATGTTTACTTTCATGTAGTTGGGTAAAAGTACCATAATATTGGTAAGTTATTTGCTAAGTTCGACCTTATAAATTTAACTGTTGTATTTGGTCATTTTGATAGTTTTGACCATCACAAGTCAACTGGTTTATTTGGTCAAGATGTATGTTTTTCAAAAGTTATGCACATTCTAAACAAAACCCTATAAAAATCTACAATACCATGAAAAAATCAAAGGCTATGCACATTTCCAAACACCCCTTAATAGTCTGCAAAATCAGTATATACAATTCAAGCAAACAACAAAAGGTTGTGCATGTTCCCAAACACCCATTAAAAGTTTGCAAACCAACAAATATGCTAAAAGATACAAGCTATTATTCCAATTGATATACTATCCTAATAACTTCTCCAAAACACCCATTACTACATTATCTAACCTAGGATTTTACTTTCGAAAAATGGTAAGACCTGGATGCCCACTGGTGTGGACCAATATAACCATATTTTAAAACAAATTTTTTACTTTTAAAAGTCAAACATTTTTAATTGGAGATTCATGCTCACTGTATGCAAATTTGGTATATAAATGGTTAACTAAAAATGCAAACATCAAAAATCCTTAGCAAAACATAAAAAGCTTCATTAATTTGAGATTCATAGACCGATAATTTACACATGACCCTTCTCATGAGCGTTGAGCTCGTATTCTAACATCTGAATTTGAAGCTTCCTTGCCAACTCCAAATCACACTTTTATATTTTCTTCAACAAACGAACGGTTTCAACCCCTACAGGTCACGTGATCTTTCAAGTTCGCCAATCACCCCTTACTTAGATTTTAAGGTTTTGATCACTTCTAAGACAAGTTGTCTTAACTTTTCCCTAAGTTTCCTATCGTTATCAACTTCCCTCCTAAGTAGGACAGTTATAAGATCTGCCATTTTTGTAGAGTTGGCAGCAGTTGCAAGCTCTTCCATATGTGCCATTTGCAATATTTTGATGATGGAACAGTTTTTTTGTTAGGGTTCAGGAATGATAATGAAAACGTTTATGGTATGGGTGGATTAAATACATATAAGGAATCGAATCAGAAAGGTTTTGTAGGAATTTGGAAGGGTTAATACATCTATTATACACTCGTTATGAACAAAAGTTTATGTGTTGCAAGTTATGTCTCTGTGAATAGGGTTGTCTTGGAAATGTAACCGAGGAAGTGGGTGGGATAAAAGGAGGGAAACATAAAATGATTAAAATACCCTGACTTGAAACATTGACTAATGAGATTTTTAAACAGTTGTTAGTTAAAGGGACATAAATTTTGCAAAAGTTTAACATCAATGACATTTTTGTGAATTAAAGTTTGGGAGTGGCATATGGTATAAAATCAGGATACCATAGGGACAACTTTTACAACTAAATAATTATATTTAAATTTTATTACTATTATTATTATTATTATTATTATTATTATTATTATTATTTTATTACAAATACTTATATTTAAACTATATTTGTTTGATATGAATTATAATTTTTATTATTCATTGATTCTTTTATTCCCAACCTCATAATTGTTAATAAAGATTTATTCAAAAACTATAACAAAATGTAGGGTTTTTTTTTTATTTTTATTTTTTTTATTATTATTATTTTTTTAATATGATATTGTGTCTATTTGCTTTGTATACTTGTATGTTCTTTTGTATGCTTTGTATGTCTATTGGTCTTTCTGTATGTGTTTCTCTTGAAGCGTATTCTTTTTGTTTGTTTGTCCTTTTTATCTAAGTTTTTATAATGATTTTTGTTTATGGCTCGCTTGCTTGTTTGCTTGCTTCCCATCGTATGCTTATGTGTTTCCATGTACTTGTTTTTTCACTCTCAAGCTTTTTTCCTTTAACGTTTCCCAACTTAAATCACTATTACACTTGTCGGAGGTCCTACTAGAAGCATTCTCTCTACCGTTAGGTGGTTTATCCTGATTATAAGTGTGATATGTCTATATTTCACCTTTCTTTACCCTACTATGACGGGATTAGGTTTGTTGTTATTGTTTTATTTGGTGTACTAATAATATGTACTTTGTGCGTACACGTGCACAAGCATTTCAAAAACTTTTTGAGCACAACTTTATTCCTCAAGGTCTTTGCTAAGAATATTTTCAAATATCTTTTTTCTCAAATAAATCTTTATAGGTTTTTCACGGTCTATAGTCATTATATTTGATCTTTATGCAAATATGGAAAGCAAGACCTATAGTGAAAGTGTGTTGTTGTGAAGTCTTACAATTCTCTTTTCATATATTGGTAGCTATAGCAAATCTATAATATAAAATTAATTATTATTTTTTATCTTCATTTTCCCGTAGTATTAAAATGCATAAAAGGTTAACAAGGTGTGAAAACTTATACCATACTATATAACATTCATTGAAGTGGAAATGAGAGTTGAACTGTTGCGAAGCCAATGGGTGGGAGGTCGGCTCCAGAGAAGAGGATGGCTCAGGTGCATTGTGGAGCCGCGAATCGAGTCGCACTGTTCACACACCGAGTTGAGCCAAGCCGTTGGCACTTTATTTTTGGGGTTAGCTGTATCTTGTTCACATGTTTTCAACTAGAACAATCACCGATTTCATAAGGTTCGCTGCATATTATACACATGTTTTCCATCATCAATGCTAGAACTATTTAAAATAGCATTTTCCGGTTCATTTGTTTATCCCTTGATTTCTCTCTCTAAACACACATACATGTTGTTATATTAAGTTGGGTTTAATTTGAGAGAGTGGTGATCGTTTAGAGTTTCGGTGTTTCAAGAATCGATAGCGAGATTTCATTGTCGTCTAATTCTTTAATGTATGGTATTTGGTTTTTTGAAGTTTGTTGATTTGTGAATATGTGTTTGTGTTTGTTTGACACACAACAAGAAAATCATGAATGTGTGTGATTTTTGGATCTGTTTCTGACTAGTATGGTCTGTTTATTGTGTTTGTGTAGTTTAGCTTATTTGTGCTTAATTTAATCATTTTGCTTTAGTTAATGGCAGGTTAGCAGCATGCAATGAGAGTCACAGTCGTAAGTTTGCACCCAAACTATCATCAAGTAATGTGGATGCTTGATTAACATTTTTTTTTCTTATTCATTATTTAAGGTGTTTACTTAGTTTGGGTTAACAAAAGATTTGATTTTTTTTATTTGTGATCATAAGAGCCGATTTTGGTTTTTTCTTTATTGCTACAAGTGGTGTTTTATTTGGCTGTTATGATCTTTTGATGGTGTTAGTAGATTTATGTATATGTATCTGTGTTTATTTAACCATATGTGATCATAAGAGCTGGTTTTCTTTGGTTTGCTACAGATGGTGTTTTATTTGACTGTTATGATCTTTTGATTGTATTAGTAGACCCCTGTATATGTATCTGTGTTTGTTTAAGCTTTGTGTATGGGTAGTACTTTGTTATAATTTTTTTTGCATGTTTTTAGTTTGTTAGTTCATTAGGTATGTTATGTTCATGTAATTAGTTTTTGGATATATTCTGAGCTGAATGTTAAATGCATGTTTGTTTTTTACAGATGAATTGATATCTTAGCCAGGGTACTAGATCTTTTATTTCAATGACTATCACGAGGTAGGTTGTGTAAAAAGTTAATGTGAAATATTATGATTGTGAGACGTTTGTTAGGTCACTTGACATGTCACTTATATATGTTATTAGTAGAAATAGCAGTTATGAGTGTCATGTCAAGTGGTCTAACCAAAGTTTCATAGCTTTTTAGGAAACCCACTTTAGTTATTGGGTTTTAAATATGTGTTTATGCATTTTATTTTGAATCACGGTTCTTAAATTCAGTTTCTTGATTTCGCATTTAGGTTAGAAACTTTTTGTTGATAGTGCACGTTAAAAACTGCGTTATCTTATTTAATTGTGAGTGGTTGTTTCAATTTTTTGAATATCGTTAGGGGATTTATAGTTCCTACATCTCATAATACATGGCCACGTATTTTGTTATGCATTTTCAAAATTACTTTATATTTCAGTTATGTAGCAGGCACCATTTTGCATATACATTTTCATGTATGTAAACTACTAAAACGGATACATTTTCAGAATCAATGCAGTGTTAGGTCTTATTTATTTGTAAACCAGGTCTATAGGAGTGAAATGTGTAATCTTTAAATCACACAGTTTTGTTGCCTGTTGTTGGCAATAGGTCGCTCAAAATTGTTTAAGGCTATTTTTGGGGTTTGCAGATCGAGTGATTTATGATATCCTTTAAAGAGTGAAATGTAGTCATATGTGCTGGTGATTATGGTTATAACTGCTGATTTCTTATATAGTATTAATTCAAAAAAGGATTTGCTTGTTTCGTATCGGAACTTGTCTATTCAAGTTGGCATTTAGTTGTTGTTATGGAAATTCTAAGCAAGGGACAACTAGAAGCTGTTACCAAAAAGAATGATTGTTTCACAGGTGTAGATTGTTTTGTTTACGCATATGCATTACATTGTCAAGTGTTTATTTGATTTAGAGCCATAAAATATGCCTACATTGTGTATTCAGTACATTATCTCACCTCAGACACAAATATAATTACTACAATGGTTAATATGTTATATTGTTTTATTTTGTGTATAGGCTATACAAGAAATGTCTCCTGGCATATTTCACAAAAGATGTAGATTGGTGGGAACACCCTGATCCCGGATGCCTTTTGGCACCAGCTATTGTCCACCTCACAAGGAATAACTCCGGCAACTCTCCTGGCCCAGAGGAGCACCACCTGGAGTAAGACGAGCCGAGACTCGACCCCGATCTCTTATTCTACAAAATTTCTCCAGTGTGCCCATAGGTTTTGCGGAGGCGGGTACCTATCTGAAACAAATGCCAAGGTTGAGACTCAAACTTGGGTCTATTGACTCAAGCACCAGATCTCCACCCATTGAATTAATGCTCCAGTGATAATGTGTTCTACATATAATAATGTTCATCGAGGGTGGTGGGAGAAATCGATCTAATTACTGTATATGAGTTTTGGGGGTGGATTTTCACTTCCAAACAATCGAGCTTGCTAGGCCTGATTATATAAATGTAGTTTGGAGTTTACTCTTTTAGTTATAAACATATTATATTGTCTATTATTTATATATTAAATTTAAGAAAATGTTATCTTCACACTATATAAATAAAAAAGTAAACTGCAAAAATCATCCCGGTGGTTTGCGTATTTTCGCAAGAATCATCCCTATCTCAAACCGTTAGCATAAAACATCCCCAAGTCTACAACCCTTTGGCATTAATCATCCCAGAGCACTAACGTCGTTAGTTTTACCCGTTAAGTGTTAAATAATATTTTCCCGTTAGTCCCTCCGTTAATATTTTTTGCACCGTAAGTCCTCATTTTACGTTTTCGTCCGTTTTTTACGTTTTCGTCCGTTTTTACTCGTTTTCGTCCTTTTTTATATGTTTCGTCCGCTTTTTATCCGTTTTTGTCCATTTTTTATATGTATTCGTCCGTTTTTTTACGTTCTCGTCCGTGTTTTTACGTTTTCGTCCGTTTTTGTACGTTTTACTCGCTGTTATCCGTTTTTATATGTTTCGTCCCTCTTTTATCCGTTTTCGTCCGCTTTTTATCTGTTTTCGTCCGTTTATTATATGTATTCGTCCCGTTTTTTTACGTTTTTTACGTTCTCGTCCGTTTTTTTTATTTTTTTGTCCGTTTTTTTACGTTTTCGTATGCTTTTAACGTTTTTGTTCATTTTTACTGGTTTTCGTCCGTTTTTATATGTTTCGTTCGTTTTGTATATGTTTTTGTCCGTTTTTTATATGTATTCGTTGTTTTTTTACGTTTCCGTTCGTTTTGTTACGTTTTCGTCCACTTTTTTACGTTTTGTCCGTTTTTACTTGTTTTTGTCCGTTTTTATATGTTTCGTCCGCTTTTTATCCCTTTTTTATATGTATTCGTCCGTTTTTTACGTTTTCGTCCGTTTTTGTACGTTTTCGTCCGTTTTTTTACATTTTTGTCCGTTTTACTCGCCTTTATTCGTTTTTATATGTTTCGTCTGCTTTTTATCCGTTTTCGTCCGCTTTTTATGCGTTTTCGTCCGTTTTTTATATGTATTCGCCCGGTTTTTTACGTTCTCGTCCATTTTTTACGTTTTCGTCCGTTTTTTTACGTTTTTGTATGTTGTTTTACGTTTTTGTTCGTTTTCACTTGTTTTAGTCCCTTTTTTTACGGTTTCGTCTGCTTTTTATCTGTTTTCGTCCGTTTTTTATATGTAGTCGTCCGTTTTTTACGATTTTTACGTTCTCGTCTGGTTTTTTTACGTTTTCGTCCGTTTTTTATGTTTTCGTCCGTTTTTTTATATTCTCGTCAATATTTTTACGTTTTTGTCCGTTTTTACTCGTTTTCGTCCGTTTTATATGTTTCGTCTACCTTTTATCCGTTTTTTATATGTATTCGTCCGTTTATTTACGTTTTTGTCAATTTTTTTATGTTTTCGTTTGTTTTTTTACGTTTTTACGTTTTTGTCCTTGTTTGTTCGTTTTTCTTCATTTTTAAACGTATAAAATGGACGAAAACGTATAAAACGGATGAAAACGAGTAAAAACGAACATAAAAAATGGATGAAAACGTAAAAAAATGGACGAAAATCTAAAAAACGGATGAAAACGGATAAAAAGCGGACGAAACATATAAAAACGGACGAAAACGAGTTAAAACGGACAAAAACGTAAAATAATGGACGAAAACGTAAAAAAACGAACGAAAACGTAAAAAAACGGACGAGAACGTATAAAACGTAAAAAAAGGAAGAATACATATAAAAAATGGACGAAAACGGATAAAAAGCGGACGAAACATATAAAAACAGTAAAAAAACGAGTAAAAACGGACATAACGTAAAAAAACGGACGAAAACGTAAAAAACTATCGGAGACTACGGGCAAATATTATTTAACGTAAAACTAACGATCTAAAGGTTTGTGGACATATTTAATGCTAAAGCGGACAAAACGGATAAAAAACGAAACGTAAAAAAACGGACGAATACATATAAAAACGGAAAAACGGATAAAAAACATATAAAACCGAGTAAAAAAAAACGTAAAAAACGGACGAAAACGTAAAATGAGGACTAATGGTGCAAAAAATATTAACGGAGGGACTAACGGGAAAATATTATTTAACACTTAACGGGTAAAACTAACGATGTTAGTGCTCAGGGATGATTAATGCTAAAGGTTTGTGGACTTGGGGATATTTAATGCTAAAGGTTTGAGATATGGATAATTCTTGCAAAAATACACAAACCACATGGATGATTTTTGCAGTTTACTCTAAATAAAATTATGCAAATAAAATGATAGGTTGTACTATTAGTACCTTTTTGGCTTCTTTATCAGTTTCACTTATTTGATACGCTCTTTATTTACAGGATAAGACATTTTTTATTATTTTTTGTTCTATGTTTTTTTTTCCTTTACTGCTTTTAACTTGTCAAATTTTATTTTTTATGTTTTGTACTTTTTTTTGGCAGTTTTACCGATTTATTAACAGGACAAGACAGTTGTTTATGTTTTTTACTCCGTATTTTTGTGCTTTACTACTTTTGACCTATCAAACTTTATATTTTTGGTTCCGTTATTTTTATTTCGCAGTTTTATAATAAAAACATAATTTTAAAATAAAAATAAAAATAAAATCTAAAACATTTAAAGAATATATTACTTGCAATTTAGGGGTACCAATAACCAACTACTAAAATGATATGTTCCCAACCGACCTCCTCCTCTTTGATTACAGACTGTCAGGGAACTGAAGGAGTCCCCTTCACATGACATGTTACATTTTAGGGTTCTCTTACAAAATATTACTGTAATTGTTTTGTACAATATATAGAAAACAATAAATGAAAAGAAAATGCAATATCACATTCAAATCAAAGTATCAAAAAAGATGCCTTAAAACCCAAAAAGTAATAAAAATATGGGATGTACTATTCCTACCCTCACTACTAGGGAGGATTTGTACTTTTGATTCCCTTTGTCCCTTATTTATTTCAGTACAACACAGTTTTTTGTCAGTTTCTGTTCCGTACTTCTGACAGTTTTAAGCGTTTGACTTATTAAACTTTATATTTCGTGTTCCGCATTTTCAGATTTATAGTTTTTTGATATAAATAAAATTATAAAAAATAAAAATAAAATAAAAAAAAGCAAAAAATTAAAAGAGGTGGGAATATAAGATATAGGGAGGGTGGGAATATCTTGTCCCTAAAAATATACACTCTTTAGGTTCACGTCTTCTCTTGTCTAGGTGTTACTTTGGTTAAAAAAAAACACACATAGATGATCACTATTTGAATGTAGTGTTTATTGGATGATATTCAACTACAGTTTGCATGGTGTTTTGTACATTGTGAGAACACAGTGTGTGTCTTAAATATATATCATGAATAAGCTACCTTTTTTAAAAGAAACATATTACTATATATGGGGGAAGAAAAGGTAAACTATGTTTGGCTTTATTTTGGACAATAGTATAAACAGGAATTTTAAAAGAAATAAGAAATAATAGTAAAAGGAATGATGGCTTAAGCATATTCTGAATTGGCTTCATATGATACATCTTGTTCAGGGACGGAACCAGGACACAAAACGACCAGGTGCACTTAGAATAAACTAAACAATACTACAAACACAAGTTTTAGGGACCGGGTGCATTTAAGAAAAATCGATGTTTTTTAACAAAATTAACACTACGTAACAAAAATCCATGGGTGTCCTGGGACCCCCCGGGACACCCCCTGGTCCGTCACTGATCTTGTTCATATTGTTGAGAAGGAACGTGGGAAGCCACTGATTATGGTATCAAGAATTAATGTGTTTCCTCACGAAAGTCAATATTTGGAGGAATGGGATGGTGGTAAGAAACAATAAGGGGGAAGAACGTAATTTTAGATCTATCAATTATTTTTTCAATATTGTTGAATACTTTGTTTCTTCAACTTGCATCCAGTCGATCCTCAATGCCTAATAGTTAATACCTATGAGTGCAAGAATTAATGTTAACAATATTATGAAATACAAACTAGCCATCAAAATATACAAGTAGTTTCTATGCTCGATTATGTAAACGTTCGGGGAAGTCATTCGGTCTGTTACAAATAAATTGATGTTGACGAGGTTTTTTATACGCCTGGATGATGAGCCGGCCGGGATGAGCTTTTAATTACCAAACTTACTAATATACACACTATATGCACTAAGCCCACTAGAGCTGCCCTAGCTAGTAGCTACTCTAGCTGAATGACACGATCTACTTTATTTATCATTGTACACGGGTTTAACAAAGGGTGGTGTGTGCTTCGTGCACTCCACATCCGGCCTCAACTATACGTTATACGTTGATGGTCTATACTTTCAGCAATGAACTTCCATTGTAGGGCTATTAGCAAGGAACCTTTTTTAACTTTAACGTAATGGTAAGGCCCTCGCTTATTATTCATACATAATGTTGGAGGCATGTCAGTTACTGAAGAGATAACAATGGTTAAGCCAAGATTAATACATGAGAAACCTTTCATTTGAAACCAACGTCATCATTCTTTTCTACTCCGTAGTATATATACAAACCGGAAATTCAAAAGATTATTTATGACGTAATAATTTGTAACGCACCCAACTCACCATCATTATATGCAAGTTATACAAAATGTTAGCATATGACAGTAAGATGCAAGCACTGGTTTGAAATAATTGTAATAGCGATTGCATGTCTGCCTTCATTTATCGTTTCACTTTTATTTTTGCAAAGCTCGTTAATTTCTCGATCTGCATGATCTGTATTATTATAATATTTTTGCTTCTTTTCATATATTTTAATAATGATGATCCATAAATCATTTGTACACTTATACTAATTGAATAAAGTGGAAAGCTTTCCAAGTATGGTAGCTACTACTCCGTAGTAGTTAATTGGCCATATAGGCCTTTAGAGTCGAAGGACCACAAGTGCCGCTTGCCTACTACTTCCCTTAATCATGCCACCTACAAGACATTCCTCCAACTAAACCTTCTTTAATAAATAAATGTAGTTTAATAATACTATCTAGAGTAAATATATTATAAACCAACTGGGCTTAGCTCAGTTGGCCACTTTGAAGTCCTTAGGGGCTTTTGGGGAAGGATGTCTTGAGTTCAAATCCTGCAAGGGGTTTGAATGAGGGATTTTCCTTCATGGTAGTCCTTTAATGAAGGGGTTTGGGCCTGGTAACCTCAGGTTCGAATCTTGGAGAAGGCAAGGGTTTTCCCCTATTAATTGCCGTGCCTTCGGGCGGATTAGTAGGGGGTTTTCCCCCCATCGGGTATTTGAAATAGGCATTTCCGCTTCGAGGGAGCTCTCTAGCTCGGACCCGGTTTAGACAACGTAGTCTAGACCTCCCGCTGTCGAACCGCGACACGAAGCAATTAATAAGAAATTCACCTTTCAAAAAAAAGAGTAAATATATTATAGAAGCGGTCCAGTATTTTGGAGAAATAACGTACTAAACATATTACGTTACTCTCTTTGAACAGCGAAGGATTTATTAAAAAAATAACCACCGAAGAGGTGGGTAGTAAAATAACAAACGGTTTATACAACAACTTGTTTCTAATCTAGTACATGCTCAGGTTGTTGCTCCATCCGTCTCAAATTTATTGTCAGAAGGCAAAAATCACAAAGTTTAATAAAAGTGAAACCGTTATAATTTTTAATCACTCAAATATAATATTCATTCACTAAATTCTTTGTTTTTGTTTACTTAAAATTGAAAGTAGACAATTATTTTAACATATTTCAAAAAGAAAATATGGATTATAATTTTGAGACAAAAAAAGTACATAACACTTTTTTAAAAGTAAAATCCAAAGTGGCATTTTTGTAGTTTGACCATTTTCACATCATCTTTGTAAGAAAGTTGTACATATACATATATCCGTCAATTAAAGCTAGACATTAGATATCTCTAAAGACGAATCATATAAACATTTTCCAGTTATCTATTAACGTGAATTTCAACATGATTTTTTGCTTGTAAAATTTGCACTTTATTATTATTGTTGTTATTATAAATTTTATTTATTTTACTTATATATTTATTCATTTTTATTATTATTATTATTATTTTATCTATTATTGTTATTATTTTATTAAAAAAAACATTATTTTATTAAAAATTAATAAGATTTACAAAAAACGAAATACTATCTAGGCCCCCAACTCATCTATTTATACTAAAGCTAATCCTATTAAAGATATAAGTAACACGAGACCCTCCAATGTTTTAAGTCACAGAGAACTTTCGGATTCACTTCAATAAGATCACCACATCCTTCTCAAGTTCTCCAAAAAAAAATGAGAAACTCATATCTAATATTCACGCACTTAGCCTCATACTTGACGCGTTTACATTGTGCGGCCTTATTCATCGCACAACCCGACACAAAATCAACCATACCAGTTTGCGTCAAGGGCGATAACCCTGTCATATCAACACATAATGTGAAAAACTAGAAGAGGGGTTGAATAGTTTACCGTTTAAAATCTTTGTTTTGAAACTTATGGTAAGATCAATTGATATTGATCAAACATATGTTAGTAAAGAATAGACAATATGCAAGCAATGTATTATGAGTAAATAAGGAAAGAAACTATCAAACCACGACAAGTTGTTTATAGTGGTTCGGTCTACAAGGACTCTTTTTCCTTGCCCTACTCCACTTCTCGAGTCTCCAACTCGAGAGTTCTCTTCACTAATCAACAAGCTCCTTTAACTGGCGGAGAAAACCTTTACACGTCGCTTACACAATATTTCCGACACAAAGCTAGATGTCGAGTTCTTTTACAAGGGTACAACCACTCCCACACACTATGTATTTTGAGGACTAAAATACTAACCACTCACACTCAGAGGTTTAAGATGGTTTGGTACAACAACGATGTATGAACAAGACTAGATCATACAACAACAAAATAAACAAGCCTTTCAACTATTTGTTGAAGCTTGATTATGCCTTGATCTTTTTTGCTACAAAAGATGATCACTAGAATAAAATGAAACTGAGTTAGAAGTAATAGAGAGAAGGAATGTATGTGAATATGCTAGAAAGGGATGAGAAAATAACTTGGGTTGGCTTGCTATTTATAGGCCAAAGTGATCTGCAGTGACCACGAAACCAAAAAAGGGTTCCGCCCTTGTATTTTTTGGTTCCGCCGGTCTGACAGCAAGATTACAAAGATCTTTCCAAGTCAACCAAATCTAATCAAGATCATGTAAGATATGTAGAATCCAAATCTAAACAAAATATTCTATGAAATCTTCTAGAGATTTCAATGTGATGCAAGCCATGATGTCATATGTTGTTTTCTATTTTTAGAAGTAATATGTTAAAAGTAAATACATATGTAATGTTGTGTTTAAGAAACTAAAACATACTTGTTCTAAAAATGTTGACACGCATTATGGTTTAGAAGGATATCAAAGTTAATTGATACATGACTAATCAAAATGTAAATGCTTGAGTGATGAAGATTTTATTTAAGGAAAGCTTGTTTTAATATCTATTAATCTTGACAAGCTTTATACTTTACAAAAATAAAATTTACTTTTGTCGTTAACATAACTTAGGTAAAGATCATAAAATATAAATAACGTTTAATGACGGTATTTGTATTAACACATACATCAAGTCCTCCGTCCCACGAGTAGAGCAACATATCAGCTGGGCGTAAGGGTTTGTCCCTTTCTCCACTAAGCCTAATATCAACTTCTTTACGAGCTGAAGTCCCCGAGCGAGAACGTATGTCAATAAGAACATCCGGCACCACATTATGCGGGTATTTAATACCAATAATACTAGCGCACGATATAACATGGTCCCCAGAAATATCTGCCATAAAGACCCTGGAACAAGCTGAGCACGATATCTGAATAGAGAATATGGGAATATATAGTCGATAGCATAATACACACTGGTAGGTCCGAGCATTCATAGTCTGTCCCAAACCAAATATCAGAACTACCCTAAGCCAGTCCGAAGTGTAGTCCTCCATTTGAGGTTTCTATAACGTCATTTGCCGAGTAGATAGGGAAAAGTGGATACAGTAGTTTGGGTAACACGTATGAAATATAAATCTGCCAGTTTCTTCATGAGTTTGGGGGCAGCGATCTCACTTAAATTACTCAAAAGATCAATCTCTATTTTCGCATTAAAAGCACAAAAGACATCATCAAAGGAAGGTCTAGAAGTTACAATACCAAAATTGTGGAGCAGCTTAGTCTGCAAGCTAGCAGATTGGAGTCTAGATGCAAGAAATGCATAGTTCAAGACATCACTTGCGGAGTAAACACCAAGCCCCCCAAACACAAAGGGTAATGGCCATTGCCAATCACCGAAACCAGGTCTAGAAGTAGTAACAATACGCTCTAGAGAAGAACAAAGTGTCGTATCAAATGAACTCTGAGCAAGCTCAAAGACCCAGGGAAAGCATGTGCGCATAGAAAAATATAATTTGGAAATACCAGCACAAGCACGTAGGAGCAGCAACTTAAACCGAGGGTCATTATATTTAGTAACAACACGCATAAGCTCAATGGTTTTGGCAACACTTTTCATAACAAGCTCACTACTAAAATCAAAGTCCACACTAGCAGGCCCACCCAGTAATTTAACACCGTATAAAAGTAAGGCAATATTAGGCGGGAAAACACTCGCAAGCTTAGTTCTAGGGTCTTCCTTTTGCAAAAAAAAACCTGATTATTATTATTATTATTATTATTATTATTATTATTATTATTATAAAGTGATGTTATCCATATTTTTAGTAGGATTAGTTTTACTATATTTAAAAGAGTAGTTATCTTGGCTTCCCATTAATTTCTTGCAAATCTCATGAATTTCTAATAAAGTGATAATAATAATAATAATAATAATAATAATAGTAATAATAATAATAATAATAATAATAATAATAATAATAATAATAATAATAATAATAATAATAATAAGTAAAGTGCAAAATACATCTTTTTTAAGGAAAAAGACAAAAATACCTTCATGATAGATCCATGTTAGAAGATAACGGGAAAATATTTGCATCGTTCGTCTTTAAGGATGTATAATGTCTAATGTTTATTGACGGAGGGATGTACACGTCTTAACTTTTTTGAAAATGATGTATGGTGTAAAAACGAGCAAACCATAAAGATTTATTTTGAAGTTTACTCATTTTTTATAAAGTTATGTAAAACTTTTAATACTTATATAGTTATAGTATATTGCACGCCTAGATTTTTGCATAATTCTTTTATTAATTATTAATATCGTTTAATATTTTATATGGATTTTTTTATGAATGATTTTAATTTTTTAACTAATACTGTGTTAAGCTTGATAATGTAATAATTTAACTAGTTATGGGTGTTTAAAAGCACATATTGACTCTTAAAAAATGATTTTATGAAAATCCTTAATTAAACTTTAAAAAAGAATTACATGAGTCTTTGTTATATGTACAACCTCATGTATTTGTTTGCATTTCATATTAACTCATGATATCGTGCTTTTATTTTGATATTTATATAACTGATCATAATATTTTTTAGACTATTTAGTGTATACGCGGGTAAAACTTATGAAAAGAGATAGCATGAGTCATTATTGGACGAGGATAGTAGAAAAAAAATACATTTTGTTGGATATCATTACTTAATTTTGTAGAGAGAAATAACATGAAGCGTTTGTGTCTGTACAATCTCGTGTATTTATTTACATATCACAGTAACTCGCCTTTTTATTTTAATATTTATAATTCCGTGCCTAAATATTAATTTAATATAAAATAATAATAATAATAATAATAATAATAATAATAATAATACTTATAAATAACAACAACATATATTATGTTTCGTTAAAAAAAAAACATATATTATGTTCTATTTTAAAATATAAAAAGTATATTGAGTATAAATTCCAAGGTGTTTATTAAATTATAAACTTAGTAAGGAAATGAAAACTGGTATGTTTACAGTTTATTTCTTATAATTTATTTAATACTTAACAACTAAGATTTTATTGATTATCCTCTCTCATTTTTTCCTGTTTTTAAAAAATTGATACATGTTTTTTATACATATTTGTTTTGCTAAATGAAATTTAGATGCGTTTACAAAATTGAAGCCAATTTTAACTTCTGTTACCTAATTAAAATACTTGAAAATCAAGCTCTTCTTTTAAAACAAAAAACATCTAACTTTCACAAAATAAAAATCTCTCGTTATATAGAATACTGATGAAACTATTGTTCCAATCTAACCAACTATATGTTAAAAACTATGTAGATAACCATGTGTTGTTTTCTTTCTTTTGTAAAACGGCAAATAAAGTCATTACAAAGTACTAGTAAGACACTAGAAATTACAAAGAACTAAAAGAAACCGAATAAAGGCAGCAAACCTGAAATGCACAACCCTTAACCTAAAAAGTAGAGGTAAGCAACTAAGCAAAAAAACCGAAAAAATAAAAAAACCCATCCATAAAAACCAAACCACTTTTAAAACCGATGGTCCGATTTTGATGTCTTAAAACCTAAAACCTTTGGTTCGGTTTTTAGTTTCATACGAGAATCCAAGTGGAGAAAACTAAATCACCTCAAACTAGTATCTAACTTAACTTTTAGAACATATACATATAAGTTCTTCGAAACATAATCGAAAAGATTTTAAAACAATAAAGCTTATCTCTTCAGTTACTATTATAACAAAATCACAATGTTTACTTTTCTTTATCTCACATCAATTGTACTATGTTTCTCATTGTTATGCATTGTCTTTTTCATTTTGTTTTTTTCGATGTAAAATTATACTCTATACATTTTACTTTGGTTTTGGGGAAAAAACGAGTTTATATGAAAAAATGCTTGACCATAAATAAATAAATCGAAAAACCAAAACCAAAAAATCGTAAAAATTTAAACAAAGTTATTGTTCGGAATTTGGTTTTTGGAAACAAAAAAAGCAAACTTTATGTTCGGGGTTTGATTTTAGCGAAAACCTTCCCAGCCGCGCACCTGAAACGAGCACCCTTAAACTGAAATAATCCGTTAACTTCAAACAAAAATCCCTAAACTAAAGAAAACAACATCGCCTAAGTATACAATACCTAAAAACAACAAACAAACAATTCCAATCATGCTTAAGAAAACACCTTGATTGGTGTGACACGTGAAAAACTAAAAATAGGTTAATATTTCATTCAAAAATAGAATATGAATTTAAACCATGAGTGTGGTAACACCTTAATCTCTCTAGATTACTTAAGTTGTCGATTGGATCACTAAATCTAACATATCAAACTCATTTTGCAGATATTCATCTAGAGCATCAAAAACCGTGTCGTATGTCAATTGACG
This sequence comes from Chrysanthemum makinoi, assembly GCA_910596185.1. NCBI lineage: Eukaryota > Viridiplantae > Streptophyta > Magnoliopsida > Asterales > Asteraceae > Chrysanthemum > Chrysanthemum makinoi. Next base: position 102,074,723 of record OU343217.1, on the reverse strand, counting down.
AATTGCAGATGTACGCTTCATTTATGGGAAATGCCAACTCTTCCCGAACAATCATTATTTTCTTGAAAATACAGACAATTATCAGTTATTTCTCGAAGAATGCTTATGAATAACGTTCGACTCATTCTCTTCGTCAGAGTTTTCCGATCATGAGTATCTCGTGTGTTTCTTTAAGAAGATGGAATAACCATATGAATGGCCTCCATAAAAAACGCTAGCTCACTACTAACTTCATCTTCATCATCCGAGGATGTATAAAAGAATCATTGGAAGAAATTTGTGCTAGATGAAACGTTTACAGTGTATCAGGAAGAATGTGTTTGAAATTATGTATTGAAACATCGAGAAAAGAACAAATATTTTTTGGTTTTATTCACTTATAGAAATCTTGTTTTTACGAATTTATTCTAACTATGAATTCACGGAATTTTAGGTGGTATGGGTGTTGTAATTCTTTCTACATCTCGGGTTATAATGACGACTAGAAAGAATAGAAAGAATTTTGTGTTATATATGGTAATCTTTCTAATATCCAATTGTATGAAACATTTGCTAATAGGGTCTTCCTCCACTAGTTAATACATCAAAGGGTTTTGCCTAGAATGAAAGAACAAAATGGATTCATGAAGGTTCAAAAATTCAAAAGTAATAGCTCAACGGTACCTTATTTGTTTTTGTGTGCACACAAGTACAGACCGAACCTGTTGTTTGAGCTAGGCGAGTCTACTTGCATCTTGAGATACAAATCTCGGCCACTCGCTTTATTAAATAAAAAAAGTGATTAATTGATGTTTTTAATTATATAAGCCACTTCCAAAATAACAAGTAACTTATTGAATTGCATAAATAACATAATTGTGACGAGCATTTAATTATCATTCAATCAATGTGCACTTTCATATACTTTTGAAAAACATTTTTTTTTATTTTTTTTAGTACAATATCTGCTTGATATAAATATTTGATATAATACTAATTTATAATTCAAACATTCAACACCTTGTCATGAAATGTGCATAAGTATGTGTGAAACTGCAAATAATTCATTTTTTTTACATTGCAAAATACATATTCTTAGTTTTCCTACCATATATCACATCTCAATATCACTATTTTCATAGAAGTTTATTAACAAACTAATTATATGTGATATATCACTAATTTCTGAGTTCAAACACTCAAATTTTGTCTTAAAATGAGCATAGGTATTTGTATAGAATTCTTAAAGATTCACCTTGTTTTTTCATTGAAAAAGTACATGTCATTTGCTTTCCAACCGTATATTACACATAATATTTGAATCTCTGCAAAACTCATTTGATATATCACATGTGATATAACAATAATCTTTAAGTTTGGACATTCAACATGTTGTCGTAAAATAAGCATAAATATTTGTATACAACTCCAAAATATTCATTGCTTTTTGCACCAAAAATGTACCTATGTTCATTTTACGATAGCATGCATGTCCAGTCTTCGAATCTACAAGTTAGTGTTATATCACAAGTGATATATCAAACAAGTTTAAATTTCAAAATGAAATTTCGTATATTTTCTCCAACTTTTATGAATAAATTGTAATGTATTGAAAGTTCGAAAATATGTGTAATATATGGTTGAAAAGCAAAAGATTTTTACTTTTAAATGCAAAAAATGGTGAATCATTTGAAGTTCTACACAAGTATTTATACCCATTTTACGACAACATGTTGAGTGTTCAAACTTACAGATTAGTTTTTATCACATGTGATATACTATCATGTAAACTCATGTACCGAGAAAACCTAAAAAAAGAGTTTGTCAAAAGTATATGACAATGCCCCTCTAATGAAAGATAATTAAATGCTTTTCGTAATTATATAATTTATTTCGTCTAACGATTAACGATTTTTCAAATATATCATATACAAAAAAGAAGGGTGAGAGTATATTTAGTTTAAAAAACCCTAAACCCTATCTTGTACTAAAGCTCAAAAACTAAAACTTTAAAGTACAAGTATTACTTAAAACACACATTTTAATTAAAATACTGCGGAAGCTTTGTTACAATGGTGGTGATGGTAGTGATTTTTGTGGGTTGTCGATGATCTAATACACTGGGGGATAAAATGTATGTTTTATTTAGTTAGAATTAAGTACTTAGTATTGATCACTCAATTTTTTTTTCTTTTCTTTAAACGATAAAAATAATCAATTTTATAAATATATTTCACCAAATACCTATTTTTTATCCCAAAAGCCAAACTACCCATGATACTACAAAGTCTTGCTAGTTTTTTTTTTTTTTTTTTTTTAACCACAAGTCGAAAACTAGCTAGGTTGAAAACTAGTAAGGTTTTCATTGGCTACGGAGGTTCACCTGCGCTGACTCCAAGCTATCCAAAAAGATAGTCGCCCTGGGATTATTCAGATCGCAATGTCGAGTTGGAAACTTAGGTAAAATAAATAAATAAAATATATAAATAGCAAGGTTTACCTTGCGATTTCTTAAAAAAAAAAAGAAAAAAAAATAGCAAGGTCTTGCGATTTTTTGGTTGATGTAGTTAAACTTGACTATTTTTTATCCGTTGAAGCTATCGTAGATCATCTCGTCAAAATCTCGCATATGCACTAATGTTTCTTTCTATGGGAGTTACTATGACCAATGTTCGAATCATGATATATCACCTATGAGTTATTGTTGCTTATATACTTTTGGTTTTCAGAGTTGTTACGTTGTCAAAATTGCAAGATGCATCATGGCATTTAAAACCTTGTTTATTATTAATATTTCTTTTAAAATGCAAGAACTTGTCAATTTTCAATTCGAAAACTAGCAAGATCTTGCGATTAAAAAAAGAGAAAAAAAAAAGGCTTGTTCATTTTTTTTTAAATCGTAAAATGTAGTAAAATTTTGTTGGTTTCATGAGAGTTTGACTTTTTAGATTTTAGTATTTGATGAAATATGTTTGTAAAAAGTTGTTAAAAAAATTGGGTATCTACGAAAGCTCACAAAACTATGTATTGTTTTGACTTTCTGAGTGTATAAATGTTAAACTAGTTAAAAGACAAAACTATGTATTGTTGTCTGTATATCTCTTCTATAAATAAAAACACAGCCAAAAAAAGGAATGGATAAAGTTTCAGTTATAAAATATCTCTTCTATAAATTAAAACACAGCCCAAAAAACACAGTCCATTGAAGTTTCAGTTATAAAATAAAATTATATTCGACATGGAAGATAAAGTTACATTAGTGTCAATTTTTCGTCAAAAAAGGAAAAGAAAAGTATACCAATGTAATTATGATAAGAAATTCTGTTATCCATATAAATAATGTCTGGATTAGAAAACGAAAGCCTTTACATCATTGAAATTAATTTTAATCATGAGACCTAAACATAATTTTTAGAAGAAAGAAATAAAAGAGTGTTAATTATTATAACTTGTGACACTTGTATTATTTTATTGATTATAAAAATAAGCCCTTGATCCTAGAAGATTTACACACCAAATACTTACCCACGTGTTTGCATATGATCCGTCAGTTCATTATGTAAAGGATACAACCCTTTGTTATATATGCACATGAACCTCCTTCTTATTGCACTTCTCTTATTTTCTCTCTCATATAATAACAAAGTTTATAAAGAATTGAAGTGTAATCAAGAACAAAGTGCAAAAAAAGAAAGAAGCTTTTGATTGTGTGGAAACAAGTTTAACCATGATGCACCTCAAGGAAACTGAGCTATGCCTTGGCTTGCCAGGCGGTGGCTCATGCGAGCCAGAGACGATAAAGGTCAGCGGTAAACGTGGGTACTCAGAAACTGTTGATCTTATGCTTAATCTTCAACAAAATGATCAGTCTTCATCTTCAAATGATTTGAGTGATAAGAAGTTGCATAACTCAGTCAAGAGCAACAAAGATGTGATCAAACCACCAACCAAGTATGCTTCTAATAATATTTTCAAATATTTTGTGTAGTGTGTGTTTGTGTTAAAGTTTCTGGAGCTTCGTGCTAGGGCTTTTTTTTTTTTTTTTTTTTTTTTAATATTGCCAGTTTACATAAATTTATATGTACATGTGGATATCCATTTTTTTTTTTTTAATACAGTAATTTGTTATACTATATGTAAAAATACGCATAATCTATTCGTTTTCTTTTCAAATTTGTTATATAATTGAGTATATATGCTAAAATGTTGTATCTTTTACAAATTTTGGATGAAAGGGCTCAAGTGGTAGGATGGCCACCAGTTCGAAACTATCGCAAGAACGTGATGGCTCAAAAGAGCACCAATGAGGAAAGTGAGAAGGTGGTGACAGCTAACACCAGTGGCAGCAATGGCGCTGCGTTTGTGAAGGTTTCTATGGATGGAGCGCCTTATCTTCGCAAGGTGGACCTTAAATTGTACAAGAGCTATCAACAATTATCTGATGCTTTGGCAAAAATGTTTAGTTCCTTCACAATGGGTATGTTTTTTTATTTCATTAATTACTAGATAATTAATCAAAATTTACCCATTCAAGTAGACAAGATTCAAATAAGATTCAGTTTTAGATATTTTCGACCATAAATCTTGCACATGCGGGTTACGTTGTCTCTTATATATCATCAATATGGTTGAACTCTTTGTCTTCCTCGTTTAGTCAGTCACGTTGGCGAGGTTCGTGTTAATACGTTCGTAGAAATAAGCAACAAATTTTTATTGGTATTATGCATGATGGACTATCAATCACAACTAACCTTCGACAATGCTTCCAAGATTATGAGTATTAGTTGATTTGAAGAGTATTCTTTTTTACCTTCCCAAAGAAAAACAAAAGTGCTAATTATTTTGATACAATAATATGATATTGAATCTTTATGAGTTGTGTGAGACAAATAACTAAAGTAATTCCTTAAGTAAGTTATGAGATTGGTTTGAAGAGTACTTTTTACCTTCCCAAAGAAATAATTATTATACAATAATATGTTTTATAAACTTTTTCCTTAAGTAAGTAATTGGTTTTATATAATTATTAGTTTTAAAACTTTTAATAATAAAATTCTTTTGACTAATATTGCAGGAGAGTATGGATCCCAAGGAATGATAGATTTCATGAATGAGAGCAAATTGATGAATCTTCTGAATAGTTCTGAGTATGTACCAAGCTATGAAGATAAAGATGGTGACTGGATGCTCGTCGGCGATGTCCCATGGGAGTAAGTTCTTGATCACAATCAAAATTCGTAAATGCAATCGATCAAGAAAACATTGTTTCTAATAAAAAATGGCTCGTTTTCATGCAGAATGTTTGTTGATTCCTGCAAGCGACTTCGAATCATGAAGGGATCAGATGCAATTGGACTAGGTAAGTAACTCCTTAGAAGATCATTTATATACATGACCATCTTAATCCTATGAGACTCGCCTGTTATATATCTTTTGACGTATCTAAATAATCGTGATTTGCAGCACCGAGAGCGATGGAAAAGTGCAAAAACAGGTGCTAAATTCAGATATGAAGCAAACCCTAATCTTGATTCAAGTTCATGATAACATCAAAATACATCAAAGAACATGGATGGATCAAGCTGTTAATGTTTGAATGTGTTTGGATTTGTTTTTTTTTTTCGTTTTCTGTTTATTTTTCTTTTTTTGTTAATCGTTAAGTAAAAAAACTTAAGTTTGATAGTATATAGAATTTGTCAAAAGATGATTTGGGACATTTGTAATGAACAAAAACAATCAATCTCCTATTGGTTTGCCTCACAAAACATATGTGGAGTACGTGTTTAATAACGTTTTTGTTTTTCATGTTATTGTTGTCAATTGTGGTTCATGTTTCCGTAATACCATGTGAAGTGTAATGTAACTTTGTTTTTCTTTTTATTTATTTGCATTGATAGATTTTTCATATCTTGTAAATTATTTTTTTTTTCATTATATTAATTATAGAAATGAATATTTTAATTGATGCTAACCATTATTAACGAAGCATGGCTTCATAATATAATTAAATATAGCCATGTCCCCCAAGTGGTAAGGAGGGAACAAGAGCATGTGGATGTTTATGGGGCTACTCATTCATGGCCATTTATTTTTTACTTTACAAGATAAGTTATAATAAAACTTTAAAATAATTTATGCAAGCTATTATCGACTTTATTAGTTCAGTGCAAGTGTTGTTCGAATTCTAGAGCACATATATGTGTATCATTCTTACTTTTTGTATCAGTATTTAAAATGAACTTAAGAAGATGAAATAACGACCAACAGTTTTGACAATATGCTATACGTTCTACTTCAAGTTTGTAAATAAAATGCAAAACTAATTAACACCAATTAATTTAGGTTCAAACTTTATCGCTATTAGATGTTTGGCGAGAACTAGATCGATTATATATAGATGTTTTTGTGTTTGTGTAATTATGTCTGTATTTGTATGTGTGCAAGCACGTCACTGCCATTAGAATTTTTTACGTACATGCAAGATAAACAAATTTAATGCATTTTCTGTTGAGATTCTTAAAAACATGGCTATAAACACTTGACACATGCTTATTCATATGAGAATACGTTCACCAAATTAATTGATTGGTACCCATATATGTCGTGAATTTATAACTTTTTTTTAGAAAAGAATATAGAAAGTAGACTTAAAGAATATATCATTCACACTTAAAACAATTACTTGCATGTGAATAGTTAATTAGCAATTTTGACAATGTATGGTGAATCTTTCTGTTCATAATTATATTCTATGAAATATGGCAAAAAGGGGAATTGTTGTACATTACATATTTTAGTATCAAAGTCAGTAAAAAATTAATAAAACCGATATTGAAATCAAAAATTTTGACTTTGTGGGAGAGATGAAACTTGATTAGTATGTGAAGGTGGTTAAAAGCACATGCATGTCCCAAAATGTGTTGGCTTTGGAGTTCATTATTAAAGGTTTTTATGGGATCACTAACAACTAATCACACTTATTAAAAAAGATTCACATGCAAATGCTAATAAAAAGAATTGAAGCTTCGTAGTGATCTTCTTCTCCCCCAATCAAACACTCAAAACCATGTTGATTCTTTCATCATACAGAATCGAATATTGATCAATCAAGTAAAATTGTTTCTTTCTAGCATTTTAATAACAAAAGAATTTAAATTATACATTTAAATAAAGAACCTGATTTACTTATTACGAACCTGATTTGCATGGGGCATTTATGCAACGGCCGTAGCAATCCGTTGCAAATGACCATTTGCAACAGATTTCTACCATTGCTTTAGCCAGTTGTAGTGCAAGATGATTGTAACGATCAACTATGAAATTTAGAATGTTTTGAACCACATTGATGAACGCTTCATATTTGAGTAAGAATTTTGCTATGCATTCTTTGAATATTAAAGATGTTTATGCTTTCGTCCTAGTTATAATTAAATTGCGACTATTAACTACATCTCCATGCATGTGTGCCTTGACAGTAAAGAAAAGAGCAATCCATATATCACGTTCAAGTCTAGGGATTGCTTTTTTTGATCTTGGGACATATTGTGGAATGCCTCCCATATTGGCATGGACAGACCTACATTGGTTCCGGGTGTAGCACGGCCAACACCCATTTTTAGGTCACGAAGTGCAATTTTTTTTCGAAAACTGTCATTTCTTCATCCGTGCAACACCCGAATTTTTTTTTTGCTACTTTATTTTTTTATCTTATCAACTTTAGTTAATCATGCACCTTTTATTTAGCCTAAAATATAATTGTAGAGAAATAAATAGCTCACTACTCCACTAGCCCATTAAACCCAAATTAATTAATCTAATAATACACCATAGAATATTACCGTATAATTTACCAAACAAAAGTCTCGAGACAACATTTCATCTCATTCTACCCATCCATACGTTTCAGCTTCCATAGTGCATCATCAATTCAATAGAGATCATAATTCAAGATCAAAATGTAGCAATTAAAAAATATTTTTATTATTATTTGTAAAGGTAGCATGTTAAGTGTTAAGAGTTTTTTTTTTTTTTTTTTTTTTCACAGTTTGATGAATACTACTATACTAGATTACCAGTGTGTATCATAACCATCTAAACGATCTAAAGGGTTAATTGTATGATTATTTGCTTATTTTGAGATTGATATATTTAACACATTTTTGGATATGCATATACAAGAGTTTGGAGATCGATTTGGTGAGATAAGCACTGACTTGCTTATTAATATGTCAGCTTTGAGTCCATGTGATTCATTTACAATGTTTGATGCATCAAAGATAATTATATGAACTACGTTTTATCAAGATGATTCTACTGAAGAAGATAGGTTTTCTCTTAGGCGGGAACTTGACTTCTACTATGAGAATGTGATTCATGATACATACTTTATGAAGTTGAAAGGAATTTCCGAGGTTGCTACATTGATGGTGACACGAAAGAAGCATATTTCTTTTCCTTTGATTTATAAGTTACTGAAGCTTTCTTTAATCTTACTCATGGCAACCGCAACCGTAGAAAGATGTTTTTCGGCAATGAAATTGATAAAGACGAATCTCCGCAACAGAATGGGTGAAAATTATATGAATGATTCTTTAATTTGTAAAATAGAAAAAGAATTATTTGCAAAGATTACTAATGAAGAAGCGATAAAGCGCTTTCAAGGCTCAAAACGTTGAAGATGTCAATAATAAGAGACATGGTACTTTATTTACTAGTTTGTCATATTTTACAATTTATATTACGTTGATTTTTTTTTTGTACTTATGAATTTTTTTTGTGCAACACCCATTTGAAAATCCTGGGTCCGTCCTGCATATTGGTACGTAGTGCTGAAATCGATCGGTTTGAAGGGTGGTGATAGACTGATTGCTCTTAGATACACACTCATAAACTCTAGCAACCTCAGTATCAAAGTACATATATATTTCATATTTGCAATCCTTATCGTAATCTTATTTAAGATTAGAATACTGATATAGACATATATAAATAGTAGAAGAATCCAAAATTTTCATAATCTTGGACAACTCATAAATCTACCACGCGTAAGGTAAGGTGGTGAAATATTCCGTGAAGTTCACATTACAAGAAAGCATGTCTAGGGTTTTGGTTAGATGTAGGACTCACTAATTATATCCATAGCAAGATCTTGTGATTTGGTAACTATAAATAAAGAGAGTATCAGATTTTATGCAATTGAATTGATTTTGTGAAAGTGTGACTCAAAATCAGTCACTAGAGACCATTGACCTGCTAATTCCGTCACTATATATATAGACTTGGAACTTCTCTCGCAGTCATTAACACATAATTGATACATGATAGCACATGACTTTAGGGGCAAAGCTAGTAAGGTGACTAGTGGGTTCTAAACCACCCTTAATAAGCTCACTATGTTAAGTAATTATTCAGTGTTATGTATTTAGTCTTTATATTAGCTTACGAATGTCTAGAGGATTAAGTGTTAAGTTTCCTATTAGTCAACTAGTTTTAGGATATCAATAAGGGTCGTTGGGTCGGTTTGTGTCCCAAGCCCAACCCGTCTGTACTTTCTTTTTATCACAGCCGACTTTGGTACCTTGTTAGAGTCGGTTGTTCCCTCCCCCCCCCTCATCTCTATAAAAGGAGGTGAGGGGGGAGGGGTTATGTACGCATTCTTTCAATAACTAATCAAGGATCGATTAGGGTACTTACTTGTGCAAAGCTTCGATTATTGCTGTTGTTTGTTGTGTGTTGTCTTCGAGATCGAAGTAATCTGTTTTTCTAGTAACCAGGTTGTTAGGGATTGAATACTAACAAGTGGTATCGGAGCTTTGGTTCACAGGTTCGCTGGTTATCTAGGATCGATCGAGAAGGGTTCTTGGGTCTTCGATTGTCCGGGTGCGCGACCAGGTGTATAAGACTTAAGGGTTTGTTGGTTTTGGGTTTATCTAAGATCCACAAATTTTTTTCTGGTGTGTTTCGGTTTCCATTGGAATCTGACGAAGAAGAAGTGTCGTAGATCTTGTTTTGGTGTATTCTGTTTTCTGGTTTTGTGTTAAAGAAGAAAAGGTGTGACAACAAAGTTGCTTTTTGTTTCTTTTGTGGAAAAGTGATAGAGTATTATTATTATTATTATTATTGAATATTAATAATAAGGTAATATTATTTATTATTCAATAATAAGGATTAAATAATTTGAAGGGTATTACACAAGGGACTTTGTAATTTGTGATTGTGAGATTTATATATCACAAGGTTTAGCAAATTAACAAAGGGATAAAGAATGACGGGAGCCAAGTTTGACATCGAGAAATTCGATGGAACTGGTGATTTCGGGATATGGCGAGTCAAGATGCGTACTTTATTAATCCAGAATGGATGTGAAGCGTACTCTGGAGGTTTTACCAACGTACATGGATGCTGCAGCGAAAGCTGAGTGATGGAGGTTTTACTAAACAGGTTTTAATATTTATGTTGTCTCGTTATACCTATGGTCTACCCAAATGCACTAACAGGCAGTGTACCCGGTCGTGTGTAGTGTAGTATTCGGTAAAACCGATGTCGTCCCAAGAGCTATGTGTGTTGGATTATTACTAAGTCTAGGTATCACAGATTTAAATATGATTTCGATAAGGAATTAATTAAAAAACTACTAAAGTAGATAAAAGCAATTAAAGGTAAAGGTTCAATCATTAGAGGAGAGTGGTGCTAACCTAGTTAATCATCCTAGCTAGTAATGTCTATGTCTAATTACTTCCAATTACTTCAGGTGGGGTCAAAGTCGAGAGGACAACATTTGGTCAATTCGCCCTAACCTATCAGCAAAGGTGTCCCTTCATAAGCCCAGTTGTTCCTGGTCCCCTAAGCCAAGTCATTAAGTTCCGCTACATGCTAGATTTATAATAGTTAGTGCCCGGGCGTTAGCAACTTAAACACTCACCCCCTAATTCTTATGTTCATCCAAACGGTAGTGATCAGTTGGTCAAATCGCACAAGTAGAAAGGGTCGTCAGTTGGTCATATCTTACATTTCCCATCTCAATCTACTCACTTAGGGTCAGTTGGTCATATCTCCTAAGCAACTAGCCTCTACCGCCATTCAAAACTACTGAAACAAGGGTAGCTACCAATAAACTATGCATGCATACACTTAGAAATAATTATACAGAAGTAAAGTAAACACAGACAAAACAATTAAGGAATCATAACTAGGCCAGCACCTAGAGGTGCTTAGCCGCTCATATTAACCATACAAATCAATTCAATATTCAATGTTACGAAATACATGAATCGAAAGTAAAGAAAAGATAAAATGCTAATGCTTATCGTAGGGGAGTGATTTCTCCTTTGGAGATGGCTCCGTATGCTCCTCTAGACCTGCCTTTGTCTTCTTCCCACGTTCTTTGGTTGTGGTGTGTGAAATGGGATGCTTTGAAATGCTGGAAATCGTGGGGTATTTATAGGCCAGATCTGGGTTACGGCCAGATCTGGAAATCGTGGGGTATTTATAGGCCGTAATCCTCTATTTCTTCGTAAATTGCACTAGATATGTTGGTTACGGCGTAACCTTAGAAGTGGTTACGCCGTATCTTCAATATTTCATGGTTACGGCGTAGTTTATGCAAGAGTTACGGCGTAGTTATCAGCGGCGTGGAACCTCATTTAAACTAATATAGTTACGTCATAGTCTTTTGAGAGAGTTACCCCGTAACTTCTTCAAAGTGAGCATACTCTGATAAATCTTTACTAATTCTCCAATTCCGCGTCTCTTTAGCTCCAATGCTCGTAATTTACCTAAAAGTGGAAAACAATGGAAAACAAACGTAAATCCATATAAATGATATAAATTACAAGCATTATCGGTGGAAATTGACACTTAATATTCAGGATTATTTGATGTTATCAAATATTCCCCCACTTGAACGCTACTTGCCCTCAAGTAGACCTTATTAGATAGATTCCTAAAAAGATATCTCCCATTACTTGGAAGATATAAGTTTACAAATCCCTTATGCTAGAATAAAGCAAATCCGAACACCTCACGAAATGGGAACGAAACACTCAAATCTCTCAACTATTCTAAGTGTCAATTTCGGAGTGATCACTCAATTGCACAGTCATAGCAAGTATTCTATCATAAGCTTGGCGGTTACACAAATCTCCACCACTAGAGTTAAGGGCTAAACAATTTTCGAAGGCAATATGGGTAGACACGACAAAGGTTAGGGGGTGACTCGTCATTACTAACATGTCACGGTGAAGTGGACAAAATCAATAATACATGACCAAATCCATGGCCAAGACACCAAAGATTGCTCGCTGCATCACCTAGACACGCTTCATGACTAAACGGTAGGATAAGACATGGGATGTATAAATGGTGTAAAATAAAAATCAAGCAGGTAGTCTAAATCTATAAACAAGTCATCACCACTTACCGTTCGCCCAAAGTTCAAGCTTTGAAGTCAAGAAACCGGATCATGAAATGCTAGGTAGATGTGTCATTATAGGACGTCATGATGGGCACACTACCTTTTCTCCAACTGTTGGCATAATTACCAACTTCAATCTTCGAATGTGACCGAGGAGGCCTCCTCGATACTAAATCTATATAAAGCTCATAACATAGTGCTTATAACATTGCACTTTACAATAACTAAATAACATAACCTTTTTTTTTCAACATAACAATAACAACTAAACATAATATCCCCCCACTTGAGATGAACAATGGGAATCGGGGGGTCTTCAATGTTCTTTAAGAATATGTCGTCGACGAAAGCATGATCTCCGAACCTTTCTACTTGAACCTTGAACTTAGGCAAATGATGACTTCCCAATCACAAATAAAGACTACAGGGTAGGCTAAGGTGTATCGAAACAATATATTGGGTTAAAAAAATGAAAGGCATGGCTCAGATGGGTGAATCTAGGGGTATCTTGCACTAAAGGTGAGTGCAACAAAAGGGTTTTATATGGGGGTCGAGAAGTCGAGGTGACTAATCGATAGACACACAATGGTAGGCTATTTGGGTGATAATCCTATAATATTGCCTTCTTAAACTGAAAAGTCCAAATACATCGAGCTAACTCAACATACCTTGTCTATGGTCTCGAAATGATGCAAATGCTAAGTTCTAAAGTTTACAAGCTACCGGCACACTCATAATTTGGTGGATTTGGGGTAAAATATTGGAAACGGATAAGGCTAATCTCAACATATAATATCAAGGGTTGTATGTGCTCGGCTAAGGTCTAATCTAGTTAGGTTAAGAAAAACATGTCAAAATTTTAAAAATGGCATAATTTTTTAAAATAAACTAGAAAAACGAGGGCAAAATAAAGTTCAAGAGATAATTCTACTCCCGTCCCCCCACTTGAATTATACAAAGTCCCTTTTGTACTAAGCTTTAAATAAAGGTGGAGAGAAAAGTAGAATTAGAGCGAGAACTTCCCTGAAATTTGCTCCAAAAAAGAGAGAAGGCCTACAAAAAAGAGTCGTGCCTTCGTATAAGCATTCATGAGTAAACTTCAATCCCTGAAATCACACTACCGACAAGCATAATTCTAAAAAAGAAAAAATGAAAAATGAAAAACAAACTAACTCACTTTCGTAGGAATCACGGTTGCATTTAGCATATGCAACAAGCCTTTTAAACCACTTGGTGTCCCAAGTGGATGAGTGAAATCTCGTGAGGGTTTACAAGGAACACACCCACAAAGTTCATTTAAAATACTAATACAAGGTTACTGTGTTTAAAATGAAAGAATTAACGCAGAGGGTAGTTACGTTGTAACTCTAGGAAGGAGTTACGCCGTAACTAGGAAAAACCTGGCATATGCTGCAAAGCGTGTGGCTACGGCGTAACAACAGAGATGGACTTACGCCGTAATTGGTAATGCATCCTAAATTCTGCTGCAAGGGGTTGGTTACGGCGTAACCACTGAGATGAGTTACGACGTAACTATAGTCAAATCAGCAAGTTACAGCAGCAATTATTCTTCTTTTCCTGCAAAAATGGTTAAAAACACAAAACCCAACAGAAATGGAAATAAAACAAAAGAAAGGGATAATTCGGGTTGTCTCCCGAAAGAGCACTTTTCTTTATTTACGAGTCTTTAAGTTAGACTCAGAACCTTGGGGCTTTATGAAGGCCTTTGGACTTGGCCAACTTCTTCCATGTCTTTCATCAAGTTATGCCTGACCCAAGCAACATTAGTGGCAGTGCGGAGATATTCTTTAGTCTCGATCTTCCGAATTTTGCAAAATTTTTCCTCCGGCCCCAAGTGGTATCGAGTGAACTCATATTTTTCGGCAATGATCGATGGCGGTCTCTTAAACGGGATGCCAAGAAGTTTGCATCTTATTTTCTCGTGTACTTCATCATCGGGGTCAATGAACCCATCTTCACCTTGAAGCTCGAGGTAATTAAAATCATCGTCTTCGGAATCGGTGTCTTTAAGTTGGTTATCGTTGTGTGAATTTTCCACGATCATTTGTTTACATTCCTCATGTTCCTTCTTCGACGAGTCCTTGGTGTCATTTGGAACTTTGTTGTTAGGTTGATATTTACTCACACACCCATTCCAAATTTTCTCCTTAGTTAGCGCGTTAATTTTTCCGTATTTGATTCTGACCCAATCGTCGAATCCTAAATCATCCGGCCAAGGCAATTCTGTTCTGCCCGAGTCATTATTCGAGGTCCACAGAAACTCGTCTTCCCCAGCTCTCTCAATCCTGCTTCCCCCGTTACATTCATAATCAAAAGGATTGCAGGAAGCCCAAACATTTCCGCCAGTGGTTTTAATTTGTTCACACCAATGATTTTGAGTCCCTTCGTCATTTTTATTGCCAGAAATGATATCGTCGAGGGGTTTAATGGTTTTTCCTCGAAGAATATGTCTTTCATATTTGAGTTCTAGATTTCTCAGCAAGACTGAATTAATTATTGCATCACCGAACCTTACTGAGTACCAATCTCTGAATGACAGGTCCCCAAAATTAACGTCATGTCTCCCTGATTCATGTGGGCATATCCAAACTTTATTCTTCATATTGCCCCCTCCGTTGCAATACTCACGAAAGGGGTTGCAGGTCGGCCATGCTTGTGTGAACTCATCTTCCGTGATGAGTAAGGGTCTGCAGTAATGCTTGATAGGTGGTCCTTCCACTTCGTTAATCGAGAACTTGGCTAATCTTTCTTCATCGTTAAGTGTAGTCCACATGTATCTGTCATCATTAACCCTCTCCTTATCAACCCCTCCATCGCAGGTTTTCTGAGGGTCACAAGACGCCCATAAGCTGTAACATTCTCCATCGTCAATTGCAATAGCCTTACACCAATGACTCTTCCTTTTAGAGTTGTCAACCTCGGTAAACTTGTCATTGCTTGCATCCTGGTTACGTCGTAACTCTGAGGTTTGATTACGGCGTAGCTCTATTTCACCTTCAGTATTAGACTTATCGGAGAACTTGTCATTTTCAGAAAATACTGCTTTACATATTGTAGATTTGTTCTTTTATGCCTCATTTCTCTTTTGTACCTCGTCGCCAAGCTTCCCAATCATAGTTTCTAAGTTCTTTAGTGACACGTCATGGGTAGAAAGGCTCTTTTTTGTATTATCTTGGAAATTTTTCAGCCATTCTTCTTGCTCCTTTTGCCTCTTGGTTGAATCCACAAGGTACTTGTTAATCATTTCCTCCAGGTTAGTTCTTCTTTCACTACGCTCATAATATGGTGGGGGTCCTCCACGGTAACCATTACGATTATCCCCGTAGAAAGGTCGATTCTCTCCATATTTAGCTTATTCGATCGTATTTTCTTCGTCAAAATTAGGACAATTCTTAGTTAGATGTCCCCCACCACAGTTTTTGCAGCCAACTTGGATGGCATGAACAGTTTCTTTGATTTTTAGCATATCTCGACCTAGATTCTCTAACTTGTTGGTTATTGATGAATGTGTAAATACTCATCATTTTTGGTCAAATCTGAACTGCAAAACGTTTAAAAATGCTCAGAAATGCATCAAAATACTGAAAATATCTCAAAATTGCATTTTATATGTTTCAAATGCAAAATGTTTAAAATCAGATGAAAAATGAGCTAAGTTTGCATAATTGGCAGTTTCAGTCCCCCGACTTTCAAAAATTGACAAAATTAGTCCCTAGGCACTTATTTTAAAAGAAAAGTCACCAAAGGTCCTTTTAAAATCATAACTTGTCAAAATTAGTCCTTTGGTGAAAAATATCAAAAGTTTTGAGAAATTTCAAGTTCAGTCCTACAACTTCATAAATTACAGATTTGGTCCCTGGAATATTAGAGATTTGCAGTTTGATCCTTGGAATTTTCAGAGATTGTCAAAACCTACCCTTGGATTACATTTGTAGAATTTACATTCTTGGTCCCTGATATTTTCAGTTTGGCAGTTTTAGTCCCTATAGTCTCTAATGGATTTAAAACTAATCCTAAGTCCAAATCCTATAACTAAGCCCAAGTCCAATATCCACAACCTGGTCCAATCCCTTTATCCAACCCATCCAACCCGTTTACCCAAAACTACCCACGTTTAAAATAAAACCACTCGCCCCTCGTTTTTCCCTCCAAACCACCTTCTCCTCCACTTTTTCTGCAAAACCAACACCAACACCACTCTAGCTCACCCTACTCCACACTTTTTCCCCTCCAACCACAACCCTCCAAAGCCACATTAAATGCCCCTTTCCCTGTCCAAGCTATGGGAACCAACTGACAAATATCTCTTTCCCGCCAAAATCCATCCATGGCTAAAAAGAGCCCAAAGCATCCAATGGCCAATTTTATTTGATGGGATTTGATCAGAAGGACACGTGGAAGCTAGTTGGGTATAAAAGAAAGGAAGAGAAGTAAGAAATAACAAGTAGTTAGTTTTAAATTTTCCCTTTATGTCGTTTTTTTAAATAAATGTATTAGTTTAAATCAAAATGTTGTGATTTCAGTTTTTATGTATCATAATTAAGTTAAGACATCATTGTAATATGCTTTTGAGTATCAATTCAAGTTTTTATATAAATTCCAAGTTTCTATGCTAACGGTTAAGAAAATCAGTTTTAAATCCTATGTCCAAGCTTATAATAAGCTCATGTTAAGATCAAATAAGCTTATTTAAGCTTATTATATCCTTGGGTAAGCTTGATAGTCATTTTTAAGCAAGTTTGGTATAAGGTCAACAAAAGTCAACTGTGCAGTGAAATTTTGGTTCAAGCAGTTGGAAATGGAAATGGGTGATGCAGCATGAATTTGGGTTGAATTTAAGTTGATTTATGGGTTTAGAATAGGTTAGATGTTCTTGTTTTCTTTGGCAAGCCACTGTGGCTAGGACCATATGTAAGTCCATTTTCATGATTCATTGCATATTGGGTATTTGTAGTTATCAATGGTTGAGACTGGTTTAATTAGTGGTAACTAGAGTAGTTATAATCAGTTTAATCAATAATATATACTAGTGTAGTGTTTAGCTTAATTAAAATTGCAAAACAGTTGGTTATAGGGTGTTTGGATTTGATACTTAAGCTGTGATGTAGGTTTATTCAATGGTTAAGATCTGTTGCTTCATGTTTGTGTAGCTCTCTTATACTCAATTCAGTCATCAAATTGTACCTGCTAATCACAAAAGTCAAAATCACTCCATATCTGTCTTAAGCTCTTAACTGTTGTGGTTTTGGACAAGCAAAAACTTGTTTTGTGTTTATAATTCATAGATACAACTTGCAGTAGCTTAATTTCATCAATATACATCTATTTCAGTCCATAAATTTGGTTCCAAAGTTCAATAAAGTCAAAATCTCCAAATTGCTCAAAAGTCAAAATTTGCAATAACTCAGTTTTGGCCAAACTAAGGTGATTTTTCATGAGCTCATTTCTGGGCCAAGTGTCACACCCCCAAATTACCTGTTTTGCAGCGGAATGGAATTCCTGGGGATTGAATGTCATAGCATCACAATCACAGTTATATTGAACGACCTAAAGTGTCGTTTGGAAAATACATCGTTTGATTTAATAAAATAATCAGAGTTTACAAAGTATAGGTCCCAAATGAAAATCAACTTGTGCGGAAATAAGTTTGTTACAATTCAAACGATGTTTTAAAGTTCATAAAACCCAAAGGAGACGCGTCGTCACCGCGACTCTATGATATGTCCACATGCATGCCATGAAGTGAATGCCTTAGATACCTGAGATAAAACATGCTAAAAGTGTCAACACAAAGGTTGAGTGAGTTCATAGAGTTTGTGTTGAAATGTAAAGCCTTTCAAAATCGTTTATGCAACAAAGGCATTGTAAATCCACCCAGTTCCAAGTTCCGCCCATACAAAACTTGCAACCTGTGTGTTCACAACCCACTGCCAAAATGTGTGTAGTTTATGTTCAAACACATGATGTCAAATGAATTCACAATAGTACCTAACTCGACGTAGAACAATAGCACTTAATCAATAGGACTAGACTCAATGTATCAGTAGTCAACTGATTTAGAACATTATACGACGTAGAACTATAGCACATAATCAATAGTACATGACTCAATGTATCAGTAGTCAACTGATATAGTACTTTATTCGACGTATAACTATAGCACGCAAACAAGAACAATTGATATAGTACAACATTCGGTTTTGAAACGATGGTAATCATGATAGGAGTTATCCTTAAAAATATAAAGTACTTGTGAAAAATAAAAGTAAGTAGTTGAGCATGTATCTCCCCCAAAAATAGTACAAAACAATTGAAAATGGGGCTATGAAAACTCACTGGGTACAATGATGCGATGACAAAAGTGAGTACACTGAAATGAGGCGCAATCTCTAACTGCGACCTATTATGAATGATATGATATATAATAAGTCATGATGTAATGTTATGCATGCAATTCGTATGTTATTTATACCACTTGTGAATTTTGAAAATAATACTCTTCGTCGAAAAATACTCTTTTGACGTCTTGACCATTCTTAAATTATTTTGCAAGTATTTACATCAAAATGACATCCTACAATAGTTTCTTAATGATTTATTGTGAAATTATAACTTTTCGTCGTAAAATAATGTCGTTGAAAATTTCATGAAAGTGACTAAAATGGCCTCGAAAAGCTAGTCGTAATATGGTGCACGTCGAGTGTTAGGAAACGAACTCAACGGTTTTGGGAAGCTTGTATCATTATCTCAAAGTTTTAGCATTTAAGTTTTCATCCTAGAGGTCTCGATCATGGAGAAAAATATAGGTTCAGTATGGTACCTTTGTCCAAAATATTGTTTAAGAGTGGTTTTCGGCGAAGTTTAAGCAACCGTAGCTATTTCATTACAACTCCGCTAAACAAACGGTCGGACATTTTGGAAAATATGTTTGGCGAACTTACTTTTACTAGAAGACATCACTTTATAAAAAGTTCTACGTCAATGTTAAAAACGACCTTCAACATGGTCACTTGTTTACCGTAACGCTTGTCTAATAGAAATATAATAGTTTTTCTTAAATAATAAAGTTACGGCAACTTTGTGTAAACGTGTATAATTTAATCTTTACAAATCCGTTTTCTACGTATTATATGTCCCTAGCTTCGTATTAAAGTATACTAATATATTTTTGGTAAGTCAAAATAATTTACAACGCTTAAGACTCATTTTTGACTCGTACAAATTAGACGTAACATGCTGAAATTTTCAGGATTTATATATTTCGTCGTCAAACTTGAAAAATTCATATCTTCTTCGTTATAGCTCCGTTTTAATCCGTTCAAGCGGCCACGGTTTTGTTTTAAAGTATATTTTCCAAATATCTAGGCCAAAAATTTTTATCTACTGCCGGATTTTCCAGATTTCGAAAATAAGATCAGACCCTTTTATAAACTTATCGAAATGAGTTTTTCTCGCGCCAAACCTATTCTAACCCATTCAAAACAACTCCGAAGATATTCTAATCCTACCATAAACCTTCTTAGGGTGTCATGGTTTCATATACATCACCAAAACTAATATATAACAAGGAGTAATTTATAGGATGGATTATATATATTTAACACTTAAAAACCTTAAAAAGTGGTATAAACATCACATAACTTGCATGTTTCTCAAATAAAATGATGAAATGAATATGAAATATGATGATGAAAATAAATAGCTTACAAGTTAACTTGATGAGGTTTAAAGAACAAAGGATTTAACTTAAACACCCTAGGTTTTTTATTTCAAAACCTAAACAAAGAGTGTATTCTAGATTGTATAAAAACTTGACTTGAGAAATTTGATGAATTCCTTCTTGAACACAAGGGTGGCCGGTTTTTGAGAGGAAAAAGAAGAGAGAAATATCTTGACTAGAAACTTTGAATTATTGTGATTGTGAATGTGTAAGTCTTTGGAGTGTGTAAGTATCTAAATGAAAGATCTTGAAATCTTGGTGAATCACCCTCCCCTTGTCGACACAAGGGGGTATGTATTTAATAAATATATTTTTTTTTTCTTTTTAATTATAAAGGTGCAAGTAAATGTATACTTGATAAAATTTGTTTAGTAGTTATGTATATATTTGAACATTTAGAGTGGTGTTAGCTAAAAATAAATTTTAATGGGTCAACGTGAAATATATTGAGGTCATAAAAATTGTAAAAATATATTTCTTGCAAAATTTGAGTGTAATAATAATTATCGTGTAGTTTTTAAGAAAACCGTCATAATAATATAAATTTAACAATTTATATACCAAATAATTTAAAACACAGGGTAAACTCATAATATTATTTTTAAAAACTTAATGTAAGTATAAAAATAATTCGGGATAATTTTTGGAAGTGTCGGATCAATTGTTCAAAATAATAAATTACGCGATAGCGTTTATTTAATATGAAATTATACGTTTAATGTAAAATGCAAAACCATGCATGAACTAATATGATGACAATGATGTTAATGAAATGTAGACTAAACTTAGTCTATATGAAATGTCCTCGATGATATGATCATGAATTCACTGCTAAACCATTACGGTTACGTGAATTTGATACTCGTAAACCTAGTTTACGATAAACGATAAATGATAAATAATGAAGCATGAGTAATGTTTTGAAGTATGACCTGAAAATACGAGTTGTCACATTCGCCCAACCAAAAAGGAATTCAGTCCCTGAATTCAGTTCGTGTTAGTCTATCGAATTTTTGAGTTTGTGATGAATATCGAGGAAAGAAGACATGAGGAGGTGCCGTCATGGTTATCGATGATTGAGAGTGTATAAAACATCCTAGTAAAGAAATTATTGGGTAAATCTCCCATGAGTAACACTTTGACTTGAAATATATGCAAATTTTGCTGGCACTAAGATTTATAAATAACTGCTCCCAACATAACATGATCCCTCCAGAATTAGACATAGTTAGCTAGGCTATGTATAATTAAGGAACGATAATGTGACATTCGGTTTAGTTGTTATAACTCTCAATGTTTACAAAGATTTAAACCGTGTCGTTAAAATGGTAATTAAAGTAGAAGGAAGTAAAATTCTCGTAAGTGATAACAAATCGAAAAGAAAATAAAGTACTATAGATGAAAATATTTTTTAACGAGTGGTTTATCAAACAGTAATACATCTTAGGTTATAAAGATTCGGATACGATGGAAAACATAAACTTAGTACGACATAGTACATAAGGAGAAATAAGACTGTTAGTTTCCGAACTCTTCAGTCTTCCGCGTTGTTGAAATCCTGTAGAGCTTCTTCTCCTTCTAACATGTATGCTTTCCCAAGAGCACCTTCAACTTGTTGACCTTGGTTTTGAGGACATTGATTCCGATAGTGTCCTTGCTCCCCACATCCGAAGCATGTGACTATGGCTTTACCTCTACAATCCCTGACTAGGTGTCCCGACTTTTGGCACTTATGGCACTTGGCAGGGCAAGGACCCGAGTGATGAAACTTACATCGATTACATAGTGGGTGTGTTCCAACATAACCTCTGCCTTCTACTGGTGCAGCAACGTAAACCCTTGCAGCTTCTTGCCTTCTATTATGTTGTTGATGATGGTTAGTGTTACGGTTTTGGTTGTTGTTATTATAACCTCCTTGGTCATTTTCCCATTTCCTTTTGTTGTTGTTGGTTTGGTTATCGTCGTTGTTGTTGTTGTTATTGTCGATAATGTTTTCCCTCTTCACAACTTGAGCCATGAGTATTTGAGTCATCCGGGAAGATTCTTCAATTGCTTGTGGATCGAAAGAAGTTACATCTCCTTGGATACTTTGTGGAAGTCCTCCAATGAAATTTTCTAATAGTTTCTCTTTGTCCGAAACCATAGCTGGACAAAGAACAGCCAACTCTTGAAACCTTTTGATGTAAGCAAGTCTAGCAGTTTCAGCAGAGCGGCCTCTAAGGCAGCAGCTTACCATTGCTCGTTCTTTCCTTAGTGCCTCGGATATACTATCCTCTACGTATTTTTGGATAGCAGCTGGTGTCATTTCTGGTGCAGCTTTCTTCGGCGCCATAACTCTTCAAAATATGAGGAAAGGTGAGACGTAGCAAAGTCCGATGTTAATAATAAACGCTCCAAAGAGATATGATATGAGGTGGTAAGTTTGAGGTTATTTTTCAAAATGATCGACGGGTTCCCAAAAGATGGGTTATGAGATGTTGTAAGTGCTTCAAATGTATGATGGTTTAGTGACTTAATGTGTGAATAACGTGTAACTCGACATGTTAGTGGTGAAACAAAGGAGTGAGAGTGACTTCGCCCTACTTAAAGGTTTATCTCGGCATTAGACGTTATCGATGATGAATCAGCTGATATTAAAAATTACGATAGGGAATGACAAAGCATTCTCCACATTAGAGTATGAAGAAAGGATAATGGAATGGGTATTTGAAGGCATCCATGTGACAATCGTTTTGAAATGAAAGTAAATAACTCGAAAAAATGTACGTATAAACCGCATGTAAAGTGAACATGCACTTATGATGAAATGATGAGATGCTATGATGATGTAGATATAGTCTAGGGTCAATGATGCAACCTAGTTCTCTATAACTGAAGCTCTGATGCCAATCTGTCACACCCCCAAATTACCTGTTTTGCAGCGGAATGGAATTCCTGGGGATTGACTGTCATAGCATCACAATCACAGTTATATTGAACGACCTAAAGTGTCGTTTGGAAAATACATCGTTTGATTTAATAAAATAATCAGAGTTTACAAAGTATAGGTCCCAAATGAAAATCAACTTGTGCGGAAATAAGTTTGTTACAATTCAAACGATGTTTTAAAGTTCATAAAACCCAAAGGAGACGCGTCGTCACCGCGACTCTATGATATGTCCACATGCATGCCATGAAGTGAATGCCTTAGATACCTGAGATAAAACATGCTAAAAGTGTCAACACAAAGGTTGAGTGAGTTCATAGAGTTTGTGTTGAAATGTAAAGCCTTTCAAAATCGTTTATGCAACAAAGGCATTGTAAATCCACCCAGTTCCAAGTTCCGCCCATACAAAACTTGCAACCTGTGTGTTCACAACCCACTGCCAAAATGTGTGTAGTTTATGTTCAAACACATGATGTCAAATGAATTCACAATAGTACCTAACTCGACGTAGAACAATAGCACTTAATCAATAGGACTAGACTCAATGTATCAGTAGTCAACTGATTTAGAACATTATACGACGTAGAACTATAGCACATAATCAATAGTACATGACTCAATGTATCAGTAGTCAACTGATATAGTACTTTATTCGACGTATAACTATAGCACGCAAACAAGAACAATTGATATAGTACAACATTCGGTTTTGAAACGATGGTAATCATGATAGGAGTTATCCTTAAAAATATAAAGTACTTGTGAAAAATAAAAGTAAGTAGTTGAGCATGTATCTCCCCCAAAAATAGTACAAAACAATTGAAAATGGGGCTATGAAAACTCACTGGGTACAATGATGCGATGACAAAAGTGAGTACACTGAAATGAGGCGCAATCTCTAACTGCGACCTATTATGAATGATATAATATATAATAAGTCATGATGTAATGTTATGCATGCAATTCGTATGTTATTTATACCACTTGTGAATTTTGAAAATAATACTCTTCGTCGAAAAATACTCTTTTGACGTCTTGACCATTCTTAAATTATTTTGCAAGTATTTACATCAAAATGACATCCTACAATAGTTTCTTAATGATTTATTGTGAAATTATAACTTTTCGTCGTAAAATAATGTCGTTGAAAATTTCATGAAAGTGACTAAAATGGCCTCGAAAAGCTAGTCGTAATATGGTGCACGTCGAGTGTTAGGAAACGAACTCAACGGTTTTGGGAAGCTTGTATCATTATCTCAAAGTTTTAGCATTTAAGTTTTCATCCTAGAGGTCTCGATCATGGAGAAAAATATAGGTTAAGTATGGTACCTTTGTCCAAAATATTGTTTAAGAGTGGTTTTCGGCGAAGTTTAAGCAACCGTAGCTATTTCATTACAACTCCGCTAAACAAACGGTCGGACATTTTGGAAAATATGTTTGGCGAACTTACTTTTACTAGAAGACATCACTTTATAAAAAGTTCTACGTCAATGTTAAAAACGACCTTCAACATGGTCACTTGTTTACCGTAACGCTTGTCTAATAGAAATATAATAGTTTTTCTTAAATAATAAAGTTAAGGCAACTTTGTGTAAACGTGTATAATTTAATCTTTTCAAATCCGTTTTCTACGTATTATATGTCCCTAGCTTCGTATTAAAGTATACTAATATATTTTTGGTAAGTCGAAATAATTTACAACGCTTAAGACTCATTTTTGACTCGTACAAATTAGACGTAACATGCTGAAATTTTCAGGATTTATATATTTCGTCGTCAAACTTGAAAAATTCATATCTTCTTCGTTATAGCTCCGTTTTAATCCGTTCAAGCGGCCACGGTTTCGTTTTAAAGTATATTTTCCAAATATCTAGGCCAAAAATTTTTATCTTCTGCCGGATTTTCCAGATTTCGAAAATAAGATCAGACCCTTTTATAAACTTATCGAAATGAGTTTTTCTCGCGCCAAACCTATTCTAACCCATTCAAAACAACTCCGAAGATATTCTAATCCTACCATACACCTTCTTAGGGTGTCATGGTTTCCTATACATCACCAAAACTAATATATAACAAGGAGTAATTTTTAGGATGGATTATATATATTTAACACTTAAAAACCTTAAAAAGTGGTATAAACATCACATAACTTGCATGTTTCTCAAATAAAATGATGAAATGAATATGAGAATGAATATGAAATATGATGATGAAAATAAAAAGCTTACAAGTTAACTTGATGAGGTTTAAAGAACAAAGGATTTAACTTAAACACCCTAGGTTTTTATTTCAAAACCTAAACAAAGAGTGTATTCTAGATTGTATAAAAACTTGACTTGAGAAATTTGATGAATTCCTTCTTGAACACAAGGGTGGCCGGTTTTTGAGAGGAAAAAGAAGAGAGAAATATCTTGACTAGAAACTTTGAATTATTGTGATTGTGAATGTGTAAGTCTTTGGAGTGTGTAAGTATCTAAATGAAAGATCTTGAAATCTTGGTGAATCACCCTCTCCTTGTCGACACAAGGGGGTATGTATTTAATAAATATATTTTTTTTTCTTTTTAATTATAAAGGTGTAAGTAAATGTATACTTGGTAAAATTTGTTTAGTAGTTATGTATATATTTGAACATTTAGAGTGGTGTTAGCTAAAAATAAATTTTAACGGGTCAACGTGAAATATATTGAGGTCATAAAAATTGTAAAAATATATTTCTTGCAAAATTTGAGTGAAATAATAATTATCGTGTAGTTTTTAAGAAAACCGTCATAATAATATAAATTTAACAATTTATATACCAAATAATTTAAAACACTGGGTAAACTCATAATATTATTTTTAAAAACTTAATGTAAGTATAAAAATAAATCGGGATAATTTTTGGAAGTGTCGGATCAATTGTTCAAAATAATAAATTACGCGATAGCGTTTATTTAATATGAAATTATACGTTTAATGCAAAATGCAAAACCATGCATGAACTAATATGATGACAATGATGTTAATGAAATGTAGACTAAACTTAGTGTATATGAAATGTCCTCGATGATATATTCATGAATTCACTGCTAAACCATTACGGTTACGTGAATTTGATACTCGTAAACCTAGTTTACGATAAACGATAAATGATAAATAATGAAGCATGAGTAATGTTTTGAAGTATGACCTGAAAATACGAGTTGTCCACCAAATCCAGAGAAATTGTGGGTTTAAAAACTTCTCTTGGTCTATTTCCTTATTATCATTTTTACAGAATTTTGTGAATTTTTATAAGCTTCAAAAATTGCTGTTCAATATGGGCACAAATGCCCTGTGCAACTGACTCAGTTAATACTGAGTCTGCACAGGGTTTGTGCAGCCCTTGCACAGTGCTCATAAAAGCTTATCTTGGTCTGTTCTTTGGTCTAGACATAGCCACCCAGGTCTTGTGTAGGATCCAAGTCTTGGTTTCATGTTTCAGCTTATCTAGGTGCTTATTTTTAATCCACAAGTAGGTCCCTTAAAACTGTTTTTAGCTTAAACTCAAAATCATCAATTCTGTGAAGCTGATGATTCAGAGGGTTAGGATAGTTGTAATATGTCACTTTTTAGTACTTTTAGCTTATTAAAGCTTCTGTGACAGTTTGGTAGTCATTTGGTCCTTTTAGCTTATCCCAAGTGCTTATTTATAAGCACATTCCATTGCAGCCTCTTATTCCTTCACACAACCCCTTGTTTTTCTATTTTTCCTAGATTCTCTATATTATTTTAGACTTTTCTTGAATTTTTCAGATTTTTCCAAGTCAGTTTTCTATTTTTCCCTATTTTAATTAGTTTTTAAGTCTTTTTAAATAGCTTTTAATACAATTAATTCAGAAAAGTTTCAAAAAAATAATTTTTCATTTTTCTTAAGTTAAGATAAATATAAAAAGTCAAAAAAATATTTCTCTAGATTTTTCTTAGTTAAATTTGTATTTTTAAGCAATTTAATTAGTTTTTAATAGTTTTTGATTAATAGAAAATACAAAAATAATCAGAAAAATACAAAAATAGTTTTGAAAATTCTATTTTGTTATTTTAGATTTTTCTAAGTCATAATTTTATTTTTCTAGCCTTATTTCATATTTTCTTGTATTTTAGGCTATTATTAAATAGTTAAAATTAGTTTTTAATTAATAATAATTAGATAAATAGTTATAAAAATAATTTTCTTTTTCTAAAAATTTTCTTTTATCATTAGGTTTGTAAAAATATCATTTTCATATTTTTAGGATTTATATTGTTCCAGTTTCACTTTTTCTTTTGTACGTTACGTAGTTTTTTAATTCTAGTTTTATAAACAGAAAACAAAAACATCATTTTAAAAAATAGTGATAGCGTTTATTTAATATTTTTTATCTTTTTAATTTTCTTTAATTTGCATTTAAGCCTCTTTAGTTTATGAGCTTTTTCTGTAGTTATAATAATCCAAATCCTCTTTTCCGTTCAAATCTCTCGATCACTACACGTTTGGCTATTCTCGCACAGCTCGTTGGGACTTAACGACCTGGGGAAACGCTATACTCTCCTGATCTTCATTGCATTCGTTTCTGAACCGTTTTAAGTTTCTTACGGTCGGCCATTCACAAGTGGCCGGTTTGTGTGAGAAAACTTGACTGTTTGGGAGCGGATCAGTTATGGCAGCAATTCCATCGAAACTTCCGCCCTGGTTTCTTTTCCTTCCTCCATCGTGCCATTTTTGGGAGTGATCAGCCATTTTTTGAATAGCTTCAATCGCTAGAGTAGGAGTCAAGTTTGGGATTGGTCCTTGATAGTCCAGCATCTGTCTTGTAGTCACGTTGATTCCTTTGTAGAAGATGATGACCTTCTGCTGGTTGTTCAGATCATGTGTAGGACATTTGTAAAGTAGATCGTTGTATTTATCCCAGGCTTGATACAATGTTTCATCGTCGTCTTGCTTGAAATTATGGATCTCCAAAAGCTGGTTAGAAATCTTCGACGGAGGACAATACCTCTGAATGAAGTGCTTCTTAAGTAAAGCCCAAGTATTAACTGCCCCAGCGGGCAATCTTTCAATCCATCTTCTTGCAGCTCCAGTAAGAGTCATGGGGAATACCCTTAGCATAACAGCATCATGAGACACGCCCGAAAAGTTGGAAAGGCTTGCGATGTATAGGACATTTTCAACGTGCTCATATGCATCCTCGTCCCTGTTTCCAGAAAAAAGGTTAGCACGAAGGTCCCTAATAAATTGGTCTTTTATCTCGAAACGGACATCAGCTCCAATCGTCGGTCTTACAAGACCCGACCCTTGTTCAACTCTTTTTAACGCCAAATATTCCTCAAGGGTGAGGTCATCAATGTTAATAACTTCCATGGTACCTGAAAACTTGAATAGTGATCGTGAGAATTTGAGAAATTATTAACACAAAACAAAAATGAAGGACTTAATAGTAATCCTATTATAACTCCCCGGCAATGGCGCCAAAAACTTGATGCAGGTTTTACTGACCAGGTTTTAATATTTATGTTGTCTCGTTATACATATGGTCTACCCTAATGCACTAACGGGCAGTGCCCGGTCGTGTGTAGTGTAGTATTCGGTAAAACCGAGGTCGTCCCAAGAGCTATGTGTGCTGGATTATTACTAAGTCTAGGTGTCACAGATTTAAATATGATTTCGATAAGGAATTAATTAATAAACTACTAAAGCAGATAAAAGCAATTAAGGGTAAAGGTTCAATCAATAGAGGAGAGTGGTGCTAACCTAGTTAATCATCCTAGCTAGTAATGTCTATGTCTAATTACTTCTAAGTACTTCAGGTGGGGTCAAAGTCGAGAGGACAGCATTTGGTCAATTCGCCCTAACCTATCAGCAAAGATGCCACCACTGGAGAAGTCAGGTGTCCCTTCATAATTCCAGTTGTTCCTGGTCCCCTAAGCTAAGTCATTAAGTTCTACTACATGCTAGATTTATGATCGTGAGTGCCCGGGCGTTAGCAACTTAAACACTCACCCCTTAATTCTTAAGTTCATCCAAACGGTAGGTGATCAGTTGGTCAAATCGCACAAGTAGAAAGGGTCATCAGTTGGTCATATCTTACCCTTCCCGTCTCAGTCTACTCACTTAGGGTCAGTTGGTCATATCTCCTAAGCAACTAGCCTCTACCTCTATTTAAAACTATCGAAACAAGGATAGCTACCAATAAACTATGCATGCATACTCTTAGAAATAATTATACGGAAGTAAAGTAAACACAGACAAAATAATTAAGGAATCGTAACTAGGCCAGAACCTAGAGGTGCTTAGCCGCTCATATTAACCATACAAATCAATTCAATATTCAATGTATTAGGAATTAGAAAATTCAGTCATTAAAGTGTCGGTCACCTCAAGTATATGTATTCGTTAGAAAGCTCGTAGTCATAGTCAAGTTATGTTATTAAGTAGTTTGTTAAGTAACACCGTGGAGGACGGACGGGTCTTTACCCACTATATGCCTGATCCACAGCCCGTAGGTGGCGTTTATTGTAAGACACTATAAATACCCTCTACCTCCCAAGGTAGAGGGTTGGAGCTTCAATACCATTTTTCTTTGAATCACATAGTTCCCAATTCTCTTCCCTTTCTCTCTCTAACTTTCTCTCTCTAAAACATTGTGTACGCCCCATATTGATTGTGGTTTAATGTGTTTGTGAAATCCTATAAATTACAATTGGTATCAAGAGCCATGGTTTGATCACTCATATTTCATGCTCTTTGTTATGGTGGATTTCATAAGGTTTTTGGGGTTATAAGTGTTTAGAATAGTTTGAATCATTTGGTCAATTTCTAGTGTTAAAGTTTGAATTTTGAGTGTACTTTTGTGTTTAGGATCATCATATGTGTTTAGGTTTTGAATTGGAAGGCTTGAATCACTGTGGTTTGGTTGTTTTTGATTTATTAAGTGGTTGTTTTTGAAAAGTGTACGAAGCGAGTTGAGCCACGGTGTTGCATTTCTTGGAAGCGAGTTGCTTTGTTATTGGAAGCGAGTTGCTTTGTTATTGGAAGCGAGTTGGTTTATGCGACTTGGCTATTAAGCGAGTTGATTCTTTAAGAGACTTGAGTTCTAAAGCGACTTGGCTATTAAGCGAGTTGTATTGGCAGCGAGTTGAGCCTAAGCGAGTTGCCTAAGCGAGTTGACAGTTTTGACTGCGACTTGTCCAGATTCAACGTATCTAATGCGAGTTGAGCCTAAGCGAGTTGCCTATGCGAGTTGTGTTTTATGCGACTTGTCTATTAAGCGAGTTGTCATCTAATCGAGTTGTCTTGGAAGCGAGTTGTCCTGGATGCGAGTTGATTGAAGCGGTTTGACCAAAAGTTGACTTTTTCCCGACAAAACTTCAAACGGCCATAACTTTTGAACCGTAACTCCGTTTTCAGCGTTCTACCCATCAAAACGACCGTGAGAACGAGGAGAATGGCAGTGATTCAAGGCCTAAATCCGCTCTAAACCATAAAGTTCATTCGGATCAACCTTCAAGGCCTAAATCCGCTTCGAACAGAAGTTATTGAGGTTTTTGTGTTTTCTGACCTAAATTTCTCCGTATAAACGGGCATTAACCAATCCAAATCTCAACCAAGCAACATCTCTGCTACTCCTACAAACAATCATATGCCCTAACACACAATTGTCTATCATTGTGTCGATTCATCAGTCATCTTAACACATTCCATTGGACATTGCTTAACGGTTTGGTCTTGATTTTAGTAAAATCCCTCGAAAGAGTCTATTTCTCAGTTTAAATCACAGACTTGTAAAATCCCGTGTATACATCAACATCATGTCTTACACTCCTGATTCAGTGATTTCGGAAGTACTCAAACTGTATGATGTTGTAGACAACCATGAGAATATTAGCTATACTGAACGGTTTAAGATGATGGAATCAATCAATGAGGATGTGAGATCTCCATGTTTAGAATCTAAAGAGAGAGA
This sequence comes from Chrysanthemum makinoi, assembly GCA_910596185.1. Classification (NCBI taxonomy): domain Eukaryota; kingdom Viridiplantae; phylum Streptophyta; class Magnoliopsida; order Asterales; family Asteraceae; genus Chrysanthemum; species Chrysanthemum makinoi. Next base: position 102,043,702 of record OU343217.1, on the reverse strand, counting down.
AATGCACCAGTCAAGATTACAGAATGCTCTTGCAATAGGTAAGAAAATTTGCATTGAACCTTATCGACAACTTCATTCACACCTCATGTTACTTAGAATTGATGACAAATACACAATAGGAATTGTACGATCATGTATTACACTCTTTCGTCAAGAATTATAATCGATTACTGGCAAATTGTTCTTGAACTTGGAACAATTAGAACAACAACTTAATAGGAAAAAGGTTTAAGAAGCCAATTCTAAAGCTGCACTTCAGGTGATCAACAAACAACTTTAGTCATTCATGAAAAGGGAATACACTTCAGATTATGATTATCTGGTGACTGAAATGTGCTTTAAGAATCACACTAGGATGGAAGTTAATGTGTTCAGAGAGACATTAATCCAACTCATGGATAATGTGGAGAAGTATATTGAGGAAGTTACACAGAATGATGAACATGTGGATGACTGTTGGGTGCAGTTAAGAGATAGTTGTGATGAATCGAGTAATGCATCAGTTGAAAGATCAGTGTTGCTAAATGCGAATACCGAGACAGCAATGAATGATGTAACTAGCTGCTCAGTAACTCCTGTCACACAAGAAGTGGATGAAGCAATCAGAAAGGTGAATGAATGTCGGGTACAATCAAGATATTGTATTGTTGAGACCAGTAAAGCATCGAATGATGGATCAGTTGACACGGAACACAGAGGCTCAGTGACAAATAAGCTTGACACAACCAGTAGTTCAGTGACTATTGTTATACATGACGTGGATGCAGATATCAGACTGATAAATGAACAGGTGTCATGTGATGAGGTACCATTAACTGATAAACATTGTGCATCTGCCAATGTATCTAAACAAACTGATCTTAATATTGAACTTGGTTCTGATAAATGTTCCTTGGTTGAGGCTGAATCTAATAGATTAAAAACAAATGATATGGTTGATAAAAAGGCTTTTGAAGAACTTTCAAACAAATTCTCAAAACTTGAAAAACATTGCATTTCTCATGAAATTGCAATACAAAGAAAGGAGGAAAGTTTTCAAACTATGAAACCATGTAAAAATCCGGAATTTCCTGAATTTCGTGAATTTTTTGAAATAAACGATTTAAAAGCTCAGCTTCAAGCCAAAAACTCGACTATCAACAATTTAAAGAAACATATTTCTGATATGCATGTGAAAAGTAATTTGGTTACAAGTAATTCTGATGTTAATGCTATTGATGATATTCAAGTGAGAAATGATGAAGTAGCTGGTTGTGTGGCCAAATTACTAAAGAAAAATGAGTCTTTGAGAAAGCATCACATAGAACTAAGTGACTCTGTCAAAGAAGCTAGGACTAAGTCAATTGAACAAACAAACTCTTTGATAGCAAAAATTGATGAACTCAAAGCTCAACTTCAGGAAAAGAGTTTCGCTATTGTTGCCTTAAAGAATGAGCTTAGAAAAACCATAGGGAAAAGTGTGAATACTAAGTTTACAAAACCATCAACCTTGGGGAAGCCAGTTTCTCATCCCACTAGAGACCGGTCCGTTGTTAGGCAGCCTACTGCATTTATATCTGAAAGAACAAAATCTCTAAAGACAAGGCTTGCCTCCTAAGTTGATGCGATACAAGTTTTGACAAAACCTGTCACTTCACCTGAGTTACCTAAGTATAATGCTTCTAGCTCCGCTAACCCTCAACAAGTAGCCACTTCTACTCCCATTACCTCTAGGATTAGTTCGAAAACAGTGTCAAAACCAAGCATTAAAACCCAGAATTCATATGATATGAATGACTTGTGGAAGAACTATTATCTAGAAGAAGCTAGGAAAAAGGCACAGATTCGAAAAGATGGAATTTTAGGTACAAGAACTAGGGTGACGAATTCTACGAGATTCCAAGGCACTGCTAGTAGTTTTAAACCATTACGTAGGAACACTCAACTAAAGACTAGGGATTGGCTTGAATCTAAGCGTAGTTGCATTTCGAATAAATCTATTCCTATAGTAGATCACTCTAAGAACTCTAGATCATCTTCTGAATCCAAACAAGTTGTTTGCTCGAATTGTCTAAAATGCATCTTTAAGGCAAATCATGATAATTGTTTTTCAAAATCCCTAAATAATGTAAATGCTCATGCAAAGGTTCAATCTGTTAAGTCTAGGATCTACACTAAGTCTATGAAGCAAAACAAACAAAAAACTTCGCCTAGATGGATACCAACTACTAAATCTTTGGAAACTAGGAATAAAGATAGGTCTTCCACTATGCATAAGAAGCTTAACAATACTAGACCTTGCCATAAGTGGATACCGTCTGGTAGAATGTTTAAGGATGTTGGACTTAGGTGGATTCCTACCGGAAAGCTGTTCATCGATGACAAAATCAAGGTTGACTGTGAAACCCCAAAGGGTTTGGATACTAATGTCACTAACCAAAATACATGCAATCAAATTTGTAATATTAGTGCAGGTAGTCCTTACTCAGTTGCAGATACTTCGATCCTTCACTACATGGACTGGCTTAAAGTATGGATTACAAATGGATTGATATCTCATAACTCACGGGTTCAAGTAACTCAATCTTGATATTCATTCGGCGATGATGTCTGTTCACATCAGTTCAGGCCTCGTTCTTCAACACTATGGCGTCTGCAGATAACTCTTCAGGCCCCGTTCCTCAAAGAAAAAAAAAGGTGTACGCTTCAGTGCGCTTTATCTTCTGAAGAAGAGAAATCTTCATATTTATGACCATTCTCATCGACATTCTTCATCAACATGCTTCATGTTTCTCCCATGATCATTCAGTCATCAAGTGGATCTACGTTCATTGGTGTATATTCTTATTCACTTGTTAAATAAAAAATGGCAACTTCGGATGCAATTTTTGAGGGGGAGAAGAGTGAATATACTACATGATGATGGATGTTTGAATAATGGTCATACGACTTAATGTTTGATGACTCTCCTCCAACACCTAATGTTTCACTTACTAAGGATAAATAGGATTTATTGTTTGGGATTCATTGGTTCAAGATATGTTTGATGAGTATTTCCAACCGCTAGCGAATGTTGATCATCCAAGAAGTACAACTCAGACTACTCAAGAAGCCCAATCTCTAGTTATTCCTCAAGGCGTTGATAATGACTATCATAATATTGCAGTTGCACTCATAAATAATGATCCGCTCTTTGGTATTCCTTTACCAAATCTTCACGGATTATTGTTCATGAATAATGATCCGCTCTTTGGTATTCCTTTGCGAAATCTTCACGGATTATTGTTCCTCTCAATGTGCACGCTATAAATCAACCACATGAACATTAAGGAAAATGACTACCTCATCCGCTCGAAGACATTATTGGTGAATCTTCCTGATCAGTCTCTACATGTATACCTTTAGGAAGAATGCATTGATGTTGAGGAATCATTTGTTCCGGTTCATTCAGTGGGTCAATGTACATCTCATTGTATGTTTATTCACGTGTTGGACATTTGACACAAGTTGATTACTTCGGAGTTAATCATTTATCACTTATTTGAGATTGAAGTTGACTTTCACAAAGGCGTGTTCTTATTTGATAACTTGCTCGGGCTTAAGAATTTGGGTTGAAGACTTGGTTTATCTAGTTACCAGCAGTCGGGGTGGATGGTTAAAGACCGACGATGTGGATAATCTCAACAGGTGTTAATGTCTCATACTTTGTTTGAGTAGTGAGTACTTAGAGATTTGCTTGAAGCATAGATTCTCGACACCGTTCTTCCATCATTAAGTGCAAGCTTAAGATACAAATGTAGGGAATTCGACTTCAGTTTCAAGTTTGGTATATCAAGTTTTCTTCATTAGTGGTCACTTCAAATTGTCTACATATGGGTTGATAAAGATAGTCAGAGAGAGTTTCTGTAGCAGTTGATTCTCACAAGATACATTTGAGCAAATTCTGTTCTTCTCTATTTCAAGAATATTTGGTTTGAATAATGTGTTGCTGATTCTGAGGTATCAAAACCAGCAAGGGGGAAGGAGACATTCATCTGAATGCACAACGAGTACACGTGATGAACTTAATACTTCTGATTAATTGAAGTTATTTCAGGAAGAAATATGTGTGTTGATGATTACTCTCGATTTACTTGGGTTAAGTTCTTAAGGACAAAGGATGAAACTCCAGATATCATCATTAAACTTATCAAACAGCTGCAGGTTCGACTTAACAAAACTGTCAGAATCATCCGAACAGACAATGGAACTAAGTTTGTCAATAAAGAACTTAGCGAGTTTTATGAAAGTGTTGGAATCAGTCATCAAAGAAGTGTTCCACGAACTCCTCAACAGAACGGTGTAGTTGAAAGACGAAATTGAACTCTTGTGGAAGCCGCAAGAACAATGCTGATTTACTCAAAGGTTCCAATGTTTCTCTGGGCCGAAGCCATTGCCACTGCATGCTACACTCAAAAACGATCCCTAACTCACACATCTCATGGAAAAACTCCATATGAACTTGTCCACAATCGAAAACCTAATCTTTCATTCCTTCGTGTGTTTGGTGCATTGTGTTATCCAACTAATGAGGGTCAAGACATAGGCAAACTTAAAGCTAAAGTGGACATTGGAGTATTTGTAGGATATGCACCAAGCAGAAAAGGATACCAAATCTACAACAAAAGAACCCGAAATATCATGGAAACAATTCACGTTACGTTCGATGAGCTGACCAGTCAAATGGCTCCGGACAACCCAGCCTGACTCGCATCTCAACCCTCATCAAGTAGTCCCATCAGTTCTACTCTTGTACACAATTCCTCACCAGCAACTCCATATGTACCACCTTCAGAAGATGATTTGAAGAAATTATTTGATCCAATGTTTGATCAACACTATGAGCCAATTGCTAGTGATTTGTCAAATCCATCAACAGAGGCTGCTCCTATCCCTGTCAACGAAGTTAACCCTTCAGTATCTATGTCATTGAGTCAAGAAGCTTCTGATGCAGATCACTCACTCTCATCATCAGACCATCAATCATCGAGTGTACATCATGGAAATGTTTCTGGCACCTATGATGGAGATAACCCCTTTGCTACTCCCGAAGATGCTCCCTTTGAGAACATATTTGCTCCTGAACCTTCATCAGAACCATCTTCATCAAGAGAAATCGACTTTGCTACTTCAGTTCCTCAACAACAACCACACGAACACCTTAGAAAATGGACACATGATCATCCATTAGACAACATCATTGGAAATCCCTCTCGTACAGTATCCACTCGTATACAACTTGCAACTGATGCCTTATGGTGCTTCTTCAACTCCGTACTATCCAAGGTCGAACCAAAAGACGTTAAAACTGCCATGAATGAAGACAACTGGTTCAATGCCATGCAAGAAGAAATTCATGAGTTTGATCGACTAGATGTATGGGAATTAGTACCTGCTCCTGACTGTGCTATGATCATTGCTCTAAAGTGGATCTTCAAAGTAAAACTTGATGAGCATGGCGATGTATTAAAGAACAAGGCTAGATTGGTTGCAAAAGGATACCGTCAAGAGGAAGGTATTGACTTTGAAGAATCATTTGCTCCAGTTGCACGCATCGAGGCAATCAAAATCTTTCTGGCTAATGCTGCAAGTAAGAATATGATAGTCTATCAGATGGATGTAAAGACGGCTTTTCTTAACGGAGATCTTAAAAAGTCGTATACGTCAGCCAACCGGAAGGTTTTGTGAATCCAGAGCATCCTACTCATGTCTATCGCTTGAAGAAGGATCTTTACGGCTTGAAGCAAACTCCAAGGGCATGGTATGATACGCTATCAAAGTTTCTTCTACCTACTGGATTCAGTAAAGGAGCAGTTGATCCGACATTGTTCACTAGAAAGTCAGGCAAACATTTAATTCATGTTCAAATCTTACGTTCAAATCTATGTTGATGATATTATTTTTTCCTCGACTGACTCCAATGAATGTGACCGTTTTTCTAAGGAGACGGGCTCCAAATTTCAAATGTCAATGATGGGACAAATGTCATTTTTCTTGGGATTACAAATTTCACAAAGTCCCGGAGGCATTTTTATCAATCAATCTAAATATGCAAATGAAATTTTAAAGAAATTTGGATGTGTCACTTGTGACACCGTTGACACTCCCATGGTGGAACGTACCAAACTGGATGAGGACCACTCAGGGATCATGGTAGATCAAATGAAATATCGAAGTATGATTGGATCCCTGATGTACCTCACAGCCATTAGACCTGATATTCTGTTCGTTGTATGCATGTGTGCTAGATACCAGGTTAAGCCTACCAAAAAGCACCTTGAAGCGGTTAAACGGGTCTTTCGGTATCTCCAAGGAACCATCAACATGGGACTTTGGTACCCGAAGGACACCGGTATGTCACTAACAGCCTATGCAGATGCTGACCATGCAGGATGTCAAGATACACGTCGAAGTACGTCTGGAGGTGCTCAGTTTTTGGGTGATAAGCTTGTGAGCTGGTCTTCAAAGAAACAAATGAGTACTTCTATATCCTCTACAGAGGCTGAATACATAGCCATGTCATCTTGTTGTGCTCAAATCCTTTGGATGAGATCCCAATTATCTGACTATGGCTTTGAATTCAACAAAATCCCTCTGTATTGTGATAACAAAAGTGCCATTGCTCTCTCTAGCAACAACGTTCAACACTCAAGAGCAAAGCACATCGACATTCGACATCATTTCATACGGGAACAAGTGGAAAAAGGTGTGGTAGAACTCTATTTTGTGACGACTGAATACCAGCTAGCAGACATCTTCACCAAAGCTCTTCCTAGAGAACGTTTTGAGTTTATCCTTCCACGACTTGGTCTAAAGAGTCTTCAACCATAAACACTCAAACGCCTTCAAGAGGAAGACGAGGAGTAAACGGTTTTCTTCATCTATCTCTTGTATATATTTTTTCAAAAAGCAAAATACAAAATTTCAAAACCCTCAAAAGAAAATAAAAAAATATATAATTTTCAAAATCCATAAAAATTAGAAAATCTAGAAAAATCCCAAAAATATTGTTATTTTGTCATGTTTTTTCTTAATTCGATATCATCTACGGACTTTGTGTTGACATTCAAAGAATGTCACGGGTTTTTAGATGTTCTTCGAACGTACATAAATTGCTTTAAAAAAATATATAAAAAAATAAAAAAAGAAAAAAAAAAATGAGACGGAGAAAAATGGTGGTTTATTGTCATTTCAGGCTGTAACCCGTTTTAAAAGGAAAAGAACAGAGCCATGCTTTATCTTTTTTTTTCAAATCTCATGCTCTGATTCTTAAAACAAACGTTTCTCATCAAAAAGACAAATGTTTTCTTTCCAAATATTTTTCCGTCTAATGATTCTTCTGAAAAATATTTGTCATCTAACGAAAACAAAATTGCTTTGAAAATACCTCGTACTCTATTTTTTAAAATCATCCAGGCTTATCTTTGTCAAACTCTCTTACACTCAATCAATAGCTCATGTCATTGATTGAGGGGGAGAATGATTTCAATTCAATCAAAAAGGTTATTTTTCAAACAATTAGCACGTAAAAGAGCAAGGTCTATTTTTGGAAAATCAAAAAAGAACAATGTTCTATACAATTGATTCAAGACCTTGACTAATGTTATGTTTTCAAAAGATTTTTTTTGCATAATTTAATCCGTGGAGTTTAAAGTCTCAGATTTGATCCTTATCAGTTAAAATGTTTTTTCAAAAACAAGTCACTATTCTCCTCAAAAGCTCTCAAAATTTAATTTAAATCAATAGAGATCACAACTCTCAAAGGATTTGAAAATTATGATCGGGAGAGAATTTTTGATTTAAATTGGATTTAAACTGATAACTCGATAATTCATTTTATAAGTGTTTAGCAAACTCTCCTCCATTCATGTGCCAAACGATTTCAAATTTTTCATGCACATGTTAAGGAAGAGCATCTATTTTAAACCAAAAAGGATTGAAACGTGATTAATTTGTTCCAAAGTGCAGGTTTTCCCTAATATGTGCAAAACTCTTTCAAATCTCGATGCACATATTGAGGGGGAGAAATTTTTTTTGAAAACCACATCCTTTCCTAAAATATTCTTAACAAAGTATGAAAACTACTAATTTTGATCGGGAAAGTGATGTTGATATCTTTTAGAAATTGTTGATCAAAGAATCGAATCTTTCGTTCTTTTAATCTGAGATTTTCAAGTCCTCCTGCCTCCATGTGCCAAAACTATTTAAAATTATGATGCACATGTTGAGGGGGAGCTGTTTCTAAAATATCAAAAACGATTCAGGTACAAAATGCTTTGATAATATATCTTAAGTACCTGGATTGATTTTCAAATGGTTTTCAATTGGTTCCAATGGCTGATGAACAATACCAAAAAGACCGACCAAATTTACTTTATGTATGGTGATATAAGGATGGTTAGGTTAGGTATTCGTTCCCACGATCCCGCCAGATCCGGAGTGATCTACCCAGGGACAACCCACTAGATAGTGTAGAGTCCTTAGGTATGATGAAAAAAGGAGAAAATGAGAATATGGGAAGAGTGCGGACTGAGATAGAGCTAGAACTGGAATAAACCCAACAAGGTTCTAGTCATGAAGTCTCGGTAAGCACTGAAGGGGTTGAAGAATGAAAAAGAAATGAATAAGAAAAGGGTGAAAAGAAATAGCCCTCCATTATTTCAACCTTAGGGCAGAAACCGGGTTCAATTCATATGCTACTGGTGTTTACTAAGGTAACACCGGTATTGAAGACAAGACGTCATGGACCCAGTGACGCACTGCACTACATCTTCCCAAGCCACTCAAGTTCCTCTTAAAAGGGCTTGTTTCATTCTCACAGGGGAGCCTACATTATCTATTGACTTTCTCTTAGAGATGGTTGATATTGAAGAAGGAGACTCTCTCCCTAGTCTCCGGCATAGGAACCAAATGTGCACAATTGAGTCTAGAGCCACGAGATCATCAATAAATCTCATTAAGGACACAATCAATGAAGACTCTCTGTTTCACACAATGTGGAAAGAGAGAATATAATTTTAGAGTCCTACGCATTATCCTTGTGGTATTGCCAGAACATCTGAGTGATATGTAAACATATTCACAATGAAGATGGAAAGCCTTCTAGAGCCAACATCAAACAAGCTCTTGGTAGGTGGCATGTGAGATCTATCCAATAGATCAACCATGTAACAACTGAACAGAAACAATGGGGCGATTCCAATTTTTGAATCAATCCTGGTTCAGGTTATGGATTGATGGATACCTTTGAAAAACCGATCGTTGTGCTTAATGTTTCAAAATAAAAGGTGTTTATGATTGATAATTGATTTTCATTAAAACCTTCGTTGAATTGCAAAAACAATTTGTATCAAGCAATATACGATTGTCTTCAAATCAATTTTTCATCAATTAGTGAATCTCAAATTCGCTGGTTCACTCACTCCGTGTTGTCTTCTTTGAGACGTTCCGGTTTGAGAACGGCTAGAGCAGCTGCGAAACCCTGTCAAGGAAATTCTTCAGAATTTTACCTGATCACAGGCAGTACTTATACTGATCAACGGGGAACCGTGGGCCGTGTACCTCAATTCGACGAAAGTGATCAAAGACACTTTTCGTGCGCTTTATTGCTAACTGTTGTATGCAGGTACACCCGACGTTTGCAGCTGATCAGAATGGAGAGTTCAATCCATAGCCGCATGCTCAACCAATGCATTCACATCTAGAGAAATCATGATTAGTGCATCAATGACTCTGATATTCTCACTCCATGCTTCTGCTACGCTGCTGCAAATATCATGAATCAATTAAAGCTTCCGCTACTCTGATAAGAAGAAATCATGATCCAGAATGTGAGCATGTCGGTCCACTGTCACAACGTCACATAATGTCAACACCGCAATGGAAAAGTCAGAGATTTATGCAAGCTGATGATCTCAAAGCTGGCTCAAAACTCATCGTCACGTGGATCCGTTAAAGACCTCCACTTGAATTATTCAAACATAGATAACATGAAGAATCAAATACTACGAGCTACTGAGCAAAGAACTTAATCAAGAATTCAAGAACAATCTTAATGTAATATCTGTTTGTATTCTGTGTGAATTGAGGTGACCTCCCTTAGGGGGAGATTGTTAGGAATTAGAAAATCAGTCATTAAAGTGTCGGTCACCTCAAGTATATGTATTCGTTAGAAAGCTCGTAGTCATAGTCAAGTTATGTTATTAAGTAGTTTGTTAAGTAACACCGTGGAGGATGGACGGGTCTTTACCCACTGTATGCCTGATCCACAGCCCGTAGGTGGTGTTTATTGTAAGATACTTTAAATACCCTCTACCTCCCAAGGTAGAGGGTTGGAGCTTCAATACCATTTTTCTTTGTTTCACAAAGTTCCCAACTCTCTTCTCTTTCTCTCTCTAACATTCTCTCTCTAAAACATTGTGTACGCCCCATATTGATTGTGGTTTAATGTGTTTGTGAAATCCTATAACTTACACAATGTTACGAAATACATGAATCGAAAGTAAAGAAAAGATAAAATGCTAATGCTTATCATAGGGGAGTGATTTCTCCCTTGGAGATGGCTCCGTATGCTCCTCTAGACCTGCCTTTGGCTTCTTCCCACGTTCTTTGGTTGTGGTGTGTGAAATGGGATGCTTTGAAATGCTAGAAATCGTGGGGTATTTAAAGGCCAGATCTGGGTTACGGCGTAACTAATAGAATGGTTACACCGTAATCCTCTATTTCTTCGTAAATTGCACTAGATTTGCTGGTTACGGTGTAACCTTAGAAGTGGTTACGCCGTATCTTCCATATTTCTTGGTTACACCGTAATTTATGCAAGAGTTACGGCGTAGTTATCAGCGGCGTGGAACCTCATTTGACCTAATATAGTTACGTCGTACTCTTTTGGGAGAGTTACGCCGTAACCTTCTGATAAGTTGGCTTTCTGAGTCACGTTTTAGTTACGGCGTAATGTGAGAGATGAGTTATGCCGTAACTTCTTCAAAGTGAGCATACTCTGATAAATCTGTACTAATTCTCCAATTTCGCGTCTCTTTAGCTTCAATGCTCGTAATTTACCAGAAAGTGGAAAACAATGGAAAACAAGCGTAAATCCATATAAATGATATAAATTACAAGCATTGTCAGGGGAAATTGACACTTAATATTCAGGATTATTTGATGTTATCACTGAGCTAAACAAGAAAGCTCATAGTGCCGTGATTTTGTGTTTAGGTAACAACGTACTGAGAGAGGTTACTGGGGAGACGACTGCAGCGGGGGTTTGGACCAAGCTCGAGACTTTGTATATGACAAAGTCCTTGGCCAACAAGTTGTACCTGAAGAAGAATTTGTATACATTCTACATGCCGGTTGGACGTACGATTTCCGAGCATATAGATGAGTTCAACAAAATCGTTCTTGATTTAGCAAATATTGAGGTAAAATTCGAGGATGAAGATCTTGCTTTATTATTACTCACTTCTTTACCAGCATCATACGAACACTTTGTGGATACCTTGCTTTGTGGACGGTAAGCTTTGACTTTAGAGGATGTGATGGCCACACTGAATTCAAAGGAAATCAAAGAAAGATCTAAAGCGAAGGGGGATGATGGTGAAGGGTTATACATGAGGGGAAGAACTGATCGCAGGAATTCGCATCAGTCTAGGGGAAAGTCAAGATCGAAGTCTCGAGGTGGAAGACTCAAATGCTATATTTGCCAATCTGAGGAGCACTTGAAGAGAAACTGTCCGAAGAATAATCGCAAGAAGTCAAATGGTTTCGTCAAGAAAGAGGATCAACCAAGCTCTAGTGGTTCGATTTATGACGGTTCTGAGGTGATGATGGTGATGAGTGCAGATGCATTACTGGATTGGATTATGGATTCAGGAGGTTCATACCACATGACACCCAAGTTAGATTTATTGTTTGATTTTCTGGAATGCCATGGGGGCAGAGTATTGTTGGGTGATAACAGGGAGTGCAAAATCAGAGGTATTGGCAAGGTAAGGTACAACTGAAAGATGGGTCAATTTCTGTGTTACACAATGTCAGGTATATTCCTGAATGAAAAGAAACTTGATATTTCTGGGAACTCTTGAAAAAGAGGGATACACCATAAAATTGCAGTCGGGCAAAATCAAGGTGATTAATGGTTCCAAGGTTATTTTATCTGGAACCCGAAGGGATAATTGCGTATACTATTTGGATGGCCATGCAGTGGAAGGTGAGCTTAATGCTAGTGTTGAAGAAAAGACAGTCTTGCGCAGGTTTAGCACAAAAGACTGGGACATATCAGTGAGGCGGGACTACAGGTGCTGGAAAAGCAGGAGCTGTTTGGCAAGAAAGTTCTAGGTTAGCTCGATTTTTGTGAGAATTGTGTTCTGGGAAAGTCGCACCAAGTCAGTTTAGGTGTAGGAAGGCACACTACTCAGGGAGTAATAGACTATGTTCATTCAGACTTATGGGGTCCGTCTCAGGTGGAATCATTGGGAGGTAAGAGGTATTTCTTATCTATCATTGATGATTATTCCAGGAGGGTATGGGTTTATATTCTCAGGTTCAAACATGAAGCATTTGGAAAGTTCAAAGAGTGGAAGCAGTTAGTAGAGAATCAGACTGGGAGGATGGTAAAAAAGCTTAGGACAGATAATGGTCTTGAGTTCTGTAACCGGGATTTTGATCAACTATGCACTGAGAGTGGGATTGGTATACATTTGACAGTTGTCAGGACGCCGCAGCAGAATGGGTTAGCAGAACGGATGAACAAAACTCTCATGGATAAGGTACGCTGTTTATTAATTCAATCTGGATTACTCAAGACGTTCTGGGCTGAAGCGGCATGTACGGCTGCATATCTCATAAATAGGTCACCATCAACAGCGATTGAGAAAAGGACACCCATGGAGATGTGGTCGGGACATCCAAGTGATTATGGGATGTTAAGGATTTTTGTTGTGTCGCATATTCACACGTTAAACAAGGTAAGCTCGAGCCGAGAGAGGTAAAATGCGTTCTTTTGGGGTATCCTGAGGGTGTGAAGGGGTACAGGCTATATAGGCTTGATAATGAATCACCTAAAATAGTCACTAGCAGGAACGTCGTCTTCAATGAAAGTGTCATGTATAAAGACACGTTGAAGAATTCTAGTGCAGGTACTGATAAGTCTGTTGAGGAATTACAAGTGGAACTGCAAAGGTTAAATAATCATACGCTTGAGGAAGCTCAGACAAATGATCAAGAAGATCAGATAGATGATCAAGAAGATAACAATGATGAAGATGCAGAGGATCAAGAAACTGATCAGACACTGGGTCTCACAGATTATCAGTTGGTTCGGGATAGAGAGCAAAGGACAAGAATGAAACCTTTGAGGTTTCGAGAAGAGAGTAATATGGTTGCTTACACATTTGCTGCGGCAGAGGAAGAAGATACTCATGAACCATTGACATACCAGGAGGCAGTTGCATGTGAAGATAGTTCTAAGTGGAAAGCTGCTATGGATGAAGAGATGGATTCTCTGAGGAAGAATAAGACCTATGAGTTGGTAGATCATCCAGCTGGGCAAAAGCTGGTGAGCTGCAAATGGCTATACAAGATAAAAGAAGGGATTGAAGGTGTTCAAAAGCCTAGGTACAAGGCGAGGTTGATGGCTCGTGGATTCACACAGAGGTCAGGTATTGACTACAATGAAGTATTTTCTCCAGTAGTTCGACACACATCTATTCGGGTTATACTTGCATTGACTGCGTGTAGAGATTATGAGCTGGAGCATCTTGACGTAAAGACGGCATTTTTACATGAAAATATTGAAGAAGTGATCTACGTGAGGCAACCACCGAGATATGAACAAGGTAACAAGGTATGTTTGTTAAAGAAATCCCGTTATGGTATGAAGCAGTCACCTAGGCAATGGTATAGGAGGTTCGATGAGTACATGTTGAGCAATGGGTTCAAGCGTAGCAGTTACGACAGCTGCGTATATTACATGAGTTATGCACCAGGTGAGTATATCTATCTATTGTTATATGTAGACGATATGCTGATTGCTTGTAAAAGCAAGGCTGAGATTGGGTTTATCAAGTCTTTGCTTAAAAAGAAGTTCGACATTAAAGAACTTGGGGAAGCAAAGAAGATTCTTGGTATGGAGATCATCAAGGATCGGAGTCGCAAGATTTTGAGGGTGTCACAATGATAAGGATTTAAAACGTACACTTTTAAGGGGTCATTTAAGCCCTTAATCTCCTACTTTTATACCCGTTACTACTTAATTTCGTTCCTTTTCACTTTTTAGGTCTCTTGGAAGCAAAATGCTGGAATGATGCATTTTTAGACGAAAAGGAGTGAATACGTGAAGAAAATGGCTAAGTAAAGATCAAGATACTCAAGCTGCTAGAATTACACCTGACGGCGTCCCAAACAGAGGGCGACGCCGTCCCTCTCTATGTAATTAAATTTGTGACGACTCAGTAGCTTTTTTGCTAATTTCCACCTGACGACATCAGGCTTTGAAGAGTAAGGGCGTCACGAAGATTTTTTTCTAAGACGGCCTAGATCCAGATTCAGACTACGTCACTGCTGAAGACTGATGGCGTCACAACCACAACGTGACGCCGTCCCAATGATGACTTGGCCAAGACGATACCCTAATGACGGCGATCTGATGGCGTCCCAACTATAAGGTGACGCCGTCGCGAATGTAAAATTATATATAGAAATCGAATTTTCAGAATTTTAGGAGGTAGACTTGTGGAGTAAAAACCTAAAATGATTTTGGTCCGGTTTGGACAGTATCTTAGGGTTCTCATACCCTATTTTACATCAAGATAAGTAATTTACTTCATTGATTTCATTATGTCTTTGATTGTATGTGTGTATGCTTGCACGTTTAACATGTCCGGCTAAATTTCTTGTGTGTTTGCTTAGATCTATGAAACCTAGTTATTTATTATTGATTGGTTGTCTCTTATCTTAATTGTAATTGGCTTAGGATTGCACTAGGCTATTGTTGTGTTTTTAATGCTTGAGTAATCTTTGTGAACCTTAGCTTATAGTCACTAGTGGAATTGTAGACTAAACATCCAAAGATAACCTTGGAGTTAGTTTATGAATCCTAGAGATTTCGTAGGCAATAACCTTAAGGTAGTCTCAAAGAGTTAGGGATAAAAGCATACCCTACGACCTTAGAAAACATAACGTGTTAAGAATAAGGACGTGACAATTCAACCACCAATAAAAGATAACTAGGGAATAATAGTATCTAGGTAGACACATTTTTAATCATCATACGAGCACACATCAAAAGACATAGACTACCCCTTAGTTTAGATAATTAGATAGTAGAGTAATCGGTAGAAGTACCAACCCCCAAATCCAAACCCCGAAATTTTACCCTTAGCTTTATAAAAAAATTATAAAAAGATAAAAAAAATAATCTTCGTCAACTTCAAACCTTGGCGTAGTACATCTCTCACTAGCATTCCTATTCCTCTAGAGAACGATATCACAACCAGAGGCTTACCCAATACTACACTACAACGATTAGGTTCACTGCCTAGGGTGTTGAAAAACTTGCTCGACGAAAAGGAAGTTCCTTTAACCCCGAACGCGTTATACGCGCATCAAGTTTTTGGCGCCGCTGCCGGGGAATAGAATAGCTAGTTAGATTTTTTTCTCGTTTAGGTTCCCTTGCTTGATTCCTATCGAGTAAGATTTTTTCTCATTTTTAGCTTCCTTGTAGTCTATCCCCTTTCTTTGTGATTGTGTTCTTGAAACCCTTTTCATTTGTCGCTATGGCAAGTGAAGTTGCATTCGAATCATTAACAAATGAGGAACAATTGTATTTCACAGATATAATTTCTTTTTACTATTCTTATAAATTTGTGAGTGATCTTAGAGATATCCAAGATGAGATGGGTGTAAAGTTAGATGGCTTTAATGAACTTTGTTCATGTGTGCCTTCTATTCAAAAATCATTGTTAGGATCAACTCCTTTTAGTACGACCATTTGGAAAAAAATTTAGAAAATATTCCTAAGCGTAATCCATAGTTTAAATGAAGTCATAGGCTTGTCTACATCACAATTTGCGGAAACAAATAAGGAGGATTTATCCAACCTTAGGCACCATGAACAAAAAGACCTAGATTTTAAGAGCATGGAACCTAAATCCGAACAAGATTGTGAGATGGTTAGAGTTGAACTAGCTAGTTGCATGCATGGGATAGATTTCACCAAAACATATGACACGCATGAGGAATCCTTTAGGCAAATTGAACATAGTAGTCAAGTTTTTGAGAACAATTCTTATGAATCGGACCAAGAATTTGAAATGGCTAAAGAAGGATTTGAGATACTTAGGAGTGTATTTGGGTTAGATCATACTAAAACACATGATGAACATATAGGAGATCTAGATATAATGGAGAATGAGGTGGAAAATCCAAGCCCACAAGCCCTAGCATCACTTGAGGAACACACACTGCCTATAACTTACACGGAAGAAGTAGAAGAGACTATAGGAACCCCGATTGATATAGAACCTTTGGACCAAACACCACTAGAGAATGTAGGTTTAGATGCTTGTTGTCATGACCTCTCTCTTAGTCCTAGGGAAGTTCCTAATTTTGATGAACCAGAGCCTCAACCAAAAACCTTACCCAATTTTCCGTCTTTAGATGTGAATCTAGGAATTGAATTAGGCCCCAATCCAACCATCAAAATAAATAGTCCGTGTAGTTGCTTGATAAAGGTAGCAGATTCTAGGCCATATAGAGTGGAAGCAAATATAGGAGTAACCCATGACCTTACACACTTACATCACCCATTCATGGTTGATAACAAGAAACATTATGGGTTTAAACCGGGTTTATTAGGTCAAGATGGATCCTTAACTAAGAATACGTTAATACAAATAAGCCGTAAAAATGTTTATTTATATTTTACGATCTTCTAATGTTTTGTCGATAACAAACGTAAAATCATTTTAACGAAACAATTAAAATACTTAAATGGTTTGAGCCAATAGTTTTCTAACACACTTACGTTCTCATATAAAACACTAAAACAAGTATAAGTGATTTTATGATTTAGTAATACATATGTACGACAACTAGTGTTTACATACTGGGCAAATATATACATAACTAGTATGTATTATAATGGGTAAAAACTACAACCCATGGATCATATCCATAACCCATGGTATTGACCCATACCCATTTGACTAGATGCATTGCATCTATTAGATACATTGTATTTAATGAAATACCCATGCACCAACCCATAACCCATGACCCATGACCCATAACCAAAAAACCCATGGGCAAAGAGGAGCGTCCCACGGATCCCTAGCTTTACACTAGACGGATCCCTAAAGGGAGGGATCTGTGGGATTCGTGGAACAGTAGACATTTTCTCTCTATAAATTCTTCATTGTTCCTCACACCTTTCTCACATACTTTCTCTTTGAGTTAAAAAATATCTAACCCCATATCCAAGTGATCTATGTATGTAGTTTTGTTTTTGTGTGATTCTCTAGGTTCCTCTTAAAGGCGAGATCACCACCTTTGAAGTCAAGCAAGCTCAAGTCCATGAGTTGCCATGCTTCCTCATCATCAAGACTACTGAAGTCCTCTTCTTGATGGTCCTTTTCTTTCTACTAAGAAGTGTAGTGTTGAAGACATTAGTGAAAGATGTCTCAAGTGTCAAGACGAAGACATTAGTGAAGGGTGTCGATCGTCGGTATTGTAGGCACTAGTGAAGGGTGCCCAGAAGTCAAGTCACAAGACATTAGTGTAGGGTGTCTTGAAGATCTAGTCAAAGGCATTAGTGAAAGGTGCCTAAGATGTACATTCGATATGGTGTGATTCGATGTACAAGATAGATTAGTATTGGGTCAAAGGATATTGTTATCCTTGTTGATATTATAAGGAGTAGATCTCCTTTGGGGTTAGGTGACTGGTGTAGTGTTGGGTAGTAGTTCCTCCATTGTAATGGAACTCGGTATCTAGCCTAGTACCAGATAAAAGGTAGGCGACGTTGTGATAGGATTGGTTCTCCTTGGTGAAAAGGACCCGGTATCTAGCCTTGTACCAGATAAAGTGTAGGCAATGTTGTGAAGGTTTCTCCACCATAAGGAGTCGGTGTTGTGTAGTGATTACGAACTCTCGAGTAGGTGACTCGAGGAGTGGAGTAGGGCAAGGAAGGTGTCCTTGTAGCCAAACCAAAATAAATACTCGCGTTGTGATTTTGTGCTTCTTACTCTTTATCTTTTCATTACATATTTATATTTCTATATGTTTGTTTATCAACATCCAACACACATCCAAATAGATTGACATAAGTCGATCTAAATAGTTTAAAACAAGTTTTAATTGGTAAAACTATTCAACCCCCCCTTCTAGTTTTCCACAATTGGCATCAGAGCTTCGTTACCAAGTTTCTTAAAGTATATTGTACTTCAAAAACTTGATACGATCCGTGGTTAATTGAAAATTACAAAGAAGGTTTTTCATTAAAACAAACACCGTATATTTTAAAACTCTTTGTTTGGATGTTGATTAGAAGACAAAAATTTTCTTATTATTTATTCTTCATTTAATTGCACTAATCCTCTTTGTCACGTTGTGTTAAAGCTCATATCTACCAAGCCATAGGAATCGCTTGGTAAAAAGAATACCCTCCCTAAGAAGGTATCTTAAACACAAAGGAGCCGAAATTATCTACTGACATTTTTTGTGTCATTTGTAAAGACATTCCTAAGTGCATTAGAGGTATGACTTTCTACTTATCTCTAAATGAGATTAGCTTGATAAATAAGTATGCTTATATAGGTATTTATATGATTATCTTTTGTGCATATACATGTATTACATGTAGCTTCATTAGGAAGCCTTTCTTACATACGTGTTACTTTTTCGTCTAAAGTCGTGGTGTATAAAACTTGTGTTTTATTTCATTTAATCCAAAAATCATATCCTTCTAATAATAAAATAAAACACAAATCTCAAAAATTCCTCCTTCCCCATAAATAAACCCTCCGTCCTCCACTCTATCAAATCCCCACTTTTTCAAATCTTCCACTTTCAAAAATTACCTCTCATTCAAAACTTCATCTTCCTCTTCATCTCATCTTATCTCAAACCAAAACCAAGAAGTTTCGTCATCAACATGGTTTACATCGCTCTCGTGCTCATCGCTCTTGTGTTCCCTATGATGAAGTTCTCATACGGAGACATATACTTTGTGTTGTTAATCTACATTGGGGTTATATACCCAATCTTTTGTATCATTCTTAGCATTGAAATGAAATATTACTAATGTTCTAGTTTACCTAGTTTATTATCTTAATGTGTTTGTCATTTTCTTTGGTTTATATCCTTCGTATCTTTCTCGTAATACATTAGAAATCATTAATGCATGTTAAAAGAAAATGTAGGCTAATACACATATCTTGGTATAAAACCATTAAAATTATGTTTTTATCAAAAATCTGTTTCTGTTACTACAGATCCACGGATCTCGGTAGGTATACTAACCGGATCCCTTATAAAATGGAACCGTGAGAACCGTCCTCCTGGATAACAGTTTTTCATGAAAAATAAAAACCACTTTCTTCCTAAAAGTAATGTTCCACTAGAATGTCAAACATTAAGTGAGTTAAGTATCATTGTTAATAAAAATCTAGTAAAAACGTTAGGTAATCATTTTGTTTGCCCACAATACATCACTTCCTATTAACTCACCTTTTCAATAGGTTTCGCTACGTCGCACGAATATGAGTTCGATTTTTCACTCACTAGTGTCTACACTCCTAACATCTCTCTTGAGCCCAACACACCTGGCAACCATGTCCGTGGGTTCAATAATCTTGAAACCCGTCACTTCCACGAAAGACGTATTGTTGAAACCCCTCTACAATTCGAAGAAGGTATCAATACTTCCTTCCGAGCCATAGGACTAGAATGTCTTCTCGAAATTAACGAGAAAATATGTCCGAGGTTTGTATTCGAATTCTTCCATCAAGTTGAACTCGTTCGTAACGAGGATCGCTCTCTATCTCTTTGGTTTTGGATCAAAAACCAAAAGTTTGTTTTAACTCTTGGGCAATTTGCTCACATCCTCCGAATTCCAAATCATGGACAATGTGCCTTCACTGAAGATTAGTCTCTTGATTCTCTCTTCAACTTTCGTGAAGAAACTAGTCCATATTGTTCACACATACCCTCCCCGGAATATTTAACTCGCATGATATGCGAACCTCGACCATATTACTCCGATCCAAACATTATCTCTACACAGGACATCCGAGAAGAGTAAAAGCCTCTTGCACTCATCCTACGTGAAAATGTTTGGAGCCTTAGGGGAAATCGAGAAATCCTTCCCGCTTGTTGTACTCACATAATGTATTGTTTGCTAACACAACAACCATACAATCTCGCCTACTTCTTCGCAAGGCGAATTGTAAATCTTCAAGGCTCCAAGAATAAACTCATCCCTTATGGAATGTTCTTGATGCGCCTTTATCATAACATCATGTACTTTCATCCTCAATTTCAAAGTCCGTTGTACGTACTTGTGAACAAGATGATGGAACCTCTAAACGCATCTCTCATGAAGACTTTCTTCATTCCTGAATCGGCAAACACTCATCAACCATTTGATGACCCATCTATCGAAAATGCTCAAAGAACTTAGTCTTATTTCTAAATAAGGTCAATCCTTAGTATCCATGCTGTATCAATGTAATCCAATTTCTTTCATGAAATAAAACATCTTACATTTGATATCTTAAGTGTTAGAACCTCTTAAACTAACCTTGAAATATGATGCTTTGTCAAAATCATTGCATACCTTTTGTAAAGGTTCTGCTTAGCAGATAGACGGATCCCCAAGTTTGTGCTAGACGGATCCCTACTCTTAGGGAACCGTGGGATCGGGCAAACAGAAAATGCAATTACAATCATTGTATTTCAAACATGTCTTTAGACCACTTCACACTAAGCTAGACATAGTGTCTTAAGGCAAATTGAGTCCTTATTGAGTAGATTTTCCGTACTCACACATAATTCATTTAGATCACACTCGAAACACCCGTAGATCTATCTTCCCACCAAAACTTATTACTCTTCCGCTCTTATACTCACACATGATCTCTCACATGTTAAAACATCTAGCTTTGGAAATCTTTCAAAATTGATTATAATCATTCTTACCTCAAAATTTGGTCAAAATTGATCAAATTCTAGTTTTTCCATCTTAAGCCTTTAGGATATCCTCCAAGACATTATCCTACGTTACTATCTGATCTCTAGGATCATTTAGCTCCATTTGACACTGTCAAATTTTTAGTGTCATCTTTGGTCACTCATTGGTACTCTTAAAAGTTCCAACCTCTTCCATAAAAGGCAATAATTAGCTACATCACTCATTACCCTTAAGTATTTAAGCACCTCTTCATTTAAGACTCTTAGATGAACTGAAACACTCAAGATGAAATAGGCATTAGACCTTACAAAACATCATTGTTATCTTTTCCTAGCTGATGAGAGACGGATCCCTAGGATTAGCCTAGGCGGATCCCTCCTTGGAGGGAACCGTGGGATCCGTATGACAGATTCATGTCAACTCTAGCTAAAACAATCAATTCAAGCTCATCTTGCTAACTTAAACACTCCATCTCATCTTAAATGAGTTCCTAGATCAGTACAACTCTGAAGTTGACTCTTGTGCATGTTAATCATCACATTCCAATGAATTTTAGTGGCTTAAGTCTTGAATGCACTTGCCAAATCCCTTGCTTTATAAACTACTTTGTTAGGATTTCTAAAGTCATCATCTTCATTCTCATTTTCAGCACTTAAAAATCTTTACAAACCTCTTGAAATCATCTCATCATGAGGAAAGCTTCAAGTGGTAACTCATCCACCAAAGAATCACCCAAGAAAATTGCTCGTGTTGTACACGAAATCTATTCAACCGAATCATCTCTGGTCAAGTCCACAAATGTAAGGATTTCTCCTCCACCAATCAAACCAATCCCTAAAAGGATAGTTCCCACAAAACTACCTATGCCAAACACCACCATACCTCCTAAACCAAACAATCCAATTTCCACTAAACCATCACCATTGATGCATAGAGCTATTTCATTCACAAATCCACTCTCATCACCACACCTCCACAATCTAGAGGATTTGCCTCCTAGGCCGTCTCATCCTCCTTCACCGGCAACATTCTTCTCATTAGGAGGAATAATGGTATAAAATCAAGGTGTTGAGTCAACACTAACTCCGGCTTCCTTTTTACCATCACCATCAAATAATCCCATTTGGATTATGAGAAATTATCCAAGTCAACCACCCGACCATATGGAAGTTGACACTTCTCTACCACCACCATCATTCTTGGTCGAGCCATCTTCAAATGCGCCTCCACCAAAACCTCCATCGTTTGAGGCTCCCCAACCCGCTTCACTTGATCCTTCGCATAAAGTGATTTCTTTTCTTCCACCACCACTACCTAGCCATGACAAAGATTGTTATCATTGTCAACATGTTGAAAGTTTGATACATGAAGTACGGGAAGATCAACGTTTCATGTTCTATCACCTCCTCGAACGTTTCGACGAGATTAAACCTAAACAAACTTGAGCTAGAGGATATTAGTGGTGTCCTAGTATCAAACGGTACTTTGATAAGTCTAGTAATTCCAATTCATGTATCGTTCATTTTCTTAGTTTTTAGAGTCATGTATATCATACCTCTAGTTTTATTAAATGAAATTACATGATACTTGCTATATTTCTGAGTATATGATTATGTTGTATAATATATATCTTACTTTGATGTTAACATTATTTGTTATATCGCCATTGCTGAATTTAGTCATCAGCCAGACGGATCCCTGATATTTGCCTAGACGGATCCCCCAAAGGAGGGAACCGTGGGATCCGTACAACAGAAAACTATTTTTCTACTAACTTAAGTCATATTTGCAGAAAATTAGGCATTATACTTGTTTTCTAACCTTTGTTTTGTAGTTATTCAATTTACACATGAAGACTTTGACACCCTAAAGCTATGGGAGCTTTGTGTCAAAGCAATACGTTGCATAATCACTTGCAATATTAGGATTACATCTCATGACGTCTCTTTGCAAAGTTGCAATCATCAAGGGGGGAGCATATTCGTCACATAGACGAAATCTTTTGCAAACTTATTCGTCACATAGCTTAGTATTAATTTTCTTGGAGCCCTCAAATAGGGATGGACTCGTCAAGGGGGAGTTAAGACGAGATCTTTTCCCGTTACTTGCTCTCTATATTATTTTTCTTTTATTTTTCTCACATGTTTTTCTTAAAACAATGTGTTGGTTTATTTTCGAAGCTCTTTTTGTTTCGACAAAAAGGGGGAGAAGAAAGTAAAAACTACAAATTCAAACTTTTACGAATTTTAGCTTTTCCTTAAAATAATTCTATGTTTTGTCATCAAACAAAAAGGAAGAGATTGTTAATACAAATAAGCCGTAAAAATGTTTATTTATATTTTACGATCTTCTAATGTTTTGTCGATAACAAACGTAAAATCATTTTAACGAAACAATTAAAATACGTAAATGGTTTGAGCCAATAGTTTTCTAACACACTTACGTTTTCACATAAAACACTAAAACAAGTATAAGTGATTTTATGATTTAGTAATACATATGTACAACAACTAGTGTTTACATATTGGGCAAATATATACATAACTAGTATGTATTATAATGGGTAAAAACTACAACCCATGGATCATATCCATAACCCATGCTATTGACCATTTGACTAGATGCATTGCTTCTATTAGATACATTGTATCTAATGAAATACTCATGGTCCAACCCATAACCCATGACCCATAACCAAAAAACCCATGGGCAAAGAGGAGCGTCCCACGGATCCCTAGCTTTACACTAGACGAATCCCTTAAGGGAGGGATCTGTGGGATCCGTGGAACAGTAGACATTTTCTCTCTATAAATAGTGAGCCATTTCTTCATTGTTCCTCACCCCTTTCTCACATACTTTCTCTTTGAGTTAAAAACTCTCTAACCCCAGATCCAAGTGATCTATGTATGTAGTTTTGTTTTTGTGTGATTCTCTAGGTTCCTCTTAAAGGCGAGATCACCACTTTTGAAGTCAAGAAAGCTCAAGTCCATGAGTTGCCATGCTTCCTCATCATCAAGACTACTGAAGTCCTCTTGTTGATGGTCCTTTTCTTTCTACTAAGAAGTGTAGTGTTGAAGACATTAGTGAAAGATGTCTCAAGTGTCAAGACGAAGACATTAGTGAAGGGTGTCGATCGTCGGTATTGTAGGCATTAGTGAAGGATGCCTAGAAGTCAAGTCACAAGACATTAGTGTAGGGTGTCTTGAAGATCTAGTCAAATGCATTAGTGAAAGGTGCCTAAGATGTACATTCGATAAGGTGTGATTCGATGTAAAAGATAGATTAGTATTGGGTCAAAGGATATTGTTATCCTTCTTGATATTATAGGGAGTAGATCTCCTTTGGGGTTAGGTGACTGGTGTAGTGTTGGATAGTAGTTCCTCCATTGTAATGGAACTCGGTATCTCGCCTAGTACCTGATAAAAGGTAGGCGACGTTGTGATAGGATTGGTTCTCCTTGGTGAAAAGGACCTGGTATCTAGCCTTGTACCGGATAAAGTGTTGGCGACGTTTTGAAGGTTTCTCCACCATAAGGAGTCGGTGTTGTGTAGTGATTACAAACTCTCGAGTAGGTGACTCGGGGAGTGAAGTCGGGCAAGGAAGGTGTCCTTGTAGCCGAACCACTATAAATACTCGCGTTGTGGTTTTGTGCTTCTTACTCTTTATCTTTTCATTACATTTTTATGTTTCTATATGTTTGTTTATCAACATCCAACACACATCCAAATAGATTGAAATAAGTCGATCTAAATAGTTTAAAACAAGTTTTAATTTGTAAAACTATTCAACCCCCCCCCCCTCTAGTTTTCCACAGAATCTCTTGAAGTTGATAGAATATGATCAATTTTTAAGAGAAAGACTTGATTCACCCGCTACACCAATAGAATTAGGTAAGGTTACAATGAATGGAGCACACCCCTTTGAGCATATAAATCACCCATCACCCTCTCCTCACGTAGAAAATTTCTACCCTAAGGGTGTGTATCGCTACTATCACCCGCACTTAAGCTTAAGTTTAGGAAAAACTTCCCCTTTATCCGTTAAATAAGGGTAGAGTCAGGCTCGTGACTCAAACAAAAACAAGCGCTTCTTGGGAGGCAACCCATGTGTTATTTTTTCTTTTTTATTTGTGAAAACAAAAATGGTAGTCAGCGGGACCATCTCATGCCCATGTACCTTTTGGTAGATGTTGGAATCACTCCTAAACCTAATTCAAGTGTTAGTGACTCAAATGTAATAGTTAGCTTAATATGGCCTTTATGTTAGTAATTAGCCTTAGGCTTATGTAGAAGGCCCATAAGCCTAGGCCTAGTCCAATAAGAAAAAGGAAGGGACTAGGAATGTTGCCCTAGCTCCCTCTCCTATAAATACCTCTTGTAAACCCTCACTTGAGGGTTGGTTGTTCAATATTTTCTCTCATTCACTCCTTACGCGTAACCGTATTATTATATCGTGTGTGTGTGTGTTTGATTATTGTTCATCCGCCTCTATCTCTTCTCTATTTCTACATCTTGATGCTTGTGTTACATATATGGTGACCTAACAGTGGTATCAATCGCCAAATAGTTGGGTGAACGTATTGTTCTTGAAGTGGATTTTGGTCCTACGCGTAGAACATACGACTCGTTGTTGATACTTTGGCTTGCTTAAAAACGCATTTTTTACACTTTTTAATCCAAGATTCTTGTACTTTCAACGTTTTAAGGTGTTAAAATAACTGTTTTTGGCAAAAAGTTTCAAACTTTACGTGTGGATCATCGTTTTTAAGCTTGGTTTTGTACGTGAGTTTCGTTCTACGCATAACTGTTTTTTGAGCTTTGGATCATCAAGTTTCACACTTTTGTGTTATCTTGGTGATATTGAAACTATTTCATCACGAAAACCTGGTTTGGAAACATCGGTTGGAAGAAATCATTTTTGGCTAAATCCTACGCGTAAGTGAAACCCTAAACTTACGCGTAACTTGTTCCTTGGTTTGATCTTCAGTTTCGTGGTTTACTCCGTGGTTTCTTGCTTGGATAAGCCTGAAAACACGTCGACTTTGGATATCTTTTGCACTGTGATAGTGTAAAAGATCATTTGGGAAAAAACCCTAAACTTACGCATAAGCATAAGCTTACGCGTAGACTCTTTACGCATAAGATTCATCTTACGCCTAAGCCCTGTCTTACGCATAAGTTAATCCTACGCCTAAGTTTTCTACGCCTAAGTTTTCTACTCTTTACGCGTAGACTCGAATCGTTAAAGCTGTCAAGCAGGTCAGAAAGAAAGACATACTCTACAGAAAGCTGAATTTTCTCGCTGATCAGATACAATATCTTCATGACGAGAATGAAAAGATGCAAGCTGAAAGGGAACATGTCCAGAAGCTTATCAGTGGAGATTTCCAAAAGGAATTGGAGAAGATGGCAAGAGAAGACACTCACAAATTCCTTCTCGACACCATTCCTAAAGTGACAAGGGAGTTATATTCCAAACTACTTACTCCAAACATCGTTACATTGGTCAAACATACAATGGCCAAAGAATCTGATTACTCTGAAGTTGAATTGATTACTAAATTAGTGATGCAAATTTCAAAAAGAGCTGGAACCTTCACTTCGGATGAAGCTAAGTTTTTTGAGACTCTATTAGATTATCAACTCAGTACTTCATGCAAAGAATCAGCAATTCAACCAAAACGACCAAGAGATGACGATGATAAGGACAAGGATTCTACACCTAAACGTCCAAAGAAATCTGGTGAATCTTCCTCGATGCCACCTCCACCCCGAAGGACCTCACCACCAACACGATCTCCTCCTCGCTCTTCTACTAAAAAACCTCAGGATTCTGAGACACCACCCCAGACTCAGAAAACCGGTGATCACTTTGAGTATATGGGTAGTGACGATGAGGAAATCCCTGAGCCCCAACAATAACACATCTCTCCTGACACAGCCAAGAAACCAGAATCCTCCTCTAGGCCAAAGAAAAAGAAGAAGAAGGCACCTATGACTGACGTCTTATCATGGCTAGACGAGGATAACACTGAATTCGACTGGTTCTCGAAGCTTGTTGATTCTACACCCTACCCACCTGAAGGTCAAGATGCGGTAGAAGGTCGTACATTGGAGCATGCTAAGTTCTTGCAAGAAAATTTTCGTGTGAAAAAGATGACGAAATGAAGCGAATCAAGAATGAAGCATTTCAACTGCTAAAAGACAGCTTGGAAAGTGCTATTGAAGTTGAGTATCACCTTGATAATATAGCACGAGCTATGTCTAACAACATGGATTGGCTTAACCCCGAAGCAAATATCGACTTCACCAAACGGGACAATCCTACATATTACACCGACTGGTCTAAACCTCTACCAACAATTGGCCAACCAGATCAGGCTAGGATTCCATTCCGATATTTCTTCAACAAAGATTTGGAATTCCTTCTACACGGTGGCGATGGTTCAAGGAAATACGCTACATCTCTGACACTTCCATTCCCAGCAGCTATATACTCTAACTGCATAGCCATCGAGGAAAGAGCTAACCACATGTTCTCCAACAAAGTGGAAGAGTATGACCGTGATGCAATGTATGGGATTCACCATTGGCCGGAACGCCGAAGAATCTACTACAGAAGCTGCCAGGTTCAGAAGTCTCAACATGAAGTGTTCAGTACTAAGAATATCGTTGCCATCAAACATGTTGATCTTTCGTCTAAATGGGACTACACTTTTCTCAAGAATATCGTGGTCAAAAGACAAGACGAAAGGGATTATGCATTCTCTGAAGTGGACTTTGAGAATTTGTCTATCAACGACATTGAAGACATGTACCTTGCCAAAGTATAGGGTCTCATGAGACAATTCTCGACTGAAGTGCAACATGAATTCATCAAGTCCTTGCTTATCTTCATCAGAAGAATAGTAATCAAAGAACGTGTAGAAGATCTCCAGCTTGCAGTTGAATCATATCAGACCCGTGTCAACTTCACTCCACCTCAGCTAGACTTCTCGACATCAACCAGCTTCCACAATACACTCTCATCAGCCAACCATTCGGAGTAGTTTACCTTAATGAACTACAACGCAACTGCTTGATGGCGTGTAGAGATCTTCACAAGTTTGGGGATCACACACTGAAGAAGGTTAGGGACGGATTGGCTTATAGGTTGAAGGATATACATGAAGGAATTGGGTCACAAAAGCGATGGAATTCTAAGGACAGACGGGATGTGAATAGAATCATCACCAAGATTGATGAAAGGTTGTATCGACGGGACCAGTTCAGAACTCTGGAGAGCTTTGTAGGTGGTCGTCCCAGGATTTCTCTCGCCGGCTATCAATGCCCTGTTCGCATTCCTAGCAAGATTGATGGAATTCCTGGTACCCCTTGAACTACTTCTATTTCATATAATTTGGATGTGTGATTTATATGACCATGGCTTGTGCACACATAACAGTGTACAACCCATTCTTGTCAAGAAAGGACCCTGTGGTACGCTTCAGTGCCACAATCCTTATAAAAGGAGCGAAAGCTTCTTACTTTTGAGTAAAACCTATCAAACCTTTCACTTTTCAAGGTTTTGCTCAAAAGGACAAGTACTTCCCCTTATGATTTTTCAAAACCTCAACCGTTTATATCACTTGTTGAGGGGGAGTATTTGACTTAAAATCTTTGTTCACAAAATTGTTCTCAGTGGTACTTTTCCCACAAAACTCAAAATGGTCATATTTGATATCAAATTTTCGTCAAAAATAACATTTATATGCCATTTTTTAGGGGGAGAAAATTATGTGATAAGAAATATGTTGTGTTTTTTGCTAATGAATCCTCGTGTGGAAAGACTTCAACCCATGAATTGACGGGAACTAAACAGTCATACATTGAAAAGATTTGTCCTCCAAGACTTATCCAAGTAAATTGTACCCATTCGAGAAGCTCTTGATAGACATGAACTTTGACGGGTTTGACAACCTCTCGGGGTTGTCCACATCTTCAAGGTAGTTATTAGAGCTAGGTGTCACCTAAAAGCTGACAATGTATCTCTTTAACTATACAATGTAATCGTGTCTCGCAAGGAATTGTCTATCTTGAGTCGATCAATTCAAAAGTGCACGCTCTTTTCCTCACTGTGCAGATTTATGTCAAAACTCTTAAGCACATGTGGAGGGGGAGTATTTTTGAAAATCTAAAACTCTTGAAGTGTTCAAACATGTTTTCATTTACAAACACTTTGAGAGATTTTCATGAAAATGGTTTTATGGCAATGGAGTTATAAGGTGATTAAGGTTAGGTATAACCGTCCTATGATCCGCCAGAGCCGGAGGGATCTACCCAAGGACACTACCAATAGTTAGAATTAGAAGTCCTTAGGTATGATTATAAAAAGGAGAAAATGAGAATCGGAGAAAGAAGGAGTTGAAGAATTAAAAAGAAAAGCAAAGAAAAGGGTGAAAAGAAATAGCCCTCCAGATTATTCAACTTAGGGCAGACACCGGGTTCAATTCATATACTACTGGTTGTCACTAGATGACACCGGTATTGAAGACAAAAGTCGTCATGGACCCAGTGACGCATGCACTAAACCTTCTTAGCCACTCAAGTTTCTCTCAGAAGAAGCTTGTTTCATTCTCACAGGGAACCCTATGTAAACTATCGGCTTTCTCTTAGAGATTGCTGGTATTGAAGAAGGAGACCCTCTCCCTAGTCTCCGCTCAGGAAAAACAAAACGCACTATTGAGTCTAGAGCCACGAGATTCATCAAAAGATCTCTTAGGTACACTTGACATTTCATCACTTGCTGTTCAACAATAAGAACATCGGTGGTACGTTATCGAGTCCTTCACAGATCTTAGCAATCTGTCGAGAACATTTATGAGAGGTTCACAATTGTGATCCTCAGTGATTAAATGGAAACTCCTGCCAGGGTCAACATCAAACAGCCCTGACAGCAGGTCACTTCGGTAACTCCCCGTGGATTACGCTTAGTGGTCTCAAATGGTCTACAGTCGTGAGGTGATGCTTCGGTGTACCTCAGCGACTCATCTGAACCGTAGATGTACTTCGGTACATCGTGTTATCTCACTTGTGGGACTCCGGTTCAGGAACGTCCTCTGTGAGAATTAGAGTTGTGTTTTCACACTATGCTGTTAACACTCTCGAAGTTCGAACTTGTAAGTGCCGGTATCCGCTTATTACTAACCTTTCTTATGTTTACTTCTTATGGAAGCTCTGGAGCGGACTGATCGTGCAGATTCTCCACATGCTCATACTAACATCATCACTTATGAAAGTTCTGTCATAATCAAAGGCAACACAAAGTCAGAATGATTCTTCGTCAACAAAGAATCTACAAAGTTTAAAGACTTAAAGAACTTCATCAACTGTAATCCAACGTTAAAGAGCGTGTGAGCATGTTGGAGAAAGACGTGGAGACACTGGAGCAGCGAAGCAGACCTGATGCAGACAACAACAACATACTATCACTATCACCACAAAGAACAATGATCAAAGAACAAAGATAAAGATGACGTCAAAGCAAAACTGTTTAAAGAAAACAATTTCTCTACACTGGGGAGATTGTTCAAATCAAGGCAATTCTTCTCACAAGAAAGAAGAATGTCAGAAGACGTCAAAGCTACTATTACATCAGCATCCTCACCGTCAGCATTCATTCATCACCAACATTTAGGGGGAGATTGTTGGAATCACTCCTAAACCTAATTCAAGTGTTAGTGACTCAAATGTAATAGTTAGCTTAATATAGCCTTTATGTTAGTAATTAGCCTTAGGCTTATGTAGAAGGCCCATAAGCCTAGGCCTAGTCCAATAAGAAAAAGGAAGGGACTAGGAATGTTGCCCTAGCTCCCTCTCCTATAAATACCTCTTGTAAACCCTCACTTGAGGGTTGGTTGTTCAATATTTTCTCTCATTCACTCCTTACGCGTAACTGTATTATTATATCGTGTGTGTGTGTGTTTGATTATTGTTCATCCGCCTCTATCTCTTCTCTATTTCTACATCTTGATGCTTGTGTTACATATATGGTGACCTAACAGTAGACTTTGTGAAAATGCTTTATTTTGTTTTTAACCTTGTCTTAATTACATATAAAGGTATTTTACAAAAAAAAGATAAGTGTAGGGAAGATCAAATACGTTTTTAAGAACATGAGTATGAGATTAATGATAATTGAAATCGATATATATCGTTTGTTTGTTAGAGTCAAATGCTTGTATCGAGTCATAATTGATGTTTTGCAGGAATATTTCCAGATTCTAAAGGTATAATTTTTCCAGGAAAACGCAGCAGACCAGTTTCTGTCAGGACAACCTGACGGCGTCAGGATTAGAACCTGATGACGTCAAAAGGAGCAGAAACAGCTTATAAAAATTTTCTCGTTTTCTGTGCTAAGTATAAATTTTTGGAAATTCTCAGGTCTTAATTTTCCAGAAAAACTGTAAACATCCATTCCACAAGCATTATATCCTAGTGTAGTTGAGTCATATATAGTTTTACAGCCGATTTTACGCGAAGGTTTTGTCTATTTTCTTAAAGTATGCAGGTTTTATTTATCAAGAAGAAGAAACATAGCATTGGATGGAGCTTATCACGCATACATTCTTCTTGGAAAGAATTTAACCACTACTTCACACGGATCCTACCGAGCTAATCAGGAGAATACTAGTTTCTTTCTCTTTTAATTACCTTCCGTTATCATAACTTTGATACTTTCGGGGAACATTGGGGACAATGTTCAGTTTAAGTGCAGGGAGGGAGAATAAAACAGGAACTTTGAAACTATGCTTATCCTTGATCATTTGTCTTGTCCTATTTCATTTGTGTAATAAACCATGAGAAATAATTTTTAGGGAAATTTTAGCGCCAAATTTAAAATTTTTCATGATATGTGCGGGTGGGACTTTAGTCGTAATAAAGCGTCTCATGGATAGGAGTTATATGACTAGCAAAAAAATCTTTACCACTCAAATTCCACCCCAAAAATGTGAGGTTCGCCCCTAGATCTATAGGAATTAAAGCATTCACCTTTAATGCTTCGAGAGTGTACCAGTAGTATAATAGATTCTAGAACTTGTTTTGTGATGCATTCTGAGATCGCTAGTGAGACTACACTTGTGTAGTTAGTGTTGGATCGATGTACTCTAACCAAACTAACTTAAATAGCTTGTTTAAGGTTTAACAACCTCGGATAAATCCTAAGTTATTAACAAAGAAACACTGAGCAAACTCTATTAAGTATACGGAATTTACTTAACAAAGCTAAGAAGAATAACTTTTATTATTAACTCTAAATCTGCTTATTATGCAGATACTTCAACAACTCTAAGAATATCGAACTTCTCTAAAACTCTAAATAATAACTTGTAAGCAATCGTAAACTCTAAGACTTATAAACTCGTACCTCTAGTGCCAATCTAGGGGTCCTTTTATAGGCTCAAGGATATCCCTAGTCGGTTTACAATTTGTATCCTTGTACGACAAGTAATCTAATACTGAATGTTCTAGAATTACAAGACTTTCTATAAACGAATATAACAGTTCTTTGTTCTTGCAGTACTTTGACTTCATGTGCAGTACTTTGACTTTATCTTTAGCAGTACTTTGACTCTTTGACTTTTTTCAGTACTTTGTAGTTTTCAGTACTTTATCAATCTTCAGTACTTTGTCAATCTTCAGCACTTTCATATCCCAGCAATCTTCCCCTAACTTGAATTCTACTAACTTGACTTCAAGTTCCTTTATGAATTTATCTTTAACAGCTTCATCTTTAAGGACAGATTGTTTCTATGTCTTTGAATTTTATCTTTGTAGTTTCTGTGCTTGTCAAAGTATCTCTAGAATTATTCTTTTATAGCAGCATCCAGCAAACTCCATCTTTTCAGCAACACAGCAACATATGACAATTTGTACATTAATTCAGTTTAAGTTGCATACTATTCTTATCACTTCCAGGTGTGTTAACTCCTGTGAGAGGTGAATCATTGAAAATTTAATGGATTTAGATCCCTTTACCAAAGCCATTAACTCTGGAGTAGCTAAATGTTTTGGTGTGTAAGACCATGGTACATTGATAACCATATGATTTTTACCAAATCACCAGCTATCAACATATTTGAGTTGTCTTTACCAAAAGTTGTACCCTTCTGGACTAGTTAGTTCTTTTATCTAATGGTGAACTAATTACCAATAATGGTTTTACCACAGCCTTTACCACAAGCCATTTTCTTGTGGGCTAGCCAACTCTTCACATTAACAGATATGGTGAGTTGATTACCATACAACTTATTAGCAAGTTGTCAACTAAAAACGGATTTGTGATATCTTTACCAGAGCCGTTTGCTCATGGATTAGCCAATCCTTTTGTAACCATGGTGGATTGATGACCTATTGATGTTGCCATCTCAAAAACCATTTATTTTATTCAACCTTTGTTTCAAAATATTTGTTACTTAACAAAAGGTTTCTTTCAAAAATCATTTAACTAGTTAAAAGCTGCAAGCAGTACTTTGATGAAAGTACTGTTTGATCAACAGTACTTTGAATAAAGTACTGATTTATCAAAAATAATTTATTCAAATAAGATTCATACCAGTCATTCATCCTCATCAGCAATAGTAGTCCAGTTGATAAACAGATTGATGACCATGCAAGCAGTTTCATTATCCTCTTCTACTTCCATTCCATGGTCTAGCATCCTTCTCATAAGCTCAACTATAAGAGGATATCTTCTATTTGCAAACATGTGTATCATTGTACCATTTTCCAGCTCTAGAACATGAACACCAGATTCTTCAAAGAATCTCCAGCAAACAATTTCCCAATTCTCTTGATTCTTCCAAATGTCATCAGTGCTTTGCTCTTCAGTTTCCCACATAGTCGTGAGATCTCCAAGCAGAACTAAACCAATTCCTTCTAATGGATTATGTTCGAAGTAAGCTCGCACCACATGATATAAATAGAATAGATCCACTCTATCTATGATGTGCAATAAATCCCATAATCTGTTGAACACTCTGAAACTTTCATCTTCTTTATGAAACATCAGATAACTTCCTTCTTTGGATTCCACAACTTCAAAAGCACTAATCTGAGATCTGTTCATCTTCATGTCAGCATCTTCTTTTGAATATTCAAAATCTACTACTCTGAGATAATTTCTTAGTTCATCCCTAGTCTCAGATCTTAACTCAACTTTTTCTTTCTTTGAGAACTGTACATCTTCAACTTCAGTTTTCCTTTTTCTTTTTAAACTTTTCTTTCTTTCTGCTTCAGTCCAAGTAGCTTCATCTCTAAAATCTTTTATGCTTTCAACATGTTTCTTATAAGCTTCCCTAGCAGCATCATACAATCTTTTCATCTCAACATAATTTAACCTCTGCAATCCTTTATACCCTTGACTTTTTAAATAAGCCATCATTGCATTTCTGTCTTTAGCTAGATTAGGTCTTCTTGGCATAAATCTAACAGGAGTAGGTGACTGTAATGGTTCATTAGCTTCAGCATTCAATTCCTCTTGCAACTTCTTAGCTGCTTCTCTACTCTGAGCTTCTTCAGCTTCTTTATCTTCTCTATCTTTAGCATTTAATTCCTCTTGAAGCTTTCTAGCTGCTTGTTCATTCAAAGCTTCTTGGGCAGCTCTTATATGTGCTAAAGTTAGTTTCTTCTTCTTTACTTCTACCAAAACACCTTTCCCTTTATCCTTAGGATCAATTGCAGGTTGAGAAGTTCTTTGTTGTTCCTCTTCTTGCACTCCTGGAATATTAACACCACCCCTTGGTTGTGATAAACCTTGCAAAATTACAGCAATGGTTTCATCTTCACTTGCAGTATGGATAGGTTTAGGTGTAGCTCCTTCTTCTTTTATAACAGTAGAAGGACCAACAACTTCTTCATGTACAATTGTTGAAGGACCAGCTTCCTCTTCAAAGTCCAACAACCTTGGAGTTAACAATTCTTGCCTATAGGATCCTTGTTGTTGAAAAGCAATACTTTGATCTTCAGTACCTTGATCTTCAGTACTTTGAACTGGAACATCAATAACTTGTTCCTCAGTTTCTTGAATAACCTGTTCTTCAGTCTTTTCATGTTCTTCAGTACTTTCAGGTTCATTCTCCTTAACAACATCTTCTTTCAAATTCTCTTCTTCTAAATTCCTCCCCAATTGGACAGAAGATTGTTGGTGAACCTTTTGGCGTTTGATTTTCTTAGACTGCCTTTGATCCTTCTTCTTTGATTTGACCCATATACGATGATGTTGAACCAAAGGCCAAACAAAATTCTTGAGCCTTCGAAACTTGAGCTTCAATTTCCTAATCTGCTTAGCTTGAGCCTCAGTAGTCTTTTTCAACTTAACTAACTCCCTTGTCAAAACATAATTATCCAATGTCATTTCTTCAGGGGGTATAGTATGTGAATCATCTCCTTGAATTGGTAAATGTTCCTCTGTTTGAGAATCAGGAACAGATCTTTGTGGAGATGGAGAAGGTGAGACTGCCACATCTTCTTGAACTTCAGTACTTGGGGAAGCAGTACCTTATGGAGATGCAGTACCTTCTTGAGATGCACCACTTTGAGATGCAGTACTTGCAGATGCAGTACCTTCACTAGCTTCATCTTTTTCAGCATCAGCTCTAACAGCTTGAACAACTTCCATCATAGAAGTAGTTAAGGGAGTATCCCTTCCAGTAAACAGATCACTCTTCCTAGCCATAAAGGTGAAAATTTTGGCTTGTTGAACCACAACAGATAAAAGATCTGTTGGCTTAGGAACATCATAAAGTTGTTTATTGAGAAATACTTGAACAAACCTTGGATACATTAGCCATTTTGAACCATGAGTGATGTGAGAAAGCATTCCATCAAGAATGAGTCTTGAAAAATTAAAAACACGATCTGTAGCTAAGCCCACAATAGCAGATGCTATGTTTGATCCAAATTGCTCCCATGAAGTACTTTTTGCACTAATACAGTGAAGCTACACATGCACAAAAAAATTCCATTGAGGGCAAAAGAGTTGTTTCCT
The DNA here is from genome assembly GCA_910596185.1 of Chrysanthemum makinoi. Classification (NCBI taxonomy): domain Eukaryota; kingdom Viridiplantae; phylum Streptophyta; class Magnoliopsida; order Asterales; family Asteraceae; genus Chrysanthemum; species Chrysanthemum makinoi. The sequence goes on along the minus strand of OU343217.1, from coordinate 102,007,467 downwards.
AAATGTTTGTTCATTTAAAGACCCTTCATAACCAATATGTCCAAAAGTATCCCAAATCAACTGCTTATCAAACCGAATAGCCCCATCTTCATCATTAAACATTAAGTCTTCTCTAATGGAGGCTTCAGTAATCTTCACAGTTCTTCCAGCAACTGTAGCTCTAATATAAAATTCATCATTCTCCATATTTTCCATAGCAGTAGCCCAAAATTCTTAAATCCAGGGCTCAATTATATCCGGCTCCACCAAAAGAGCATAACTTATTGACGATCCAGTAAGATAATCAATGATATCATGAAAAAGTGTATTCGCTTTAGTCTTATCTAAATTTGTGACAATCCGTACTTTCAGGTCATTTCTCGACACCGTTCATGTCTCATTATTCCAACATTATCGTAAACTTGGTTTACTTGTTTCAAATTCGCGTAACCTTGGAGGTTTAGCGGCGAATTCATGATCATGACATCACGTACATTTCATATGGACTATGATTAGTCTACATTTCATTGACATCATGTGCATCTCATTAGTGCATTCACGACATTTCATTTTCACTTGCAACGCGTAATTTTTATGTTTAAAAATCTTTATCGCGTGAGTTTTTATTTTGTACATTTAATCCGTTACTTTCAAAAATGATCCCGAGGTATTTTTAAACTCTCATTTAGTTTGTAAAAACTATATTTTTAGTTTTCCTAGTGTTTCAAATTTATTTGGTATTTTAATCGTTAACGTTTAATTATTACGTCGTTTTTCTTAAAATCTTACGATAATTATTTTATCACTCAATTTTCACAAGGAAAGTATTTTTACAATTTTTATCACCTCAATACAACCTATCTTGATTTACTAAAAAGTTACTTGTACCAAAAATTCTACCATTTACTTTTACACTCATTTAACTTACATTTACTTTACAAATTATCAAAGTCTTACAAACAAAATATATTTATACAAGTTTTAAAAAAAAAATATATATAATTGGAGACAACCCTCCCCCAAAAACCGGCCAAGGGGAGGGTGTCACATAAATGTTGGTATGGCTATTGTTTTCTCATAATTCACTTAATCTACAAAAGTCTAACTTACTACATTTCTTCACATTCATTCTCACATAGTCTCAAAGTGTTAAACAACAAAAACTCTCTCTTCTTCTTTGGCTTCAAGAACCGGCCAACATCAAAACAAAGGGGATCAAGATTTTTTTGCAAGAGCAAGTGTGTTTATCAACCTAGATCATATCCTTTTTATGGTTTTGAAATAAAAACCAAGGATATTTAAGTTAATCCTTGTTACCTACACCTCTTCATTTCACTAGTAAGCATGTTTTCATCATTTTTATGTTTCCTCTTTCATTTCATATGTTTCTTATCATTTTTGGAGCTTATATGCAAGTATTGTGATTTATACCATTTTCTTATGATTTTTAAGTTATTTATATACTTATGGTCATCCTATAATTACTCCCAAGTTATTCTTTGGTCTTGATGGTGATTAGGAACCCATGACACCCTAAGAAGGTGTATGGTAGGATTAGATTAGTTTTGGAGTTGATTTGAAGGGATTAGAATAGGTTTTGTCCGAGAAAAACTATTTTCGATAACTATATTTTATGTTCTGTCCTTAATTCGAATTTCTGGAAAAACCTACTGTTGGTACGACTTTTTGGCCATGATATTTAGAAAATATACTTTAAAACGAATCCGTGGCCGCTTGAACGGATAAAAACGGACTTATAACGAAGAAGTTATGGATTTTACAAGTTTGACGACGAAACGTATTATTTTCTGAAAAACTCAGCTTGCTGTTTTTACATATTTCGGGTCAAAAACGAGCCTTAAGCTTCACAAATTATTTCGACTTCTCAAAAATATATTAGTTTACTTCGATACGAAGCTAAGGACATATAAAACGTAGAAAACGGATTTGAAACGACAAAGATATGCACTTTTTCATAAACTTGCCGTAACTAATTTTCTGCACACAATTAGCCAAAACCACCATCTTTAACCCTTATTATCTTTATGTTCGAGACCTTTTGGACGAAAACTCCTGAATTGAAACTTTTAGATATCGATACAAACTTTCCAAAACCGTCGAGTTCGTTCTATAACGATCGACGTACACCGTTTTACGACCACTTTTCCGGAGCCATTTTTGTTGATTTAATGATTTTTCCGACGACATTGTTTTGCGACGAAAAGTGGTAATTTCACCAAAAATCATTATAAAACCATTGTAGGATGACATTTTGACGTAAAAACATGTAAAGTCATTTTGAAGGGTCAAGACGTCAAACGAGTATTTTTCGACGATGAGTAATATTTTCAAAAACCGTAAATGGTATAAATTACATACGTAGTGCATGCATAACATTACATTGAAACTCATATCATATCATATCATTGGTACTAGGTACCGGATAACGCATCTCATTATACCTCAGTGTACTCACTCTTGTCATCTCGTCGGTTTACCAAGTGAGTTCTATAGCCCCACTTTTCTTGTTTTAATACTGTTATTAAACTCTTTGGGGGAGATACATGCTCAATTATTTTTCACAAGTACTTTAGATTTTTAAGGTTAAAATCTATCATGATTACCATTGTTTCTAAATCAAAGGTTATACTATATAAATTGTTCTTGTTTGCGTGCTACGGTACTACGTCGTATAACGTTCTAAATCAGTTGACTACTGATAAATTGAGTTAAGTGCTATGGATTATGTGCTATTGTTCTACGTCGAGTTAAGTGCTATTGATTAAGTGCTATCGTTCTACGTCGAGTTAGGTACTATGGTGAATTCATTTGAAATCATATGTTTGGAACATAAACTATACATATTCTGGCAGTGGATTGTGAACACACAGGTTGCAAGTTTTGTATGGGCGGAACTTGGAACTGAGTGGATTTACAATGCCTTTGCTACATAAACGATTTCGATACATTGAGTCATGTACTATTTTGTGAATTCATTTGACATCATATGTTTGGAACATAAACTACACACATTCTGGCAGTGGGTTGTGAACACACAGGTTGCAAGTTTTGTATGGGCGGGACTTGGAACTGAGTGGATTTACAATGCCTTTGCTACATAAACGATTTTGAAAGTCTTTACATTTCAACGATTTACAATGCCTTTGATGCATAAACGATTTCGAACGGCTTTTCATTTCAAAACAAACTCTATGAACTCACTCAACCTTTGTGTTGACACTTTTAGCATGTTTTATCTCAGGTATCTAAGGCATTCATTTCACGGCATGCATTTGGACACATCGTGGAGTCGTGGTGACGACGCGTCTCACCTGGGTTTTACGTACTTTAAAACATCGTTTGAATTGTACAAACTTATTTCCGCGCAAGTTGATTTACATTGGGACCTACTTTGTAAACTCTGATTGTTTTATTAAATCAAACGATGTATTTTCCAAACGACACTTTAGGTCGTTCAATATAACTGTGATTGTGATGCTATGACAGTCAATCCCCAGGAATTCCATTCCGCTGCAAAACAGGTAATTTGGGGGTGTGACAGATTGGCATCAGAGCTTCGGTTATAGAGAACTAGGTTGCATCATTGACCCTAGACTATAACTACATCATCATAGCATCTCATCATTTCATCATAAGTGCGGGTTCACTTCACATGCGGTCATTACGTACATTTTTCGAGTTATTCACTTTCATTTCACATCGATTGTCACATGGATGCCCTTAAATGCCCATCCCATTATCTTTTCCTCATACTTTAACGTGGAGAATTCCTTGTCATTCCCTATCACAATTTTTATATCAGCTGATTCATCACCGATAACGCCGAATGCCGAGATGAACCTTTATATAGGGCGAAGTCACTCTCACTCCTTTTTTTCACCACTAACATGTCGAGTTACACTTTATTCACACATTAAGTCTCTAAACCATCATACATTGAAGCACTTACAACACCTCATAACCCATCTTTTCGGAACCCGTCGATCATTTTTGAAACATAACCTCAAACTTATCGTTCCTTATCACATTTCTTTGGAGCGCTTATTATTAACATCGGATTTTGCTACGTCTCACATTTCCTCTTGTTTTGAAGAAGATATGGCACCGAAGAAAGCTACACCTGGAATGACTCAAGCGGAAATTCAAAAGTTGGTAAGGGATAGTGTAGCCGAAGCATTAAGGATTGAAAGGGAAACAGTGGCTGCTGCTGCTGAGGCCGCGGCTGCTGCTGAAGCCGCTAGGCTTGCTGCTACTACTGGAAATACCGGAGGATCCGGAGTTAAGAAATGTTCGTACAAAGATTTCAAAAGTGGTGAACCCACTAAGTTCCGAGGTACCGAGGGAGCTACAGCTATGGTTAGATGGTTTGAAAAGTTGGAATCGGTATTTTTGCTTTGTAACTGTCCGGATGATAGTAAAGTTAAGTTTGCTACGAGCACTTTACTCGATGGAGCGTTGTCATGGTGGAATTCATACGCTCAACCGATTGGTATGGAAAATGCTTCTAAGCTTACGTGGGAGGAATTTAAGAGCTTGGTGACTAAGAAGTTTTGTCCTCGAACAGAAATCAAAAAGTTGGAGACGGAGTTCTATGAATTGGTCACGATTGGGTACGACATTGACACATACATTCGGAGATTCCAGGAATTAGCCGCGTTATGCCCGTCGATGGTTTCTGATAATGAAAAGTTGCTAGAGGCTTTTATTGGAGGACTTACCGAGGTCATTCAAGGAGATGTGACATCTTTTGATCCACAAACAATCGAGGAAGCTATTCGAGTTACTCAGAAGTTGATGGCACAAGTGGTGAAGCGAGGTAAGTACACCAACACCAACCGAGACAACAACAACCCCAACAACCGCACCAACTACAACAATGACCAAAACAACAACAACAACGACGATAACCAAATCAACAACAACAAAAGAAAATGGGAAAATGACCAGGGAGGTTATGATAACGACAACCAAAACCATAACACTAACCATCACCAACAACATAATAGAAGACAAGAAGTCGCCAGGGTCTATGTTGCTGCACCAACCAGGGAAAGAGCTTATGCAGGAAACTTACCGCGATGCCACCAATGCACGCTACATCATAATGGTCCATGTGGTATATGCTTTAGCTGTCACAAAGTAGGACACCTTGCTAAGGACTGTAGGGGCAAAGCCGTAGTCACATGCTTCGAATGTGGGGAGCAAGGACACTATCGGAATCAATGTCCTCAAAACCAAGGTCAACAAGTCGAAGGTGCTCATGGGAATGTATATATGTTAGAAGGGGGAGGAGGAGCTCGTCATGGTCACAACAACGCAGAGATGAAGAAGTTCGGAAACTAACAGTTTTATTTCTCCTTATGTACTATGTCGTACTAAGTTTATGTTTTCCATCGTACCCGAATCTTTATAACCTAAGATGTACTACTTTTGCTAAACTACTCGTTGTAAAATATTCTCATCTATCGTACTTTATTTCTTTTCGATTTGTTATCATTTACGAGGATTTTAATTCTTTTTACCTTAACTATCATTTAACGACACTTCTCCATGTCTTCTCTCCTCAAGGTTCATCACAATTTTAACACCAGTTGACCCAACACCAAACAAACATATGAGTCGATTAGTCCAAGCATTGCATAGTTACTCCTAAATTATACATAGCCTGATCACCTATGTCTAATTCAGGAAGAATCATGCAATGAAGGGAGTAGTAGGCTTATATGTGTAAGCAATTCCATAATCGAGCCAAATTTTCAAAAGATTTTCTTCAAACCACTTGTTTCCAGTTTGATCCACGTGACAGTTCTTGTTTGATGAGTTGCAAAGATCGAGCTAGAAACAAGTTGTTACCTAAACCGATTTAGCCTAATCGTATGACAGTTCTTGTTTGATGAGTTGTGGGATTAAGTAAAAATCGGTTACCAAAAAGTCTTTTGAGGGTTTTGCTCGGGAATGGGAAAGTTTGCCACATCAAACCCTAAACTCGAGACTAACAACGACTGAATTCAGGGACTGAATTCCTTTTTGGATGGGCGAATGTGACAATCCGTACTTTCAGGTCATTTCTCGACACCGTTCATGTCTCATTATTCCAACATTATCGTAAACTTGGTTTACTTGTTTCAAATTCGCGTAACCTTGGAGGTTTAGCGGCGAATTCATGATCATGACATCACGTACATTTCATATGGACTATGATTAGTCTACATTTCATTGACATCATGTGCATCTCATTAGTGCATTCACGACATTTCATTTTCACTTGCAACGCGTAATTTTTATGTTTAAAAATCTTTATCGCGTGAGTTTTTATTTTGTACATTTAATCCGTTACTTTCAAAAATGATCCCGAGGTATTTTTAAACTCTCATTTAGTTTGTAAAAACTATATTTTTAGTTTTCCTAGTGTTTCAAATTTATTTGGTATTTTAATCGTTAACGTTTAATTATTACGTCGTTTTTCTTAAAATCTTACGATAATTATTTTATCACTCAATTTTCACAAGGAAAGTATTTTTACAATTTTATCACCTCAATACAACCTATCTTGATTTACTAAAAAGTTACTTGTACCAAAAATTCTACCATTTACTTTTACACTCATTTAACTTACATTTACTTTACAAATTATCAAAGTCTTACAAACAAAATATATTTATACAAGTTTTAAAAAAAAAAATATATATAATTGGAGACAACCCTCCCCCAAAAACCGGCCAAGGGGAGGGTGTCACATAAATGTTGGTATGGCTATTGTTTTCTCATAATTCACTTAATCTACAAAAGTCTAACTTACTACATTTCTTCACATTCATTCTCACATAGTCTCAAAGTGTTAAACAACAAAAACTCTCTCTTCTTCTTTGGCTTCAAGAACCGGCCAACATCAAAACAAAGGGGATCAAGATTTTTTTTGCAAGAGCAAGTGTGTTTATCAACCTAGATCATATCCTTTTTATGGTTTTGAAATAAAAACCAAGGATATTTAAGTTAATCCTTGTTACCTACACCTCTTCATTTCACTAGTAAGCATGTTTTCATCATTTTTATGTTTCCTCTTTCATTTCATATGTTTCTTATCATTTTTGGAGCTTATATGCAAGTATTGTGATTTATACCATTTTCTTATGATTTTTAAGTTATTTATATACTTATGGTCATCCTATAATTACTCCCAAGTTATTCTTTGGTCTTGATGGTGATTAGGAACCCATGACACCCTAAGAAGGTGTATGGTAGGATTAGATTAGTTTTGGAGTTGATTTGAAGGGATTAGAATAGGTTTTGTCCGAGAAAAACTATTTTCGATAACTATATTTTATGTTCTGTCCTTAATTCGAATTTCTGGAAAAACCTACTGTTGGTACGACTTTTTGGCCATGATATTTAGAAAATATACTTTAAAACGAATCCGTGGCCGCTTGAACGGATAAAAACGGACTTATAACGAAGAAGTTATGGATTTTACAAGTTTGACGACGAAACGTATTATTTTCTGAAAAACTCAGCTTGCTGTTTTTACATATTTCGGGTCAAAAACGAGCCTTAAGCTTCACAAATTATTTCGACTTCTCAAAAATATATTAGTTTACTTCGATACGAAGCTAAGGACATATAAAACGTAGAAAACGGATTTAAAACGACAAAGATATGCACTTTTTCATAAACTTGCCGTAACTAATTTTCTGCACTCATTTAGCCAAAAACCACCATCTTTAACCCTTATTATCTTTATGTTCGAGACCTTTTGGACGAAAACTCCTGAACTGAAACTTTTAGATATCGATACAAACTTTCCAAAACCGTCGAGTTCGTTCTATAACGATCGACGTACACCGTTTTACGACTACTTTTCCGGAGCCATTTTTGTTGATTTCATGATTTTTCCGACGACATTGTTTTGCGACGAAAAGTGGTAATTTCACCAAAAATCATTATAAAACCATTGTAGGATGACATTTTGACGTAAAAACATGTAAAGTCATTTTTGAAGGGTCAAGACGTCAAAAGAGTATTTTTCGACGATGAGTAATATTTTCAAAAACCCGTAAATGGTATAAATTACATACGTAGTGCATGCATAACATTACATTGAAACTCATATCATATCATATCATTGGTACTAGGTACCGGATAACGCATCTCATTATACCTCAGTGTACTCACTCTTGTCATCTCGTCAGTTTACCAAGTGAGTTCTATAGCCCCACTTTTCTTGTTTTAATACTGTTATTAAACTCTTTGGGGGAGATACATGCTCAATTATTTTTCACAAGTACTTTAGATTTTTAAGGTTAAAATCTATCATGATTACCATTGTTTCTAAATCAAAGGTTATACTATATAAATTGTTCTTGTTTGCGTGCTACGGTACTACGTCGTATAACGTTCTAAATCAGTTGACTACTGATAAATTGAGTTAAGTGCTATGGATTATGTGCTATTGTTCTACGTCGAGTTAAGTGCTATTGATTAAGTGCTATCGTTCTACGTCGAGTTAGGTACTATGGTGAATTCATTTGAAATCATATGTTTGGAACATAAACTATACATATTCTGGCAGTGGATTGTGAACACACAGGTTGCAAGTTTTGTATGGGCGGGACTTGGAACTGAGTGGATTTACAATGCCTTTGCTGCATAAACGATTTCGATACATTGAGTCATGTACTATTTTTGTGAATTCATTTGACATCATATGTTTGGAACATAAACTACACACATTCCGGCAGTGGGTTGTGAACACACAGGTTGCAAGTTTTGTATGGGCGGGACTTGGAACTGAGTGGATTTACAATGCCTTTGCGGCATAAACGATTTCGAACGGCTTTTCATTTCAAAACAAACTCTATGAACTCACTCAACCTTTGTGTTGACACTTTTAGCATGTTTTATCTCAGGTATCTAAGGCATTCATTTCACGGCATGCATTTGGACACATCGTGGAGTCGTGGTGACGACGCGTCTCACCTGGGTTTTACGTACTTTAAAACATCGTTTGAATTGTACAAACTTATTTCCGCGCAAGTTGATTTACATTGGGACCTACTTTGTAAACTCTGATTGTTTTATTAAATCAAACGATGTATTTTCCAAACGACACTTTAGGTCGTTCAATATAACTGTGATTGTGATGCTATGACAGTCAATCCCCAGGAATTCCATTCCGCTGCAAAACAGGTAATTTGGGGGTGTGACAAAATTAGCCACCATATTGTGCTTTGAAACTGTAGGACGATTCGCCATTGTTGAGTATGTGAGCACAATAAGAGATATAATCGAATAATATAGAGGTGATGAGAGAAATATGGAAAAGATTCTAAAGTATCAATATGAGAGGGAAAATCGGAGAGTAGTTATTTATAGGGGAGATTTATAAAAATCACAGCCCATAATAACAAAGTTACCGTTAGAATGAATTACCCCTCAATATTACCGTTGGAACAGTACTTTAATAAGAAAAAACAGTATTTTCCAAGTATGCAGTACTTTCCCAAGCAGTACTTTCATAAAAAACAGTACTTTTCCAAATTCCTCTGTATAAGCTAAGTATACATAAATATCCTCCCCTCAAGCAATGCACAGGACTATACTAATACTAAATAGTTCTCCCCTTAAATGTAGCTCAGTAGCTAAATATACTCCAAAACATCTGACAGAAACTCCTTGTCTCCTGTCATGCTCACAGAACAACCACTATCAACAATAAAATGATATTTAAGCTCCTCTTCTGGGTTGCCCTGTCTAATAAGATGAAAAAGTTAGTTTCTTTGAGGAACCCAAGCCATTACTGACTTGTGTTCCCCTTGTGGAGTGACATACTCACATTCTTTGAGTATATAATCTCCGCTGTTTTTCAAAACATGATCCAGAATTATCTTTTGATTTTTAGCATGTGGATTTTCAAAACTTTCTGGTTTTTCAACACAACTCTCTTTTACAAGTTCATTTTCTTTTTCTTGTATCACAAAAACATCTGATTCACTTTTTGTTGAAAGTATTGTTTGTCCCTCAGCAGTACTTTCCCTCTTAACCCATTCTGTTTTAACACTTGGTTCTTGTGATCTAGATCCCCTATGTGAATTATAATACCTTCTAGGTTGATAGTAATGAGATCTCCTAGGGTTCCTATTCCAAAGAGTGTGATCAGTACCTTGTTTTGGCTGAGAAGTACTTTGAGAAAGTACTGGTCCAGAATTAACAGTACTTTGGAAAGTACTGTGAGATACTGAAGGTTTTGAAAAAAGGTCTTCTCTGGTGTGGGTATCTATGATCTGGTGAGAAATTTCTGTGATTGACCCTATTTGAATTATTCCAGACTGGTTTGTGCTCTCTAGGTTTCTGGTTGGCAGTCCTGTTCTTTGGAAATTTCAATCCTTGATTAAATGATTAGGACTAAAACACACAAAACACAATTTTTGACCCATACTCCCAAAGTGACTTCTTCTATGTCTATGACCAAAACTATTTTGCCTTCTTGGTGAATGATTAAACCTGTTTTGACCAAAGTTATCCCAAAAAGGTTTAGCCATACAGTTTTGAAAAGGTTTTCCTGAAGGTACTGCTTGTGGAGCAGTACTTGGAGTTGAAGGTACTACTTGACTTTGAACATTGTTTTCAACAGTTTCTTTGGGGTTTCAGACCTAGATTGACCAACTAGCTTTTTCCTAAACTCTAGACTGTCTACTCCAAAATGAGAAACATCAGGCCTAGGGGGTTGATGACTGCCAGTGGGATGGGGAACTGCATGATAACCATTATCTTTCTTATACTCAGGAGGTGGTTCACTAATTGAATCCTCATTACTAGATGTGTCTACATAATTAATGAGTTTATCATCACTAGTGGTTACATCCTCTAGGTCATCATCAGCTTGATTCTCTTCTATGTTATCAAAGTCCATTCCAAAACCTAAGCCAGTTTTAATGTAAGCTCTTCTCTGTTTTTGAACATAAGTAACATGTAACAGACCAGATTCACCCTAAGCAGCAAACTTAGCTAACAAATCATCTCTTTCCTTAGTCAGTTTCTCTATTTCAGAAATTTTACAGTTTAATTTCCATTCACTTAGTTTAACTGATAATCCTGTTGTGCATATTTTTCAGCCCAAGCTACTTCATTATTTTCATGTGTTAAGATTTTGGCTTCCATAGATTCTAAGGTTATTTGATAACCAGCTACCTCAGACCTAGCCTTAACACAGTTATCTCTTTCATAAACATAATTGGTAAGTAATTTTTGATAAAAATCATGACAGTTAGAACATACCTCAGAGATAGGGGATGAACTTGGTGAAGTAGCGACCATGGTGAGCAGAACAGGTTCTTCTTCTTAATCAGAGTTTCCACACAAGCTCTGATACCACTTGTTGGATCGATGTACTCTAACCAAACTAACTTAAATAGCTTGTTTAAGGTTTAACAACCTCGGATAAATCCTAAGTTATTAACAAAGAAACACTGAGCAAACTCTATTAAGTATGCGGAATTTACTTAACAAAGCTAAGAAGAATAACTTTTATTATTAACTCTAAATCTGCTTATTATGCAGATACTTCAACAACTCTAAGAATATCGAACTTCTCTAAAACTCTAAATAATAACTTGTAAGCAATCGTAAACTCTAAGACTTATGAACTCGTACCTCTAGTGCCAATCTAGGGGTCCTTTTATAGGCTCAAGGATATCCCTAGTCAGTTTGCAATTTGTATCCTTGTACGACAAGTAATCTAATACTGAATGTTCTAGAATTACAAGACTTTCTATAAACGAATATAACAGTTCTTTGTTCTTGCAGTACTTTGACTTCATGTGCAGTACTTTGACTTTATCTTTAGCAGTACTTTGACTCTTTGACTTTTTTCAGTACTTTGTAGTTTTCAGTACTTTATCAATCTTCAGTACTTTGTCAATCTTCAGCACTTTCATATCCCAATAGTTAGGAATAACTAAATGATAAGAGGCATTAGGATAACCCTTTTTAGATACCCGTATTATAATTACTTCTTCCACATCGGTTGAGTAATTCCCCCACACCCTTGCATTGTACTCATATTTAGTACACGATACCCCTAGTTAACCCCTCAGAGCCTATCCTTTTCGCGGTTCTCGTGATGTTTCGATTTTCCGGAATATCAATGAAGAGCATTGTTTACAATCCACCCCCAAATGTACACCCAAATCGCCTTAGCCTACCTTGTATGCACTCACCTTTAGTGCATTATTGTTATCATACTAAACCCTTAGTTCAATTATCTAGTTACTTGCATGGTTGCTAAGTCGAGTCATATCTTTTGTACATAGTTTTGAGACGATTGGGACTCATGGGTAAAGTTAAATTTTATGGAATGACGAGAAAGAACGTAAAATTCAAATTCCATTTATTTACGTAATAATGTAGTCCAAGTGTTTTAATCTTTTCAATTCGGGTCAAATTAGTGTTAGAGTAATAAAAACTCAAGTGTATGGATGCTCCTATAAATCCCTTATATTTTGATGTTATCGTAGAAGATGGTAGAGTAAAAGTGTATGAAAAAAAATCGAAAAAAAGAGTGATTAAAAAAAATAATAAAAAAAAATGAAAAAACATACGGGCTACCATCCTACATCTATCTTTATATTTATGTATGTTTGTTTCAAAGTTATATAGAGTTTAGAGAGTCGAGTATTGGCTTAGAAACGCCATTCTTTTCATGCTTGTAACATAAGATTTTTGACTTGCCACCACTAAATCTCCTATCCAACCAAACTCTTTGTTTCCCTAACCGTAAGCCTAACGTTACAACCCTTTAAAAGACCTCTTAGATAGTTGTTCCTAGGTGCTTACGCCAAAGCGGTGGAAGTTTGATCTAGTCTCAAGCCTATGGTAATCTATGTACTATGACCGGTTAATGAGTGTTTATCTTCCATTTCCATTTACTATATTTCATATACACCCGAGAGATGAGAGAATCCAAACACCACTTGTGAGGTGCTAGTATATAATTTCCGCGCTTGTTATGACTATTGCGGTGCTTTTACTTGTTGTGAATTATGTTAAACCAATGCTTTATGCCCCCTAATTTATAAACTAATTGGCCAAAAGCACATTTGCTTGAGGACAAGCAAATACCAAGTGTAGGGATATTTGATAAGGATTTAAAACGTACACTTTTAAGGGGTCATTTAAGCCCTTAATCGCCCACTTTTATATCCGTTACTGCTTAATTTTGTTTCTTTTCACTTTTTAGGTCTCTTGGAAGCAAAATGCTGGAATGATGCATTTTTGGACGAAAAGGAGTGAATACGTGAAGAAAATGGCTAAGTCAAGATCAAGACACTCAAGTTGCTGGAATTACACCTGACTGCGTCCCAAACAAAGGGCGACGCCGTCTCTCTCTATGTAATTAAATTTGTGATGACTCAGTAGCGTTTTTGCTAATTTGCATCTGACGGCGTCAGGCTTTGAAGAGTAAGGGCGTCACGAATACTTTTCTTCTCAGACGGCCTAGATCCAGATTCAAACGACGTCACTGCTGAAGACTGACGGCGTCACAACCACAACGTGACGTCGTCCCAATGATGACTTGGCCAAGACGAAACCCTAATGACGGCGATCTGACGGCATCCCAACTATAAGGTGACGCCGTCGTGAATGTAAAATTATATATAGAAATCGAATTTTCAGAATTTTAGGAGGTAGACTTGTGGAGTAAAAACCTAAAATGATTTTGGTCCGGTTTGGACAGTATCTTAGGGTTCTCATACCCTATTTTACATCAAGATAAGTAATTTACTTCATTGATTTCATTATGTCTTCGATTGTATGTGTGTATGCTTGCATGTTTAACATGTCCGGCTAAATTTCTTGTGTGTTTGCTTAGATCTATGAAACCTAGTTATTAATTATTGATTGGTTGTCTCTTATCTTAATTGTAATTGGCTTAGGATTGCACTAGGCTATCGTTGTGTTTTTAATGCTTGAGTAATCTTTGTGAACCTTAGTTTATAGTCACTAGTGGAATTGTAGACTAAACATCCAAAGATAACCTTAGAGTTAGTTTATGAATCCTAGAGATTTCGTAGGCAATAACCTTAAGGTAGTCTCAAAGAGTTAGGGATAAAAGCATACCCTACGACCTTATAAAACATAACGTGTTAAAAATAAGGACATGACAATTCAACCACCAATAAAAGATAACTAGGGAGTAATAGTATCTAGGTAGACACATTTTTAATCATCATACGAGCACACATCAAAAGACATAGACTACCCCTTAGTTTAGATAATTAGATAGTAGAGTAATCGGTAGAAGTACCAACCCCTACATCCAAACCCCGAGATTTTACCTTTAGCTTTATAAAAAAATTATACAAAGATAAAAAAATAATCTTCCTCAACTTCAAACCTTAGCGTAGTACATCTCTCACTAGCATTCCTATTCCCCTAGAGAACGATATCAATACCCGAGGCTTACCCAATACTACACTACAACGATTAGGTTCACTGCCTAGGGTGTTGAAAAACTTGCTCGACGAAAAGGAAGTTCCTTTAACCCCGAACGCGTTATACGTGCATCACACAATCCAGGTATGTTTCTAAGATTTTAAATAATTTTAGAATAGACAATGGGAAATCGGTTAAGATGCCATTGGGTTGGCACTTCAAGCTGTCGTTGAAGGATTGCCCGGTTAGGGATTGTGATGTTGAAAGGATGAGTAAGGTGATGTATGCAAATGCGGTTGGGAGCTTAATGTACTTGATGGTGTGCATGAGGCAAGACATAGCGTATGCGGTAAGTGTAGTTAGCAGATATTTGGCGAATCCGGGTAAAAAGTACTGGGAAGCAGTGAAGTGGATTTTGAATAGGAAGCAGTGAAGTGGATTTTGAAATATTTGCAGGGCACTGCAAACGTGGGTTTGGTGTATGGGAAAAATCGTGGCAACCATGTGGACGTAACAGGTTTTGTTGATTCAGACTACGCCAAGGATCCGGATAAAGGTAGGTCTATCACTGGTTACGCGTTTTTAGTACAAGGATGTGTTGTAAGCTGGAAGGCAACGCTACAACACGTGGTGGCTCTTTCAGTTACAGAAGCGGAGTATATGACCCTTACGGAGGCTGTGAAGGAAGCTATTTGGCTAAGGGGACTCTTGGAAGAGTTGGGCGCGGAGCTTAACACTGTGGCAGTTAATTGTGATAATCAGGGCGCGATTCACTTATCGCGGAATCATGTTTTTCAAGAAAAGACTAAGCACATCAATGTACGTTATCACTTTATTAGAGAGGTCTTGGAAGCAAAGACGGTTGAAATTCTGAAGGTGGGTACTGAACACAATGTTGCGGATGCCTTGACGAAGGTGGTACCTGGACTGAAGCTTCAGCACTGTTTGGAGTTGCTGAGTGTCGGTGTAGGCTAATATAAAGCCTAAGGTGGAAATTGTTATGTATTTAGTCTTTATATTAGCTTACAAGTGTCTAGGGGATTAAGTGTTAAGTTTCCTATTAGTCAACTAGTTCTAGGATATCAATAAGGGTCGTTGGGTCGGTTTGTGTCCCAAGCCCAACCCGTCTGTACTTTCCTTTTTATCACAGTCGACTTTGGTACCTTGTTAGAGTCGGTTGTTCCTCCCCCTCATCTCTATAAAAGGAGGTGAGAGGGGAAGGGTTATGTACGCATTCTTTCAATAAGTAATCAAGGATCGATTAGGGTACTTACTTGTGCAAAGCTTCCATTATTGCTGTTGTTTGTTGTGTGTTGTCTTCGAGATCGAAGTAATCCGTTTTTCTAGTAACCAGGTTGTTAGGGATCGAATACTAACATTCATTGCATAAGCTATGTCCTTATCAGTTTTTGCAATTAGCCCTTTTATTAATATCGTTATTTTGATAAAAACTCATACACAAATAACTTAACCAATCTCATATAGCACCAAAATTAATTTACTTATCAAACTATTCTTTTCTATAGCTTAGTTCTTAATTATTACGGTGTCATGTTGAATTAGGGGTGTTGATCGGTTTGGTCATCGGGTTGTTCGGTTAGTTCGGTTCGGTTAATTCAGTTAAAAAAAAATTTAGGTCAACCCGAGAACCGAACCGAACCAAATTCAAATTCGGTTTTCGGTTTGGTTCGGGTTTTGGATTGACCCGAATAACCCGAATTTCACTATTTAAAAAAAATAATAATTACATAGATATTTAACAAAAAAATATATTTCAAGCATAAAAAGTGTTTTATTATATTATGATAACCTTTTAATAGTATTTATTTATATATAAATATACATAAAAATATATAAATATATATATAAATATATAAAAAAGATATATATTTATATGAATTCGGTTTTCGGTTTGGTTTTCGGTTCAAACTGCCAAACCCATATCCAAACCGATAACCGAATTAGTAGTTCGGTTCGGTTCGGTTTTAACAAATTCGGTTCGGTTATTAGTTTGGTTCGGTTATTTTCGATTCGGTTCAGTTTCGGGTTTCGGTTTATTCGGTCTTTACGGTTTTTTGGCTCACCCCTATGTTGAATGATCATAAAAAAACAAATGATTCATTAAGTTTTGTGGCTACGTAAGCTTCATATTTTTGCTTTTCAAGCACTTTATATTATGAGATATGAGCCAACTAAATGTATATGAAAGTATTTTTAGTATTCTATAATTACAATAGAAACTTTTTAATAAAAAATGCCTCATATTTGATATTCGCTTTAAGCCTCCGCGAGGCTTGAGACGCTCCTGCATGAGTAGTCACATTTTTGAATTAATTTGTAGGTTTTAGGTGTGACTGGCTCTAGTATCCAATGGAAACTACGTCGCCATGATCAAAGATTCATATAGATGACTCGATCAGTCGTAGTTGTAACTATATCTGCCTCTAGGCCTTGTGTATATGATTGAAAATCAAGCTTTTGACGTTTAGATAAAATTATGAACAAGATTCCTGAAATGTTTGTTTTGCGTTAACATAGTTTAAAATTAGTCGAGTCAGTATGAACACATCTTTTTATCAACCCCCAAAAAATGCAATCTTCACCTAAAAAGGATGTAAAATCCCTATATTCGTGGTTTAGAAAGTCAAAAAGAATGAATTTTGGTTCCACATAGGGGTGTAATCGAGTCGAGCCGAGCTCGAGCTTAACAGGGCTTGAGCTTGGCTTGAAATTTATAAGTTATGCTTGAGAATGGCTTGATAGCTTGACGAGCTTTAATTATCCAGGCTTGAGCTTGGCTTGAAAAATTCTATTAAAGCTTGAGCTTGCCTTGAAAAGCTTGAATATACATAAAAATGTTGTATCTAATAGCCAAACTCGTCAATAAATATATGTATAAAATAGAACAAACTTAAACCATACAAAAATATTGTATCTAATAGCTTTGGACTTACTGAGTTACTGGTAGAGAATGATTGGAGATTTGGAGAAGATCAAAAGAGAATGCAGCCAAGAAGAGTAAATAATACAAATAGTAGAATACAAAACATTTTTATTAATTAGGGTTAATCTAGAATACATGTTTAATTATTTACAAAGTAAGTCCTTATAATTATGTTAATAATTAAATTATCCCTAGTTAGTTATATGAACTTATAATGAAAATATATTTATATTAAAGCTTGAAAAAGCTTGATAGGAGCTCGAGCCGAGCTATTAAAAGCTTGAGCTTGGCTTGTTATATGTTTCGAGCTAATTTTTGGGCTTGAGCTTGATAAAAGCTTGACTCGAACGAGTCAAGCCCGAGCTCGAGCTTGAATTGCTTGATAAAAGCTTGACTTGATTACAGCCCTAGTTCCACATAGGCGTGTATCATACTTTATGGATTTGACCCAAAACCCAAGCTATCACACATTTCTAGGCACAAAAACGGATAGGAAAATGTTTGTGAGCCCAATGTTCCCTTTTCTTAAACAGTCAACTTTCATTCAATAATTGAGTAAGACCCAAGAGTCAATTAGTCAAAAGTCAAAACGTAGCTTTGCATATACGAAATATGAGAGTATAAGTAGTTTAATACAAGATCAAACGAAAATTTCTCAATCAATAAGTGTTTAAGAATGTAAAAACTGATTTAGATTTGGTCTGATGATTTTTTTTCCCGAGATGCAGACACATCTGGTTGGGTCTTGCCGATATCAACAACGAGAAAAAAAACTCCCAAATGAAAACATCAACTAACTATGGCTCTTGGTGCGCCGAGTTGAAGAAATATCACCTTGTTACTTGACAAATTTATAAAAAGTAATTCGTTTAAATCAAACAAAAACCAAAACCGATAAAATAATGCGTACTAAGTTAGGGTTTTTGTTATAGATTTTGAGAAGATAGGTCCAAACTAAAAAATTAGACCCAAGTCGTTTAGTTGTGTATTGTTACTTTTTAACCTTAAAACAACATCTATCCTTGCACTTTCAAAAGAAACAAAAAAAAAAGAAAAAAAAGGAGGACATGATTGCATCCCTTTTAATTGTCCAAAATGAGATTGAAACAATTCTAAACTGTGAGCAAATTCAAAAAGTATTTACTCAAAAAACGAAAATGATGTTTAGGTGTAAACCGTAGTCCTATAAATAGAACTTAACAATGATGTGAACACATGCAATAAATCAAAAAGATAAATGAACTTATAACTGGGCCTGTTTTTGTTAAATATATAAAGCCCAATAAGTTTGAATATGAGATGAGGCGGGTACTCAGAAGGGTCAATTTTTTAAGGATATAGATAAAGATGAAAATGAAGATGATTTCAGCATTACTAGATCCCAAAGGCACTTACAAAGTTTCTAAGAAGTCCGTATTAGTAGCTTAGAAGCCACGATTAGAAGGCTAATTCATGTTTTGCCAATGAGTGATGTTATTTTACTTAATATCCCAACTTAGGAATAAGATCACGGCTTATCTGCCACAAAGTGATTTAAGTTTTTTTTTTTTTTCCATAGGCGTTTAATCTTACTTAAATAACTTTGCTTCCTTCCCCATATACATTAGATGAAGGAAAGCGAGGGTGAAAGGAAGGCTTTGACCTACTCCTTCCTGCGTAGTGTTATGCTAGGTTGAACTTGTTTTTGTAGTGACATTTGGTTTTGGTTTCCACGAGAGTTGTCTTTATGGTGGTCATAGAGCTTGGATGTTTTATGGGATTCGTCTATAGTTCAGAAGTTGAGCTTAAATTTCTTACAGTTCTTTTCGTCACTTGGGAGGAATGACTAAAACAAGCATTTCAGATGGATCAAGTAACAACATCAAAATGTGATCATATCAAAACGGGTGACCTTAATACACAGTTTCTATTCACGCTGAACTTAAATACATCCATTCCTATAAAGTTTACTTGAAACTAGGGATGAGCACGGTACCTGTCCCGTACCGATCCCGTCTGCGAATTAGTGGTACCGATTTTTTCCCGAGCATAAATTAGTGGTACGCCAGTGCAGTACCGAAAGGGATTGAATCTGGTACCGGTATCGATACCGGCAGAGTGCCGAAATCGGGTTTTCAGCTTTTCGAATTTCCGATTTGGTACCGGTCCGTCACCGAGTTAGTGGTCCCGATTTTTTTTCACCTTATTTCGTAGTCCCGGTACCGTACCGTATTTCAAAAATCGGTACCATTTCGGTACGGTTCCGGTTCGGTTCCGGGATTCGGTTCGAAATGCTCATCCCTACTTGAAACCGTCATATAGTCTAATTTTCTATCGGGTCGAAGACAAGTACATGTAGAATTTTTTTTAATTGATCAAAGCCCACGATTTAAAGACCAGTGCCAGGCTAGTCGGTTTGTCAATCGACGAGCAACCAATGCCAACGGGCTCATCGGTGTGTCAACCGACGAGCGTCATTTAACTGACACCGATGGCACCACATCATCGGTGGTGCATCGATTGGGTGTTCTTCGATTTGGCGACGAGCAAGGGACAAGGTGGTTCGGGGCCCATTTGTGTGTGTGTGTGTGTGTTTTGTGAGGTATATTTGTGTAGTGACATAAAAAGAGACACCATCATTGGCAAGGGTGTGTCAGTTCGGAAAGTGCTGATGTGACGCGTCAGAGTTGGGGGTAGTCTAACTACATCAATGGTTATCTTGATCTCACAGGTCACAGTACGTAAACAGATACTCAACACAACCAGATTCGACCCAAAAGATCAAGAAACAATCAAGAAAGACACACCTTAATAAGCTAACTACCTGGTCAACACTCCTACATTGCACGCAGTGGCGGAACTTGACAACTTATTTTGGGGGGGCCTAATATATTTTGGGGGGGGCCGAATCAGGGATTTGTTTGTAACCTCAACTAAATTACCCCTAAAACCTATAATATTTACATTAGGTGCCGAAAATTTTGGGGGGGCCGGGACCCTCCCCTGCCCTCAAAGAGGTCCGCCTCTGATTGCACGAGCTAAGAAAACCCCTGGCTTCCATAACTGATCTCTTTAGCCGCTTAATCCTAGACGCGCTACATCACCAACCAATTCAAGATTTAACACGGACTTGCACATGCATCAAATGTGAGCCAAGTATTATTGTGGCAGTTGTAACCCTATTCAAACATGTGCATTAATTCACTAGTGATTATATTTCTGAGGCTCAAAATGCTGGTATATATGTATAAACCATTTCAAAAATCAACGGCGGCCCCTTGATATGGGATCTGCATTCCACACTTGAGGATGCCAAAAAAAAAAAAAAAATCCAACAAATAGCCATTTATGATACATAAATTATACCATAGTATGACATGTATGGAAATTTTTTTCACAATAAAGAACAATTACTATACTTGTGCTCAAGACTTGCAAAATGCATGTAGGGTTTCATCTAGCGCTTTTCTATCATAGTCTCCTGTTAAAACACAGCTTCCTAGGGGACCTTTTAGAAGGATGAGTCTTAGTAATCCATCAGCCACCTTTTTGTCAACCTACGCGCACAAATAGAATTATAAAACAAAACCAATCATAAAAAGGTTTCAATATAGCCGACTTGCTTATATTGGTTTGACTTACAGCCATGACAGATTTGAACATGTCTACAGTCATCATCTCAGGAGGTGTAGTGGGCAGCTTGGCTAGTTTTAAGATGTTGTTAGTTCTCTCCACAATAGATTCATCAATCCAACCAAGGCGATATGACATGTCAACGGCCATTACCTAAACTTACAAAAATACCCTTAGAAGACACATACAACTATACATCAACATTCAACAATGCTAGAAGCAAGGATTCTATACCATGCCAGCTGCAACTGCTTCTCCATGAAGCCACTGTCCGTAGCCGTAGCTTGTTTCTATAGCCTGTAAACAGAAGTTGACAATGAAAAAGATTATTATTGGGAAAAAGGATGAAAATAAATTATTTGTGTGTCGACCACATAACTGAAAATAACATAGAAAAACTGAGACTTACATGACCAAACGTATGACCCATGCTAAGTATCGCCCTTATTCCACTTTCTTTCTCGTCTTGGGATACAACTTCAGCCTTGTTTTCACATGAACGCTTAATAGCATATGCAAAAGCATCCGGGTCCCTGCAGCACAACACGACATAGATAATAATATGATTATTTCTTTGAGAAAACAAGCATAATTAACAAACAAGTCAGCTCATAATTCTGTTAGACTTTTAACTTATCTTTTAGCATATTTTTGAGGACCCATACCGTTTGCCATACAACAAACATACCAGATTTCACAAAATTTTCAATAAAACTTTAGAATGTTTAGTTATATTTTTACCTAGACATTAGCGCGTGCATGTTCTTTTCTTGCCACTCAAAAAAAGGAGCATCTCTAACAAGCCCACACTTAATGATCTCAGCAAACCCTGAAGCTAATTCTCTATCAGGTAACGTGTTTAATGTGTCTGTATCTATGAGCACACACTGTGGCTGATAGAATGCACCAATTAAGTTTTTCCCTGCACGGAGGTTTATTCCAGTTTTGCCCCCAACAGAAGAATCCACTTGTGCCATAACAGTTGTAGGAATCTGAATGAAATTGACTCCACGAAGAAAACAAGAAGCTGCATATCCACACATGTCACCAATGACACCACCACCAAGAGCAACAAATGTACATCGTCTGTCTAAACGAGACTCTATGGCTTTATCAAATACTTTCATGAGAGTGTCCTGTTTAGAAATAGTTATTGTGGATGGCATGGCCAAATTCTGATGAAAAGATGTATTTTGAACACGTAAATGAATAGTTGAGATACGTACCATATTTTTGTACTTCTCACCATCAGGGAGAATCACACTTTCAACCGTCACGTTAGGGTTTCCAGCTGTTAAAGCAGTTACAACTTTATCCAAGTATAGGGGGGCAACTGTGGTGTTAGTGACCACAAGAACTCTCTTTCCATGAATGTGCCTATGATAAAAACACGCACACACACACACACAAGTGATGATTAGGGGAACACTTCAGAGAATTTTTAGATGTGAATTCCTATGGCTTCTTATATTAAATCGGAAAAGTTAGAAGCCTTATTTAAAACAGCATCATGTCATTCATTAAAGCAACAACTTGAGAATTATATAGCTAAGCTTGTGTATGCTCCATAGAGATAACATTTTAGCATCCCCAATGCTTCAAGTCTTCAATGACTTGAAGCATTTAATGCATTAAATGCATACTATGCTTATGAACTAAAGCTTTTGAGAAAGACTTGGCGAATGCCAAGTCTTTGTGTAAAGCTTTTCAAAAAGCTATTGATCCAATGCTAAAAATAGTAGCAAAAGACTTTTTTAGAATAGTAAAAAGCTTTTGGCCATTTAGAATAGCTAACCATTTTGACTAATTATTAAGGGGCGACCCTACCATGAATACCAGTGGTCTGACACTGAAATGTTTCTATCATATCAACAAATCAACAAGATAACAATTTTACTTTGTACTTCAATTACATTCAATCAAATGGACCATAAAATGTCGATTATCAATGTGTAGCAAAAAAAATAAAAATAAAAATCAACAGCATAACTGATACGAGTGTTTGAGTGACATGAACGTTAATGATTGATTGAGGAAGACCACATGTATTACAGATACAGTATTCGAGTAACTGATAATGTAGGCGCTTTTGGTTTGCATTTTTTGGGCTGAGGTGCGGGATTCACCCACATTTTACGGGGTAACCTTTAAAAAAAAATTACGGGCCGGTAACCCTTAAAAAAAAGTAAAAATTACTTAAAAAATAAATAAACAAGGGAACATTTTAATTAGCACACTCTATACCGTGCATTAACATGTTGTGCTGTGTATATATTATGCTTTAACGGGTTGTACATATGAGTGTGTGAATAGATAATGTGTGAAAATCATTTCCCATAATACAAACTCGGAATAGCAAGTGGTCCACCACTCCATGCATTATTCTCATATTTACGTTTACGTACCCAGGTTTTTGTCTTGCACCAGAATAATAGGATAGTATACTAGTCCGTATAACATATAAAATCAAATATAACAAATAATAATAAAATGATACTACCTTTGTAAGAGGTGAGGTTGATTAAGTAACCCAGATCCAATATAAATAGGATAACTCCGATCACCTAAATTAACATCAACAATCGTCGGCACACCAACAACGTCACTCGATTTGCTTCTCCCAACCACCGCTGAACTAGGACTAACCGAATGGTGAACCGACAGAGAATGAGTTTTAACGGTGTTTTTTAATAAAACGGTTTTGGGGTGGTTAGTGGTGGCGAGAGATAGGTTGTGTTTAATGCTGAGGGTGGTGGTTAGTGACGGTGATGACGTCATCAGGTGGTGGTTAGTGAAGGGTGAGAGGTAGTTGTGAAGGAGCACACACTGAGATGGTGTTACTATTTAAAGAGGGCTGCTTGTTTCTTCTTTTGTCCTATGTGATTTTAATAACTGACTTCGGCTATGTTTAGATTAGAGAGAATTATAAAAAAGGTAAAAAAATACATGTAGACATTTTTAGAATTATTTTTTTATTTTGGTCATGCTCGATTGCTCAACTATTCGACTTCACTCAAATTTTAACACGTGTCATTTTTTTGATTTTTTTTCAGAAAAAAATACAAAAGAATGACAGCGATGTCAAATAGGTGGAGTCGGCGATTAACGATCCAGTCGGCGGGATTGAGCGACCAAATGAATAACACATGTCAAAATTTGAATAAATTCGAGCAGTTAACCAGTCGAACATGACTATTTTTTTTAAAAAATTTGTTGAAAATAGGGTTATGGTACACGAAAGTCACTAAAGTTTCCAAAAAATTTGTCTTAAGTTACTATAGTTTCATTTTGGTAATGAATACCCATGTTATCAGGTTTATTAATTAGGTCTCTATATGTTTAAAAGTACTTCGCTAAGGTTATTGAGTAGAGTGGCAACCGGCTACTAGCCCGTCTCCTATGCCACATGGGTAGACATACTTCTCCACCTCATGCCCACGTTGGATTTCCACTTTCCTACATTTAATTTTATAAACCGGGTATAAAATGGTATACCCTACTTGATTTCCCCCAAATCAAATTTAGGGTTTCACAAACCCATTCTTCCACAAACCCTTTCTTCCACAATGAGTGTGCTTTGTGGCTGTGGTGAAGTTGTAAGGTTGCGAACATCATGGACACAGAATAACCCCGCAAGAAGATTTCTTGGTTGCCCCAAATTTTTGGATCCAGCATCAAATTGTAACTTTTTCAGATGGGTTGATCCCCCATTACCAAACCGTTGGTATCAAACAAGGATGGTTGAGCTGAATATGAGTGTGATTAATTATCGACAAGAGCTTCTTCAAGTAAACAATCAATTGTCAAGATCTACCTTCTACAATCGGGTGTTGATTGTGTTGCTTGTTAGCATTTTAGTCTTTTGTTTTCTTTAGGTTAGTTAATCTAGTATGGCAAGTTAGTGATGATAGTTTGGTAAGATGTGGTAGTTGATGGTTCTTTTGGTTAGCCGTGGTTTTACAAAATTTCTATCTTTGGTTCTTTTGGTAGGTTGGAAAGAAGAGTATGTGGTGTTATGTCTGTTGTAACATGCTTCTGTTGTATGATGGTTTGTTGTATATAATGCAATGAAATGTGGTTTTTATCCTTAAATCACTCTTGTTTATTCTTGTTTACATTTCTAACTGTTGCTATACCATCAACATGATACCATAACCTGTATAACATAAACTGGTAACATAAACTGGATACCATAACCTGTATAACATAAACTGGATACCATAAACAACATCAACTAGATACCATAAACTGGATACCATTCATTTAAGTTGATCATACAGAATCCAGGATTACACAAAATAACTGTAAGATGGCAGATGTACAAAATTGCCTAACATTTGTGGCCATTCTTAGTCGATTATACCAAGTAATCAAGCATCATCCTAAGTCAGTTATACCAAGCATCCTACATTACCTACCAAGCATCCTACATTACTTACATAACAAAGTTTTACCAAATTGGCATATGAACAAAAGTGCCTAACAATTGGCATGCCAATATACATCCAACCTAAAAACTATTCAACATCAATAGCATCATCTGGATCCATCGGTCGGTGGTGGTGGCTTGTTGAACGAAGTTGCTTGATCCTCCAGATCTTCTAGCGTGGTGGTGTATGGCGGTTCTTCATCGGATGCTTACGTTTCTTTTTGAGAATGCAATGTGGTTCTTGGGAGGGCAGTGGTTGTGACTGGGTTAATGGAATCTCAGTGGCGGGCATGGATAATTCAATCTTCTGGTGTAATTCCAATTGGCCATGCATATTTAGGAAGACCCATGCTGTCCTGCTAAGAAAGAAAAAAAAAGAGACATTAGTATAATGATTGAAGTGTGATTAGTATAATGATTTAGATGTTTACTTACCCCTAACATAGTCTCTCCATCAACTGGATCCCAAGACACACCAAATCCTATGGGCACAATTCCACAAGGATACATTCTTGATCTTGATCCATCACCTCTTCCTCTACTTCTAACAACCTTGCCATTGATGGTCCTAAGTTTGCTAGGGCTGCTTATACTCTCATAGTATGGTTCTTTTCCTATATAACTGACACCACCACCTCTCATCCTTACACCACCACCTCTCATCCTAACACCACCTCCTCTCATCCTCACATCAGCATTTGGTGGTGACATTTCTGGTGCAACCATCTCAAAACCAGGAGGTGGTGTTGATGGTGTTGAACTCACAGACCTTTTACCACCTCTAGCAGACACTTTACCACCTTTAGAAGACACTTTACCACCTCTAGCAGACCCTATCCCACCACTTGGGGGTAGCCATCTCTTGTGAAGTCTCATTAGGGGGTGTAGCCATCTCTTGTGAAGTCACATTAGGAGCATTGTCAATGTCATGTAAGGTCTCACTAGCAGACCCTTTCCCACCCCTAGCAGACCCTTTTCCACCACTAGCAGACCCTTTACCATAACTAACATGCCTTGTTGGACAAGACCTTTGATTGTGTCTAGTTTTGTAAAAAAAACTTGCAGTGGTTGAGTTGTCCCTTCCTGCTTATCCTTGTCCTATTTTTCCCATCATCTTCTGTAGGATCTCTTTTTCTCTTGTGTGGTGGTCTTCCAGGCATCCTTCTTTTAATAGGAGACAATGGCTTTTGATATTCAGTAGATGGCCATTGATCCATACCATTCATCCCCTCAATGTAATGGTTATAGGCTGACACAAACACATCTTTCCTATACCATCTTGACACATACTGTTTAGGTTCTAAGTGTAAGAAGTAGAGGGCAAATATACCATGTTCACAAGGAATACCAGATAACTTCCAACCCGTACAAGTACAAGTCCTTAATCTAACATCAACCTTAAACCCTTCATATCCATTTCTAACTTCAAATCTACTCTCACCACTGGGTATGACTTTCCAAGATCTACAAGTATTTAAAGACAGATAATGATTATAAGTAGAAGGCAGAGATAATGATTATAAGTAGCAGATAATGTATATAAGTAAGGATTTACCTATGTAGATCCTTCAACACTTCCAAGCTTTTTGATGTTTGGACATATATCATCAGTCCACTTTTCATGCTTCTCCCTCATCTTTTGCAATCTTTCCATACATAAAACCATGATGTCTTCAAGCATGTTTATGATTGGTTTCCTTCTTGAATCTACTATAAGTGCATTGAAACATTCAGATATCCCATTCTCTACTGACATCACAATCCTTATCAGTCTTGAAAAAGGCTCTACTCCAACTTTTAGGATGCCTGTCCATCAGTGTTTGTGGGCATCCTTCTTTGATGCTTTGTATATTTCTCTGATCTTCTCAAATTTGTGGGATATGTTGCCTTTCTTTGCTTTCAAAAGAGATTCCTATATTGCACCCTAGTGTATTTCTTTACGAAGTTAAGCGTAGATGTGTGCGTGCACAATACATGCTCACCAAAACATAACTTCTTTTGCAGCTTCAACAATACCCTTGAAAACATACAAATTTACAAATAAAGTTACTATACAACACATTGATCAAACACTGCATAAATGATAGTAAAATGACAGTGCATCAACAAAATGTACCTTATGTTGATCAGAAATAATGGTTAATCCTTCACCAGCTACTATTCCCAAGTCATTCAACAAACATTGCATGAACCAGGTCCAATTATCCTTATTCTCAACATAACCGGCCCATGCAATTGGATAAATTTGATTATTCCCATCTCTACTACATTGACAGTTCTCTTTATATGGTTTTGGAAAGCAACCATCAATACCTATGACCCTCCTACATCCTTCCAACCAACCCTCCTTTAACCCCTTAAAGCATACATAAAACCTCTTTGAAGTAGTTCTTACCATCCGGGCATTACATCAACACTCATCAAACAAGTAGAACACGGATTAGAATCTAATATCTCCACAGCATATGACCATAACATTCCATAATGATCCTCTAACAAGTCTCATCTTGGTTTAAAGCTTTCATCTTTCCCGCTTCGTGGTATTGGTGACCTTGCATTTATATTTCTTTAGAATCATTGCAATTAAGTCCTTTACTTTGATACAAGGATTGACCATTATCTTTTTTGCATAGTGATGAGTGTCTAAATACTCATCATTTTTGTACAAAATAAACTGCAAAATCATCTGAAAACACTCAGAAACACATCAAAATGATCAAAATATCACAAATCAGTGTTTTATGTGTTTTAAATGCAAAATATCAAAATCAGATGAAAAACGTATCAAATTTGCAAAAATGGCAGTTTTAGTCCCCAAGTTTCAAAAGTTGTCAAAAGCAGTCCCTGAGCTCATAATTTCAAAGAAAAAATCACCAAAGGTCCTTTTAAAATCAAAAGTTGTCAAATTAAGTCCTTTGGTGAAAAATATAAAAAGTTTGAGAAAATTACAAGTTTAGTCCTTCAAGTTTGAAATTTGGCAAAATGGCCCCTGGAAAATGGAAAATGGCAAGTTTGGTCCTTGTACTTTTTGAGAGTGTCACTTTTGGTCCCTTTAAACAACTTTGAAGTATTGGCAGTTATGGTCTTTGAATTTTGGAATTGACAACATGGTCCTATTATTATTAAGCCTAAAACCATTTTGGACCCTTTCACTTGGACCCTTGCTTTATCCCATTTGACCCCCTTTATTATTAACACCGCAGTCAAACCCCACAAACCCGCCAAAAGTCTTCTCCCTTTCCCCATTTCCACCCTTGTCTGCATACCCAACTCAACTATCCCTCTCTTTGTCTCCCCCCTCCACTTTCACTCCAAACTACATTAAATGCACCGTTAACCTTTTACTCAACCTCAACTGCTCAAATCCATTATTCCCGCCAAAATTGACAAAGTGGCAAAATCTCTAAAAGTCACCCCTAAAGCTCTGGTCAGGTGGGATCCGAGGAGATGGAGAGAATCATTGGGGTATAAAGAAAGAAAGAGTAGTTTGTGGTAGAGTTAGTTATTTTTTTATTTACCTTAATGTCGTTTTTAAATTGAATGTTTTAGTTTTAGTTAAAAGAATGTAATTTCAGTTTTCATGTATCTCATTTTAAGTAAAACCTTCGATTGTAACTTGTTTTGAATAAGCAATTCCAAGTTTTTATCCAATTTCACAATTGTGCATTCTTGTTGGATTTTTCCATTTTAAATTCTGAGACAAAAGCTTCAAATAGCTTTACTCTCTGCTCTAAATAGCTTATATAGGCTTCTTATAGCTTTGTATAAGCTTAAGTTCAGGTTTCAATCAAGTTTGGATACTAGTCAACAAAAGTCAACTTTGGGTTCAAATTGGAATAGAAGCTGAATTGGGTGTTGGTGAATATGGGTTTAAATAGATTAGTGTAGTGGTTCTTGGGATTTGAGTTTAGCCTGCAACATCAGTTGAACACATGTGGGTGAGTTCTCAGTTTCAATCTTTTAGTCCATTTTGTATTTCATTCTTGTTTGAGTATATGTGATCACCAATTGTTTAAAACTGTTTATATAGTTGTAATATGGTTATGATAGCTCATTTTGATCATTGGTTCAAGTTTGATTACTAGTTAGCTTCATTTTTTGTTCATACTTGTTATAAGGGGTGTTTGGAATTGTTGTGCCACCTGTCTTTCAGGTTATTGCAAGTATAGGTTTCTGTTGTTTCATGCTTGCTTAGCCATTTCATGCTCATATCAGTCTTAATATTTTGTTTGCAAGGACTCAAAGTCAAAATTACTTCTTAAATTCCTTAGCGGACTACTTGTTGAGTTTTATAAAAGCCAAATCTTGTTTTGAGTTTAAATTTCATAAACCTTGTTGTTGTTAACTTCATTCCACCTTAACACATCATTATCAGTTCATAATTCAAGATCTAAGTTCCAAATAGTCAACCTTTCAGTTTTTCTTAAAAAGTCAAATGTTGCAAATTCCATTTTTGAGCCAATAGGAAGATTTTTCATGAGAGCTCAGTTGGGCCAATTTCAATGTAACTTGTGGTTTTGAAAAGTACCCTTGGTCTATTTTATCATTACCATTTTCCCATATTTTTACAAATTTTCTTTAAGCCCCAAAGATCTTATCAAAATGGGTCCAGTGCCTGTGCAGAGCTCAGTGGCTGCACGAGGTTTGAGCAAGTTTTGCCTAGCTTGTACAGAGCTTATCATGGCTCCATTAGGTCTGATTTTTGGTTCATAAACTCTTAACCAGGTCTACTACTAGTTCCAATCATTGCTTTCTAGTTTCCAGCTTATTTGATTGCTTATTTTCCCTTGCAAGTAGCCACCTAAATCTGTCATTAGCTTATAATATCATAACATCAAATCTTAGCAATCTGTCAATCCAGTAGGTTTAGCTTGTTGTAACTTGTTCCATTTTAGTTATCTTAGCTTATTATAGCTTGTTTATCAGTTTGGTAGCTTTTGGTGAGCTTTTGGCTTATCAAGTGCTTATTTCAAATAAGCACTTCCATAGCAGTTCTATATTCATCCACATAGCACCTTGTTTTTATATTTTTCCTTTATTCCTTATATTATTTTAGACTTTTCCTGAAAATTTCAGATTTTTCCAAGTTGTTTTGCTATTTTTCTCAATTTAAATTAGTTTTTAAGTATTTTTAATTAGATTTAAATACAAAAAATTAAGAAAAGGTTCAAAAAAATAATTTTTCAATTTTCTTAAGTTTAGATAAATATAAAAAGCCAAAAAAGTAATTTTCCATATTTTTCATAGTTTATTTTGTAATTTTTAGTAATTTAATTAGTTTTTAATAGTTTAAAATTCATAGAAAATAGAAAAATAATCAGAAAAATACAAAAATAGTTTTGAAAATTCTCTTTTGATATTTTAGACTTTTCTAAGTCTTAATTTTATTTTTCTAGCTTTATTTCCTAATTTCTTGTATTTTAGGTAATTATTAATTAGTTAAAAATAGTTTTTAATTAATAATAATTAGATAATTAGTTATAAAAATAATTTTCTTTTTCTATAATTTTTCTTATATCATTAGGTTTGTAAAAATGTATTTTTCATATTTTTAGGATTTATATTTTGTAAGTTTCACGTTTTTATTTGTACGTCGCGTAGTTTTTAATTCAGTATTATAAAAACATAAAAACAAAAACATCATTTTAAAAATAGTGATAGCGTTTATTTAATAGTTTTTATCTTTTTAACTTCCTTTAATTTGCATTTAAGCCATTGTAATCTGTTGGCTTTTCCTGTAGTTATAATAATCCAAATTCTCCTTTCCCGTTCATATCTCTCGATCACTATACGTTCGATAATCCATTGCATAGCTCGCTGGGACATAACGACCCGGGGAAACACTATACTCCCAGATCTTCATTGATTTCGTGCTTAGCGGTTTTAAGCTGTTCTGCGGTCCGTCATTCACAAGTGGCGGGCTTGTGTGATTTAGCTTGATTTGTAGCATCAAATTTTTGGCGCCGGCCGGGGATTTGTGTGTCTGATTATCTTCGTCTAGCAGATTAGTGATTTGGATATTCACTCTTTGTTTATACCATCTGTATGTGTCTATATTTTCTTTTAAAAATCAAAAATCCAAAAAGATTTTCATTTTTTGTTTTTGCAAAATGTTTATCCAAAAATCCAAAAATATCCATCTTTACCCTCTCACATCTTTGATTCTTCATCCTTACCCCTCTGAAAACCTTTGATTCTTTTCTATGTCTTATCCTCACCCTCTTGGTTGTCAATGGTGTGGTGGTCCTTATAATGGTGGCAATTGCGGTTGTGGCATGGTGGAGTCGGGAAACGGGTCTTGTCTATAACCGGGATCCCTATTCCTACCATAACACGGTGATTTATTCCATCGGCTACCACACTTTGTGAGACCACAGCCAGTTTACTGTTGTGAGTCTGTGGTGGTTCACACTCCGATTCTGATTGTCAATCGGAAACGGCTTGTCTATGAGCAGGTTCGATAACAATTATGACTACAACTCATGTGACTCACAGCCCATCAGTTTTCTGTTGTGAGTATTGTGGAGGTCCTCACTTGCTTGATTGTCAAACAAGGAACCCATTTCCTTGTAACAATTACGACTCTTCGTACCATGATCAACCTCTACAGTACCAGCCTGACCCACTTCCTCAAAATCTTCTCCTTAATCTTTTGGATTTAGTGAAAGATTTGAAGGAATCTAAACACTCCCAAGATAATCCAAATGAGAAATCCATGGAAGAATTGTTAGCTGAAGAACAGGCTGCTAAATTAGATTCCCAGATTGCCAGTGAAAACTCTATTAGGGAATTAATTAAAATACAAAAGCAGCCAAATCTAGCTCTCGATTCCGTTTTATTCCGATGCGGTGATGATGAGGACACACTTGATATCCTCCATTCTATAAATATTCATCAAGTTCATCGGATGATATCAGCAGTTGAGATTCCATCTCAAACAACTGCTATCACACCTGATATTCCCACTCACTCTTTGAACATGGGGGACGAGCATCTTGACACTTGTTCCGAAAAGGAATCGGACGACTTCATAAAGTCTAGTGTTGAGAACCTTGTCTCAATCCCGAGAGTCACAGAATTTCGATCATATGTGTGATTCTTCTTCCCCTCTTGAGTGTTCTTTTGATCATTTTGAGACTTTCTCGTCTTAGCGAAGATTGTGCTTCATATGGAGAAATCAGTGCGTTGGCCATCACTCACGGTCGATCCCCTTCTTGAGGAGTTCTCCGGTGAACTCACTCACATCAATCCTCTTTGATTTGAAGCCGTCTGGGAAAGCTGAAAGTCATTGACAATGATCGTTCACTCACTTCTTATCCCAACAATCCAAATGAGAATGTTGATCACTTTGTTCCCGAAACATTCAAAGCTACTTTCACCAATCCTCTATTTGAATTGGACTCTGAATTCACTTCAATTCTGAGAATCCTCTTTGATACTCGATCGAGGATAGTGATGAGTCGACAATGGAACAAGAATTCACTAATTCACATCATGTGAATGATTCTCTTCATGAGGAGTTCGCCGGTGAACTCTCTCATATCATATCTCCGCTGGAGTATGATTGCTTGGATGGCAAAAATCATGATCGGGGAGAGAGAATCTCAATTTGCATAGTTATGACAAATCTTCCCACCCTCCCAACCGAGATGCCTTCCAACCCAAAGAGCTCAACCAACAAAATCCAAATAAGTGCAACGCACTTAATCGAGGAAGAAGATCTAGTTATGATTGTTATCATGATTTCCTTCTTTTCTTCACACTGGTGACTTCCTCTCTTCTTCACTTTCGTTCGGAGTGAGGACACTATCTTTGACCCCGCATTTTCAGGTTATCATTTGTAGCCGGGTGCGTCGTATATATCTCATCGGTGTGGAACTTTCGCGTGCTTCAATGTTTATCCAAACATCTTGAATGAAAGTCCGATGGAGGTTATCACTTCCACTTACTTCCCCATGAACAAATTAATTCGGGGTCGAGTCAAGCTAGCGACTTCGGTAATCAAAACATATACGCCATATGGGTTTTCACCCATATTTTGACTTCTTTCTATTTTCTACCCACCCTAGTGTGGGGGTTGCCCCACATGTTTTCAAAAAAAAATCCTTTCTAAATAATGGCCGTAGTATTTCCCTTTTACGTTCTTTGTTTCAGAATAACCGCCGGTACTTTGAATATTGAGGGCAATATTCATTTCTAAGTGTGGGGAATTCTCACGAATTTCATATATTATCCAATTCCCGTTTTGGCCAAAATTTTTTTGGAGCAAGTGTTTTACACTTACTCATTTGGTTATCATCCGCCATGTCGTAAGACTAAAGGATTGGCTAATCCAAGAGCAAACGGCTCTTGGTAAAGATTTCTCAAATCCGTTTATATGGCTTGCAATTTGCCCAAAATTGTATGGTATTCATCTCACCATATCCTAAAAAGTGAAGAGTTGGCTAGCCCGCAAGTTTATGGCTTGTGGTAAAGGCGGTGGAAAATCCATAATTGGTAATCAGCTCACCAAAGATAATATTGATAATTTATCTAAGAGTTGGCTAGTCCAGAAGGTACGGCTTACGGTAAAGACAAATCAAATCCGTTGAAAGTGGTGGTTTTGCTCAAAATCACATGGTTATCGGTGTACCATGGTTCTTACTTGAACTGAAACATTTGGCTACTCAGAAGTAATGGCTTTCGGTAAAGAGATTAAAATCCATTATGTTTTCTCAAATCATTGCTAGGGACTAGCAATATCTCAGTGTGGGGGATTGATGAGTGTCTAAATACTCATCATTTTTGTACAAAATAAACTACAAAATCATCTGAAAACACTCAGAAACACATCAAAATGATCAAAATATCACAAATCAGTGTTTTATGTGTTTTAAATGCAAAATATCAAAATCAGATGAAAAACATATCAAATTTGCAAAAATTGCAGTTTTAGTCCCCCAAGTTTCAAAAGTTGTCAAAAACAGTCCCTGAGCTCATAATTTCAAAAGAAAAATCACCAAAGGTCCTTTTAAAATCAAAAGTTGTCAAATTAAGTCCTTTGGTGAAAAATATAAAAAGTTTGAGAAAATTACAAGTTTAGTCCTTCAAGTTTGAAATTTGGCAAAAATGGCCCCTGGAAAATGGAAAATGGCAAGTTTGGTCCTTGTACTTTTTTGAGTGTCACTTTTGGTCCCTTTAAACAACTTTGAAGTATTGGCAGTTATGGTCCTTGAATTTTCAGAATTGACAACAATGGTCCCTATTATTATTAAGCCTAAAACCATTTTGGACCCTTTCACTTGGACCCCCAATGCATTTATCCCATTTGACCCCCCTTTATTATTAACCGCGAGTTGAACCCCAAACCCGCCAAAAAGTCTTCTTCCCCTTTCCCCCATTTCCCTCCCCCTGTCTGCATACCCAACTCAACCTATCACCTCTCTTTGTCTCCCCCCTCCACTCACTCCAAACTACATTAAATGCACCTTTAACCTTTTACTCAACCTCAACTGCTCAAATCCATTATTCCCGCCAAAATTGACAAAGTGGCAAAATCTCACTAAAGTCACCCTAAAGCTCGGAATCAGGGTGGGATCACTGAGGAGATGTGAAATCATGGGAGTATAAAGAGAGAAGAAAGAAGTAGTTTGTGGCAGTAGTTAGTTATTTTTTATTTACCTTAATGTCGTTTTTAAATTGAATGTTTTAGTTTTAGTTAAAAGAATGTAATTTCAGTTTTCATGTATCTCATTTTAAGTAAAACCTTCAGTGTAACTTGTTTTGAATAAGCAATTCCAAGTTTTTATCCAATTTCACAATTGTGCATTACTGTTGGATTTTTCCATTTTAAATTCTGAGACAAAAGCTTCAAATAGCTTTACTCTCTGCTCTAAATAGCTTATATAGGCTTCTTATAGCTTTGTATAAGCTTAAGTTCAGGTTTCAATCAAGTTTGGATACTAGTCAACAAAAGTCAACTTTGGGTTCAAATTGGAATAGAGGCTGATTTGGGTGTTGCAGAGGTGAATATGGGTTTAAATAGATTAGTGTAGTGGTTCTTGGGATTTGAGTTTAGCCTGCAACATCAGTTGAACACATGTGGGTGAGTTCTCAGTTTCAATCTTTTAGTCCATTTTGTATTTCATTCTTGTTTGAGTATCTGTGATCACCAATTGTTTAAAACTGTTTACATAGTTGTAATATGGTTATGATAGCTCATTTTGATCATTGGTTCAAGTTTGATTACTAGTTAGCTTCATTTTTGTTTCATAACAATTGTTATAAGGGTGTTTGGAATTCTTTGTGCCACTGTCTTTCAAGGTTATTGCAAGTATAGGTTTCTGTTGTTTCATGCTTGCTTAGCCATTTCATGCTCATATCAGTCTTAATATTTTGTTTGCAAGGACTCAAAGTCAAAATTACTTCTTAAATTCCTTAGCAGCTTATTGTTGAGTTTTTATAAAAGCCAATCTTGTTTGAGTTTAAATTTCATAAACCTTGCTGTTGTTAACTTCATTCCACCTTAACACATCATTATCAGTTCATAATTCAAGATCTAAGTTCCAAATAGTCAACCTTTCAGTTTTTCTTAAAAAGTCAAATGTTGCAAATTCCAGTTTTGAGCCAAATAGGAAGATTTTTCATGAGCTCGGTTCGGGCCAATTTCAATGTAACTTGTGGTTTTGAAAAGTACCCTTGGTCTATTTTATCATTACCATTTTCCCATATTTTTACAAATTTTCTTTAAGCCCCAAAGATCTTATCAAAATGGGTCCAAGTGCCTGTCAGAGAACACGTGGCCTGCACAGGGTTTGAGCAAGTTTTGCATAGCTTGTACAGAGCTTATCATGGCTCCATTAGGTCTGATTTTTGGTTCATAAACTCTTAACCAGGTCTACTACTAGTTCCAATCATTGCTTTCTAGTTTCCAGCTTATTTGATTGCTTATTTTCCCCCTGCAAGTAGCCACCTAAATCTGTCATTAGCTTATAATATCATAACATCAAATCTTAGCAATCTGTCAATCCAGTAGGTTTAGCTTGTTGTAACTTGTTCCATTTTAGTTATCTTAGCTTATTATAGCTTGTTTATCAGTTTGGTAGCTTTTGGTGAGCTTTTGGCTTATCAAGTGCTTATTTCAAATAAGCACTTCCATAGCAGTTCTATATTCATCCACATAGCACCTTGTTTTTATATTTTTCCTTTATTCCTTATATTATTTTAGACTTTTCCTGAAAATTTCAGATTTTTCCAAGTTGTTTTGCTATTTTTCTCAATTTAAATTAGTTTTTAAGTATTTTTAATTAGATTTAAATACAAAAAATTAAGAAAAGGTTCAAAAAAATAATTTTTCAATTTTCTTAAGTTTAGATAAATATAAAAAGCCAAAAAGTAATTTTCCAGATTTTTCATAGTTTATTTTGTAATTTTAGTAATTTAATTAGTTTTTAATAGTTTAAAATTCATAGAAAATAGAAAAATAATCAGAAAAAATACAAAAATAGTTTTGAAAATTCTCTTTTGATATTTTAGACTTTTCTAAGTCTTAATTTTATTTTTCTAGCTTAATTTCCTAATTTCTTGTATTTTAGGTAATTATTAATTAGTTAAAAATAGTTTTTAATTAATAATAATTAGATAATTAGTTATAAAAATAATTTTCTTTTTCTATAATTTTTCTTATATCATTAGGTTTGTAAAATGTATTTTCATATTTTAGGATTATCAGTCATGTCATCGATATATTTATTTAATTTGCATTTAAGCCATTTTAATCTGGCTTTTTAACCTTGATTATAATAATCCAAATTCTCCTTTCCGTTCATATCTCTAATCACTATCGTTCGAATCTCGAATTCGTAGGTACCATTTGGGACATAACGACCCGGAGAAACACTATACTCCCCAGATCTTCATTGATTTCGTGCTTAAGCAGTTTTAAGCTGGTTACGGTCCGTCATTCACAAGTGGCGGGCTTGTGTGATTTAGCTTGACTGTTTGGCACGCATCACATAGTTTCTAGCAATCCAATTACTTGTGATTAAGGTCCCATATTCATAAGTCCTAGAACATGCATGCTCATCATTCAATATCTTTATTTGAAAAGTCTTCTCATTTTGCATCCAAGATGCCCACAATCTGAATGGACACTTCCTATCCTTATCATCTCTACAACATT
Source organism: Chrysanthemum makinoi (assembly GCA_910596185.1). NCBI lineage: Eukaryota > Viridiplantae > Streptophyta > Magnoliopsida > Asterales > Asteraceae > Chrysanthemum > Chrysanthemum makinoi. The sequence continues at coordinate 101,969,895 of OU343217.1, read as the reverse complement.
TAGCCAGAAGTATCCTAGGGTTATTGACTTGATAATACCATTGGCTAAAGCATAGTAAGTCAATGCTCTTTTAAGTTGATCTGGTGACTCATACTTTTCACCTAACTGAGGTCTAACTAACTTCCATTTGATAGTAGGATCATGTACTGGCCAGTAATCACCTAGCTTATCCCTATCCTCTGGACTATTCTCACTAGCAGATACCTCATCTTCCTCAGCATATGCATCCCTAGGTAACCCATTGTATAACCTACTCAGAAATTTAGCATCAAACATTTTTTTACTTTTTGCTTTAGGTGCAGGGTCTGCTTTGTTAGTCCTAGCATCATAAACTTCCTCTTCGCCATCAGACAAATGATCCACTGATGCAGTGTCACTCTCATCAGAGCTATCATACTCAAATACATTATAATCACCCTCTAAATCACTGTTACTATCATCATTTTGAACCTTTTTTGCTGCTTGTTGTTGATTAGGGGAAGTGGCATCATGTAACTCAAATACAGAGTGAGATACATATATATCTAAGACATTATCATGTTGTGCACCAAATTCAACACATTGAGCTAAGTCACTATCATTTTTTAAGGTTTTCAAACCTAACTCTAAGTCTAAACCAGGAACAACATAAAAAATCTGTTTGATGTCACTAGAACATTCACTTACTAACAGTTTGACAAAACCAACAAACCCCAATTCAAGTAGATTAACATTTGGAATCTCAGACATCATCTCATAGTCATAAGAAAAAGGATCCCTTACAAAAACACCTCCACGATGGAATTTTATTAGGAAACTTGAAGATGATGAGGAACATGCCATCTGAAACAACAACAATTCATTAAAAACTGTTAATTTCAGAAAACCCTAATTTGTAAGTCGAAACCCTAAATTTTTAAACCTTAAACAGAGTTAAAAAAACAGTTCAAATGAATAATTAGGGAGTGAAATTTACCTTGTTAGGGAGATGACAGCCCTAAAATGAAGTTAATTGCAAAAAACGCGATGATCAAGAAATTGGGATTGAGAGCAATGTGTGTGAATGTGTGTTTTAGGGTTTGGGATTATAAAATGTGAAATGGGGATTTCACCCGTTTTATTATAATAACCCCCACGTTCTATTTTAATTATAAAATATTACAAGTGGCCACGTAGGATTGTCACCGGGTATTATAAGTTGGATAAAACGTGGTAACCTAAAGAACCGGTCACTATAACATGGGTAACCTGGATGACCAAAATGAAACTATAGTAACTTAGGACAAATTGTTTGGAAACTTTAGTAACTTTTGTGTACCATAACCCTTGAAAATAACTATATACTGAATCAAGCTTGAATTTTTTATACCTTTTCGGTAATTTTTAGGGATAATCTACACAAACACCCCATTATTCACTTCCCATGCACCCCATAGGGTGGGGCCCACGACCCAATGATTGGTTCTCTTTTTTTTTTTTTTTTTTTTTTTTTTTGGGGGGGGGGCTACGACCCAATTATTGGCTCTCTTTTTTTTTTTTTTTTTTTTTTGTATTTAGTTGTGTATAATAAATTTGTGTAGTGTATTTTATTTGTTTAAATTGTGTAGTGTTTTAATATGTATAGTGTATTTATTTGTGTAGTGTTTTTATATGTAGAGCATATTTATTTGTGTAGTTTTTTACGTTATGTTTTTTTAATTGTGTATTTGTTTCCATTTAATTAAACAATAACAATAAAACATTAGACATTAAAACATTAAACAAGTACAACAACAAATGTTACTAATATTACAACGAAATCTACTCCACATGAAGATTATTAATGTCATCTATAAGCTCATAGAGTATTCCACTCGACTGACATGCGTGATCAACTGGATTTCTTGCCAATTCCAGTGATGCCTCCAACGTCTTTATTCTTGCCTTCAACAAATTATTTTGAGCCAATAGCATGTTGATCGTGTTATCTTTAGTTTCGCAGTTTGAGCCTTTGCGTTGAAGAAGAGTCTTGACCAAAGTACTTTTGTTGAAATACTTCCTTCCACATAAAGTATCGACACCCATAGTCTTCAGTCCCTGGCTGTTACATGATATATTTACGTAAATAAGCAAGCGTTTAATTATTTACCTTTGATAAAGGACATGCATAATACTTCAGACCACAAGTTTTGGGCTATTGGGATGTTCTTTCAATTATAAATCCACGTCGACAACGCCAAAAAAATTTGTATAATTATTCACAACAT
>OU343217.1:101915872-101967570 GCA_910596185.1 Chrysanthemum makinoi | reverse complement strand
AAGTTTGCATTTTAGGTTTAGAATTATTATAGTTAGCCATTAGGGTCAGTTTCATCTTACTTCAACATTTACAACCTGCTTTTATGATCAAAGTTCATAAAGTCACATTCCAAATCAGTCAAAAGTCCATACTACAGCTTTTATGAGTCGCTACTTTTGAGTTTTTAACTCTCCCATTTTTAATCAAAATCAGATTAAAATTTGGATTAAGAATCTCTAGTTGGTGGTATCTGTCAAGATATTTTCAGAATATTTTTTTAATTTTTGTAAGATTGCTTTTTAAAGGCTTAAACTTGGTTATTTTCAAAGAAAAGTGCCCTGTGCACCAGTTTGTGTTGTTAACTTAGCTTGTTCATTAGCTTCTAAAACTTTCATAACTTGTCCAAAATAGTCAAAACTCGGTTTACAAGTAGCTTGGTTGGTGGTTAAGAAGTTCCAACTTCGGATTGAGATTGAGCTTATTTACAAGCTTCCTGATAAGCTAGAAAACATGTGTTTAGAGCAGTTGGGATTTTAAAGTAGAATTGCTCAATTGCTTGTAGGCTTAGTTTATTGGGTAAAAATTAGTTGCAGATTGTCACCTTAGATCAGTTTAGTCATAATTTAGTCTGCCTTAGTTTTTGGTTCACTAAATTAGCTTGTAGCTCAATCCATTTTAGCTTAATCAAATCAGTTTCAAAGCATCTTGCATAACCAGTAATCACAACTAGCTTTAAGCATTTTTACTAGCTTCTTCATCATATTTTAGACTTTTCCTGAATTTTTCATATTTTTCTGTCACTGTTTGCCATTTTTCTTCATTTAAAAACAGTTTTTAGCCTTTTTAATTAGCTTTTAATACAAATAAATCAGAAAGGTTCCAAAAAATATGTTTTCAATTTTACTAGATTAAGAAAAATACAAAAAGCCAAAAAAATATTTTCCCATAATTTTCCTAGTTCAAATAGTAATTTTTAGGCATTTAATTAGTTTAAAATAGTTTTTAAATCATAGAAATTAAAATATACTTAAAAAAAATACAAAACCAATTTTGAAAATTCTTTTTGGTTATTTTAGATTTTTATAAAATAGTTTCATAATTTTCCCACTCATTTTCATAATTTTTGATAATTTAGTTCTATTTTTAACGTTAGAAATTAGTTTTTAAATTCAAATAAATTCAAGAAAAATTATAAAAATTAGTTTTAAATATTTTTTAACTTTTAAATTGCATTTTTAGTTAAAAATAAATTTTAGATCACTTTTAGGAATTAGTTTGGTTTTATTTGCATTTAATTCGTAATTTGCGTTTTAGATTAAATTTGCTTAATTTCTCATTTTCATTATAGATTTAGCACTTTTATATGCTTCCCTTTACTTTCCTTTTCCCTCTAGTGTAGAAATCCCAAATATCCCTTTTTACACATTCAAATCCCGATAATCGCGATGTGAGTTGAAAATTCCATTCAACCTCGTTTTAACGACTCTGCTCAAACCTAATACGTTTGAGTTACCTTCATACTACACACTTCTATAATTGGTTTTCCTAAATCAATTTTTAGCTGCCGGGAGGCATGTAGTGAATTTTCGTATTCGCCTCAATCGTCAGTATTTGAAGATCCTTCCCGAAAGTGAAGTTAATGTCGTTTTTGTATATATATATATATATATATATATATATATATATATATATATATATATATATATATATATATATATATATATATATATATATTTGAAAAATCCAAAACATCTAAAAACCAAAACATTCTTCCTAGAGTGTTTACAAAACCATAAAAATTAAAAAAGCCAACAAAAGAAACTCGAAACGCCAATTGTTACTCGTCTCACCTCGAAGTACAACCTATACACGGGGTTAACGGAAGTCTTGACATTAAATTGCGATCTGAAGAAAGATCCACTCTTCTTTCCGCCTCCATCTACAGTACTTTTGGGAGCTACCGAGCAACCGTTGACTAAGGTTACCAAAAGATTGTTTTCAAAATTTTTCTTAAATATAAAAACCAAAAGATTTTCCCAAAACTATTTTTCCTTTTACTTTTGATTTTGAATTTTTAGTGCATGCGACTTTCGTTCTCATGCACGTAATCGTAATCGTAGAATAGACGTACCCGAGTTACGTTCAATCATTGAACAACCCGTAATGGCAGATACTCGAACAATGTCCTAGTTACTTCAAGCTCCCGTAGACGGCTACGGTGATGCTATCGTTCTTCTACCAATTGCTGCCGAAAATTTTGAACTCAAAACGAATTTGATACAATTGGTTTCAAATAAACCTTTTTGTGGTTTAGACCATGAGGAGCCCCACACACATCTCCGTTGATTTAATCAAGTAGCTTTTATGATTAACTTTTGGGGCGTCTCTCATGAGTCAATTAAATTGAGATTGTTTCCATTTTTCCTTGAGGGGGCAGCCCGGACTTGGCTTGAAAAGAACCCCTCACTCAATTACAACATTGGAAGACCTTTCTAAGAAATTTGTGAACCAATTTTTCCTCCGCCAAAATTACGATGTTACGAATCAAATCATAAATTTTCAAAGAAAATTTGACGAAAGTTTTGGAGAAGCATGGGATAGATTTAAAGAACTTTTGAGAAAATGCCCAAATTACGGTTTTACCGATCTTCATCGATTGATATCGTTCTATAATGCTCTAACCTCGATGACCAAGATTCGCTTAACGCCGTGGTAACATCTTGAGTCGTGATTCACGATATATTAGAACGATTATTGAAAATAAGTCAAAAGTTTTCTCGCTCTAGAAATGCACTGTTTCTAAGATCGCTACCAACGACAACTATGTTCGGAGGAGTGAGTTGAATGGGTGATCGCTTACTCATGCTATCAATTCTATGATGAGAGAATTTAAACGTAAATCCGAGCCAATCAAAGCCGTTACCGAAACATGTGTTATTTGCGGTGGTCCTCATCCGCACTATAATTGTTTGCCAGATGGCGATCTCAGAAATGCTTCCGTAGCCTCTGCTAATCCGGTTCAAAATCAGAATCAAGGATACCGTGCCAACCAAATGGGACCACCCGGTTTTGCACCCATTCCACAACATAACCAAAACCATAACCAAAATCGTTATCAAAACCAATCTTACAATCAAAACCGAGGAGCTAATCTCAATCATGGTAATCAAAACTACCAAGCTCCTCCACCTCAAGTTTATCAACAACCTTATCAAGTTGCTCCGAACAACGAGTTTCTAACTTACATGAAGAACTCCGATAATACCATTAAAAGTTTACAAACTCAAATCACCACCACGAGGAATGAAATCAAGAGGGAAATTGATGCTACGAGTAATAAACAAATGAGTGAAATGAGGAATATGTTGGCTAGTTTCTTTCAAGCTAATCAAGCTTCTACCTCTTATTCTCAACCCTCGGATTACGGAACTCTTCCAAGCAACACTATTCCAAACCCGAAGGGAGAAATGAAATCCATTACCATTCGAGATTATGGGCCCTCGATAACTACTCCCTCTCCAGTGAGGAGTGTAGCACAAGAGACCGAGGCGACAAAGGACCCGGTAATTCCTAGTGATAATGGAAGTGCCAAATACGTCCAACCTATGGTTGCCCAAGTTCCTTCTATCTCAGTCAAAATGCCAAGTTCTAATATTTCACCGTGCAAATCTATTCAATCACGGTTCGACAAAATGAAAGTTGTTCCCGGAACCAAGTTCAAACTTACGACTGATATGATCAAAGCTTCTGAAATGATTTATGAAGAAAAATTGGAACAAATTTCAAAGATATCACTTGAGCCTACACCGTCTAATTCTTCCTCGAACCAAGCTCCCGAGAAGCTTGGTGATCCCGGGAAATTTCTCCTTCCTTGCTCTTTAAATTATATCGAGGAATGCAATGCTCTAACCGATTCAGGTGCAAGCATAATCCTCATGCCTCTTGTAATATATCAAAATCTTGGATTGAAGAATCTTATACCGACTCGTATGACTATTGAGTTAGCTAATCGAACAATTGCTCACACGGTTGGTGTAGTCAACGATGTTATTGTACGATTGGATAAATTCCATTTTCCCGTGGATTTCGCCATAGTTGATATAGAGGTTGACGCCCGAGTCCCTCTCACTCTAGGAAGACCGTTCTTGAGAACCGCAAAAGTCCTTGTGGATCACTACCAAGGAACTTTAACAATAAGAAAAGGAAATGAAAAGATAGTATTTTATGCTGAGCAAACTTCAAAACCTCCACCCGATGACCATTCTATCCATAGCATCGGTGTGATTGATTTCTCTCAAGAAAGTGGCAATCCCACTTCATCATCTAATCCGATTATGCCTGACTCTTTCCCGCCTCTCACTACGGAAAGTGACCCCATTTGGGAAGAGATCGAGGCCTTTCTTAATGATGATTCGATTCCCGTTGAGATTGATAATGCTACTTTTGACCCGGAGGGGGACATCATTTTAATTGAGAAATTGTTATATAACGAGCCGTCTTCTTAACCCCCCCCCCCTCCGGATGATGTTGATAAGTTGGAAAAAGTTGAACCTAAATCATCTTGAATTGATCTTTCACGGTTTACGAATAAGAGTATGTCGACAATACGAGCTGAACAAAAAAAGAAACAAGAAAAGGAGTCTACAACGGTAGTGGTGGAAACTACTAGCTCTAAGAGCACACCACTTGTCCCACCTCCGATTTCTAAGAAAATCGAGCTTCCTTTGAGTGGCAATCCCACTCTTTCTTCTGAAATTATGGAACTTTCTTCTAAACAAATCACTTCTAATTCTTCTTCTTCCCTCACTCCGTCTGAAGAGAGTGATTCTATCATGGAAGAGATAGAGGCTTATTTGAATAGCGATTCAGTTTCACCGGAAATTGATTATGCCGAAATTGACATCGAGGGAGATATTCGATTAATTGAAGAAATGCTTAAAATGGACTCTTATCTCCCTCCGGAAGAAAGTAAAGAAGTTGAGCCGTCTACTAATCTTTTGGAGCCCGAGCTCAAGGATTCTTCCATCGATTTACTTCTCAGGGAGTTCACCGATGAACTTGCTCCCACCGACTCGATTCTTTCCGAGAATGAAGAAAAAGAATATGATGATCCATTTTACCCGAAGAAAGAAAAGAAAGTGAAGATTTCGATTGATGAACTTGTTGATCCAGAGGTCCAAAATTATTTTTTATCCAAGAGTGATTCCTCTTCTCGTGAGGATTTTCCCGTAGATGATACCTTGATTTCCTTCCTCTCCGAGGACAAGATTTTTAACCATGGGATACTCATCGAATAAGAATTTCATAAAACCAAAGTTATTTGGAAAAAGGATCCTCTCTTGGATGCCTTCATGTTTGAGCCTTCAAGAAACATTTCTCTGTACCATGGACTCCCTTCTTCTATGGAGTATTCTTATTGTGATCCGTCATCCCGTCGTCCGCCCGCTAAACCACCGGATGATGGATCATTCTTTCTTGATATACCATTTGTGAGTTTGGGAGGAGTTAACCTTTATGTGCTTGAGCCCGACATTTTCTTTCCCTCCCATCCCACCCATTCTCTTTCCCTACGGAGTGAGGATACCATCTTTGATCCGGGTATCTTTCCCGCTTGCTTCCCCAAGGACAAATGAATTCGGGGACGAGTCAGGCTAGCGACTCGGTGATCAAAAACAGTAGTGCTTCGTGGGAGGCACCCCATGCTTATCTCTATCTTCTTTCTATTTTCTAATAAGTGACGTGAAGGGGTTAGCCTCTTCGATTTCTCGTGCTTGGTTGTTTGTGATGTTTTGTCTAGATTTTCCGATATGAAGACTCTCGTGCTCGAAGTTTGTCATTTTCTCTACTCGAGTTTCATGATCGCCGCTATGGAAATCCGATATCCGAAATCTTATTGACTAACGTTTATCTTTAAGCATACTTAATAAACGGCTTTTCGATTTTCGTTATTACCCTTTCCTTTAAACATTGAGGACAATGTTTCGTTTTAGTCTGGGGTGGGTAATCTTCGATTTGATTTGACAGCACTTGCTTATTTCTCTGCGTTGTTTCTCTCAAGAACCCTGTTTTTCCTTAAAAAATGAAGAAATTATGCAAAAATGAGAAAATTTAAAAAATTTTGTAAGCTTTTGCTAGTCTTATGATCGAAAAGTTCTTGCTATTCTCTTAGAAGTTACTTTAAATATGCGTTTTCTTGAGAAAGTCTTTGCTAATTGCTTAGACAAGAGGCTATAAAATGCGATTTTTGCTCACAAGCCCACGAATTTGCAAGTCTCCCTAAGTGATTTTAAATATGCTTAATCAAGTAATTCGCTAGTTTCTAATAAGTGACTTTAAAAATGCGAGACTTGTGATTATTTGACGAAGCATTTGATAAGTTAATATATGTTTTGACACCTTGTTGACTTTCCGCTGGTGAGAGTAGGAATGGAATTCTGACTTGACCAGGCGTGTTGAGCCCTAGCTTGTTCCCTTAACCATAGATAATCTAAAATTATCGGCTAAGTATCCGCGGATATCATTATTTTAGATTTTAAATTTGTGGAGATCGAGGAATGACAGAGTTACTTATGAGTTTAGATGCTAAGCGTGGAGTAGTTGGTTTTCTTTAGAGCCCATCGAAGGTACTTATGGATTTTTGATACCAGAAGATTGTTTCACCCCATATTTGTGAATAAATAATTAATGATGTTAGGTTTATGGCAATAGTTAGTTCTTTATCTTCTTTAGAGAATCCTTGCCCATGAAGGTTAGGTACACATCAAGGTACTGTCAGTGTTGCAGTGTAATAGACAACTGATTCCTGATTCCTGATAGTTTGCTGCTAATGTTTCTATTGTTATAAAAGCCGTGGGATTTAGAGTTTGGCACAAAAATAAACATGAAATAAAGCCCAAATGTATTAAAGTGAAAAATCCGAAGCCATAAAAGTTTTTTATGTCCGACGGTACCCCGTTGTCATGGACTTCCAAAAAGGTTGAGGAAAAATCCAAAGTCATAATAAGAAGTCTGATAAAACGGTAATCCCGTTGAGTTAGTGGTTGAAAAGACCAAGGGCCTAAATTGCAAAAATGAAAATGTGCTGAAATAGTGTTAAGCCAAACTTTGAATCCGGTAGATATCTAAATAAAAGCTTCTGTCTCTGGACTCGTAGATGAGTTGTTTCGGTCATAATAAAAAGGATATCTCCCTAAATCGCGCGAAATTGGGACCTTGATGTGGACCTCATTCTTGTGTGCAAAGGTTTTCGAGGGAAGGTGGATAACTAATTAGCGACTTAGCTTCATATCTTTATCGGAATAAAAATTATCGAAACGAGAAATTTGAAGAAATTCATTTCTCACAAAAATAAAATAAATAGAGGAAAATAGGAAAATGGGAGAAAAAGGTAATTACACAATTAACTTCCATGGGTAGTCTTAGCATCTAGAGTCATATTTAACAATGATTTTGATTTTACGCTTAGTTTGGGGACTTGTGAAAAATCAGGGACAATGTATTCTATCCGTATGGTCACTTCACGCTGGGTTGTGTTTCCTACTCCATGATCCTAAAATGTCGTTTGAAAAATGTTGGAGTTATTGATCGACATGAAAGTTCAACAAACCGTCACTCATAATGAATAAGTGCTTAATCGTAATATCTATATGTGAAATAAAAGGTAAACGGGGCGTTTTTAGAATTAAGGGTTTTTAATCTCTTTTGAGGAATCTTTGCTACTTTTCATAGGTTTAGTAGAAAGAGATTGAAATCCTTGGTTTTAGAAGTGTGAGTTGATTGCATTGCGTGGGGACACGACAATCGTCTAGTCTTGGGTATTTTGATATGTGCTAAAACACATATCTTTTCTTTACCAAATCAGGCCCAAAATAACAAGAAAAGAGCCGTTTATTGCTAATATATATTGGTTTCTTGAGTTTATGCTTGTGCAGGTACGGATATGTCAAAACACACAAAAGAAAGCCAAATCTGCAGAAAACCCGAGCACGAGAGATAAAGAGTGCTAAAGCTGAGCCGGAAGGTCAGAATTGAGCATCTGTGAAGATTTCTATGCTAAGAGGATGACTTATGAAAGATTTGTTCAAGTTTAAAGAAATGTCAGAATCAGTTCCTCAAGTTTCAACATTTGGCAAAAATTACCCTTGAGATTCAGAATTTGCAAAAGTGGTCCTTGGTTTATTTGAGAATGACAAGAAAGCCCCTTGGAATATATTTTCAGAAGTTACACTTTTGGTCCCTAGATTTTCAGATTTAACACCTTTAGTCCTTTAAATACTACACGGATCACATCCAAAGTCCTAATCCAAGTCCAATACACTCTTTAGCCAAAATAAGCCCAAAGCCCAAACTCTTGCCCCGGTCAAATTGTCAACGCCCAACTTAAATCAGTTAAAATAAAATAAAATAACCCATTCCCCATTTACCCGCCAACATATTCACCCCCAAATTCCATTTTTACCAGAACCACATGAACCCTAAAATACCGTCGCCCAAATTAACGAAAATTAAAGCAATTAGAGGGTATAATGGTACTTTCTACTGACACACACACTGACATGGAATTGGGTTGGCAATCCGTGTCTTTTCCTTACACATGATTGGCCAAAGGGGTGTGGTGATTTAATCCAAGGGTCGTGATGAAAGGATGTTGTAACACCCCCAAAAATTCACAGCGGAAGCGTTCGGGTCATGGGGTGCTACTAAATCAATATACACAACACAAGGTAATAAAGAATGAAAATTCAATTCCATTTTCAAAATATAGATTTAATTTAAGAAATAGTTTTACACCATTGTTTCAAAGTGCGGAAGTAAAGCCCATAAAATATATGTTGTCCCATTAAATTTGTATTAGAATGTTTGGAAACACTTGATGCAGTCTTCAATGAATGCCATTGCCATTGCCCACGCCAAGAAGTAAACCTGAGAAAAACATGCTAAAATGTCAACACAAAGGTTGGTGAGTTCATAGGTTTAAGTCAAAGTTTTCAAGTTGGACCACAGTTGTACATATAACATCTCCGTGAATGACACTATATGCAAAAAGGCTATTACGCTAATACCAAGTTCATGCGACCGAAACTACGACAGTGTGCATGCATCTAGAAGCATGATAAATAAAAGCCCAGCAAGTGTATTTCCAGTACACTCAATCGATACGATATGGTATACGTTCGACATTTGCCTATCCAGTCAAACTCGAACGGGGGTGTCATCCCCAATAGATCTACTCATAACAATCGCGCCTCCCCAAAGGGAACTAACGGTAGCATAGTGGGAATCAAGGTTGTTTCACGTATAGTAGTGTTTTAGTTTCAGTCCAAAAGAGTTTTGCATGTTTCTCACCCCATAGTTTTATAAAGCAAGTAAATAAGAGTAAAAGTGAGGCTATAAACTCACCTTGGCAATTAGCAGCCCGAAGGGAAATAAATCAATTAGTGGTAGTGCACGGCTCCGACACGCAACCTAATTTAGTACGGTAATTTAGTCTTTATGTTTAAGACTCGATAAAGTTTAACTAACTTTATAAATTTTTAAATGTTTGTGTTGTTGTTGTTGTTGTTTATGTGGCATCATTTATGTTTAAATAGTTTTGTAAGTGTTTGTAATGATTGGCTCTAGGAAGTGCATATAGAAATAAGTGTAAAGTATAATGACGAAGAGTATTTGTTAGACAAATATCCAAAATACAAATACTAAAAAAAATGATCATGAATGATTATTAAGTGTCGTCGAAAAATGTGGAAAAGTATATATATAGTTAATTGATTAAAAGGATGATTAATCGAAAAGAATTATTTTCATCCTTTAGTTGGATTAATAAATCAAGTGTACATATTCTTGATGAAAATCGGGCATGAAACGTTCGTATATAGTCGTCTTCTCAAACATACCAAAATTCGCAAATTCCCTCTTAAAAACATTGAAACAAACTTTATACCACTTATATAAGTTTCAATTAGTTAAAATATGTCAAACAAGCTCAGTTAATAAGCAACAGCCTTAAAATAAAGTAAAACTTATATATTTGTATTAGGTTAGATTTAATAAGTCCAAAATAAGCCAAAGAGGCCGCATATTAGACCTTTTACACAATTTATATCAAAATATGTCAAAGAGTTCGCGAATTTGGCTTTTTGTATATTATGCCAAAGAAGCCGCGGATTAAACTTTTTGTACAATTTATATCAAAATTTATAGTTTCAAATTTAAAATAAAGTATTAAGTTTCAAAATAAGTTGTGATTAAGCAAACAGAATATAAGTCAGTTATTAATATTTTGCATAAATGAGATGACATTTTTACAAGGCAATGTGAAAACACACGCATGCTAGCTCATGGGTAATTATAGTACAATTATTTTAGTTTAACAAGCATCAATGTTCATAGTTTTAAAATCTTGAAATTATCTCGATATTAAACGACATGGACCTGACTCGTATATAAAATACTCCTTAATTTTACTTCAGTGAAGGATCATCTTAACTAAATAGGCTACAAGAGTTATGGAATTAAGCACCTTGACCTTTTGTTTGACCAAATAATCATAACCGAACACCCCATTTGGGCCGGCTTTTGGGCTGTCGGTCCAACAACAAATCGACACTCAAAAAAAAAATGTTTAGGCCCGATTCATTTTAAGCTTTTCAAATAAGCAAATTTCAAGACCAATTAAGCTAGGAAAAATTACGAAATAAACACTTGTGTCGTGGAAATCAATAAGCAAAACCCGACATTCTCATAAGCTTGGTTGGGCCTGTCCCTCGGTCCAATATCACGCGGCACAACACAAACACAAGCCATTTTATTTTTAAGTCCAAAAAGATTAGAAATAAGCTAATAAGTTATATAAGCTAGCAAATGAGATAAAGAAAAAGAAAAAGAAGCACTTCCAGTTTGTGAGGCAATCTAGTGTTTGGTTTGTAACTTCGCTAATTTTCCTTAAAATTACTAACAATCTAATACCCGTACGTGGGTTGATCGATAAGAGTTATCTTGTAATTAATCCATTTTACTTTTAACATTCTTGTTTTTACCTTTTGTTGGTGCCTCATCAGTAACACAACAACAACAACCATATTATAACAACACTAAAGGTCCGCTTGGTTCAAAGTGGGGAAAGGAAAAGGGAAAGGGAAAGGAATGCAAAGGAATGAGTGAGGTGGGTAATCAATACCTTACCCCCCAATTTACTCTATAATGGTTCATTACCCACTACGGGGTAATCAAACCCTTACCCCTCCCCAACCAAGCATCAATTTATTTGTGATGTGGGCCCTTTTGAATACTTTACTCATTCCCCACCCCCCCTTAACCTCTAACCAAGCACGCCCTTAACTTTTAACCATTTCATAATTCATTCGACATAATTAATTCAAAATTATACAAGTTAAATCATAATTCGAAAATAACAAGTGTTAACCTTACAAAAGACACAATCGGTGGGTAGAGTGGCTAGAATACCGACATCACTTTCTCCAATTAGGGAAGGCTCGGGGTGAATTGGAACGATTAAACACTCGTAGCATCTTCCTTAAGCGTCAATTAACAAAACCCCTCTATCAATTTCCAAAAGCCCTTTGTTTCCCGAAACCCTAATTTGTGATTGTGTGATATGTGAACTAAAACCTGTGAAAGTCCCTTCCATTTAAAGAGGATAAGAGGGAATGTTAAACTCTAGTCTTCCTAGCCTCGTATGGAGAGTAGAATCCTTTCTTGGCTCTCGATGCTATCCAAGCCATCTTCAAAGGGTCTTGTGACTGCTAGGATAATAGGAATACCATGTATGGGGACTGGTAGTGATACCTTTTGCGTTTGACCTTCAAGAAAGAAGACAGGGTATCCATATTTGTGTTTGGTTTTCTTCCATGGCTGTCGACAAGAAGAGGGGAGAGGCAGTAGAGTAGGAGAGGCGTGGGGGACAGAAAAGAGAAGGGTGAAAGTGACAGATCTGTTTTAGAGGTGGTATTAATATTTGTTTTGTCTTGTTTTTAATGTTATACAGTATAGATTGTACCCCGTGTTTTGTCGAATTCTCGAGTAAACGTACCTTCCATGTATCCGAAAAATATAGAAATTATATTTTTGGAAGCGTCTTCGATATATTGTTATAAAAATACTGTTGTCAGCTTTGCTAGTATATTTTTATATTTTAACTGTAACTGGTCGCGATTATAGATTGAATAGAAAGAAAGAAAAAAAAATCTAGCCGCGAAAAATCAGTAAGAAAAATTACGAGTGGTTACAGATGTGAGGTGGGGAATGATCTGACGGATGCTAGAGGCTCAAAAGAAGCGCAGATATGGAATTCCAGATCCTTCCTAGCTCAAAACTTCTCTTATAAATAGTCCTTCATTTTCACAGATTGGGGTGTGTAGTTTTTCTGAGTAGATTTAGTTGTTTTTTACTGTTTTATAAGTTTTTAGTCAAATTCTGTATTTCAAATTCAAGTTGTATTCAGTTTTAATGAATGAAAGTTCTCTTTAGCATTAAATTTTAATCTCTCATAATTACTGTTTTAATTAGTTCAACAGCTTATTAAGTGTTTCTATTAAGTACTTTAGTTTAATCTCATCATAATAGCTTATTAAGTGTTTCACTCTTAAGTCTTTAACTTTGTAGATTCTTTGATTTGATGAAGAATCATTCTGACTGTTGTGTTGCTTTTGGATAGAACTTCCATTAGTGATGATGTTGGCGTGAGTATGAGAAGAATCTGACATCATTCCGCTCCGAGCTTCCATAAGAAGAAAACATAAAAACAGGTTAGTAATAAGCGGATTCCAGCACTTACAAGTTTGAACTCGAGAGTGTTAACAAAGATAGTGTGAAAACACAACTCTAATTTTACAAAGGCCGTCAATCGAGTCCCACAAGTGAGATAACACGATGTATCGGTACACCTACGATTCGATGAGTCGCCGAGGTACACCAAAGCATCACCTCACGCATCGTAGACCGCTTGAGACCACTAAGCTAATCCACGGGAGTTGCCGAAGCACTGCTGTCGTGGCTGTTTGATGTTGACCGGCAGAGTTTCCATTCAATCACCGAGGATCACAAATGTGAACCTCTCATAAATTTTCTCGACAGATTGCTAAGATCTGTGAAGGACTCGATAATGTACCACTTGCGTTCTTATTGTAAAACAACAAGTGATGAAATTTCAAGTGTACCTAAGAGATCTTTTGATAAATCTCGTGGCTCTAGACTCAATAGTGCGCTTTTGGTTTCCTCGAGCGGAGACTAGGAGAGGGTCTCCTTCTTCAATACCAGCAATCTCTAAGAGAAAGCCGATAGTTTACGTGGGTTCCCGAGAATGAAACAAGCTTCGCTGAGAGAAACTTGAGTGGTTAAGAAGGTTTAGTGCATGCGCCACTGGGTCCATGACGACTTTTAATCTTCAATACCGGTGTCATCTAGTGACAACCAAGAGCATATGAATTGAACCCTGGTTCGCCCTAAGTTGAATAACTGAGGGCTATTTCTTTTCACCCTTTTCTTTGCATTTCTTTTAATTCTTCAACTCCTTCTTTCTCCGATTCTCATTCTCTCCTTTTTACAATCATACCTAAGGACTTCTAAATTCTAACTATTGGTAGTGTGCTTGGGTAGATCCCTCCGGCTCTGGCGGATCATAGGACGGTTATTCCTAACCTTAATCACCTTATAACTCCATTGCCATAAAACCATTTTCAAGAAACTCTCTCAAAGGGTTTGTAGATGAAAACATGTTTGAACCACTATGAGAGTTTTATCTTTTAGCGTAAATCTCCCTCCACTGTGCTTTAGAGTTTTGACGAAATCGCACAAAGGAGGAAAGAGCGCCAACTTTTGAATTGATCGACTCAAGATAGACATTCCCCAGACAAGTTATTGGCATTGTTAAAGAGTTGCATTATCAGCTTTTAGGTGACAACTAACTCTAATAACTATCTTGAAGGTGTGGACAACCCCGAAAGGTTGTCAAACCCGCCAAGGTTCATGTCTACCAAGAGTTTCTCGAATGGTACATTCTACTCGGACAAGTCCTTTGCGAGATATGTTTACATCACTAGCTTAACTAGCTTGAAATTATTACCATTCCGGACAAGTCTTTTCGAAGTTACGACAGCTTAAGATCTCGTCAATTTTTGTTAAAGTCTTTTCATACGAGAGTTCATATAGCAAAACACAACATATTTTTTATCACGATTTTCTCCCCTCAAAATGGCATATAAAGTGTTATTTTTGAAAAGTTGAGAATAAATATGACCATTTCGAGTGTTGCGGAAGAATGACCACTGTGAACAATTTGTGAACAAAGTTTTAAGTCAAGTACTCCCCTCAACAAGTGATATAAACGGTTGAGGTTTTAAAAATCATAAGTACTTGTTCTTTTGAGCAAAACCTTGAAAAGTGAAAGGTTTGATAGGTTTTACTCAAAAGTAAGAAGCTTCGCTCCTTTTATAAGGATTGTGGCAATCAAGCGCACTACGTGGTCCTTTATTTACAAGTACGGGTTGTACACTGTAATATGTGCACAAGCCATTGACATAATAAATCATACATCCAAATTTATAATGAAAGAAGCATTTCAAGGGGTACCAGGTAGTCCGAGATGTCGCCAGAGTGGAATCGGGCGTTGAAAGTCGGTGATGTTAATCCCGGTCGACCACCAACATAGCTTTCCAATCTTCAACCTGATCCCTTCGATACAACCGCTCATCAATCATCGTGATGATCCTCTTCACATCCCTTCGATCCTGAGAATTCCAACGCTTAGGAGACCCATCTTTGGTTTATATCCTTCAACCGGTAGCCAATCCGCTCCTAACCATCTTCAAAGTGTGATCTCTAAACTTGTGAAGATATCTGCACGCCATCAAGCAATTTCTTTGAAGTTCACTACGGTAAACGACGCCGAATGGTTTGTTGATGAGTGTAAGTTGTGAGAGCTGGTTGATGTCGGGAAGATCAAGCTGCGGTGGAGTGAAGTTGACACCGGTTTGATAAGATTCAACTGCCACCGGAGATCTTCTACACGCTCTTTGATAACTATGGCCTGATGAAGATGAGCACCGACTTGATGAATTCATTGTACTTCAGGAGAATTGTCTCATACGCACTCGTGACTTTGGCAAGGTACATGTCTTCGATGTCGTTGATAGACAAATTCTCAAAGTCTGCTTCAGAGAATGCATAATCCCTTTCGTCTTGTCTCTTGACCACAATATTCTTGAGATAATGTAGTCCCATTTGGACAAAGATCAACGTGTTTGATGGCAACGATGTTTTTAGTAATCGAACACCGCATGTTGAGACTTCTGACTGCAGCCAGTAGATTCTTTATGCCCGGCCAATGATGAATCCCATACATGCATCTCGGTCGATGCTTCCACTTTGTGGAGGTGATTAGCTCTTTCCTCGATAGCTATGCGTGAGTATTCGCCGTGGAATGGAAGTGTCGTGGATGTAGCGATTTCCTTGAACCATCGCCATCATGAAGAAGAAATTCCAAGTCTTTGTTGAAGAAATATCTGAATGGGATCCTAGTCTGATCTGGTTGGCCGATCGTTGGTAGTGGTTTAGACCAATGGTAATATGGAGGGTTGTCCCCGTCAGAAGTCGATGTTTGCTTCCGGGTTGAGCCAATCCATGTTATTAGACATAGCTCGAGCAATGTTGTCAAGATGATATTCGACCGATGGCACTTTCGAGCTATCTTTCCACAGTTGAAAAGCTTCATTCTTGATTCGCCGCAACTCAGATTTTGTCATCTTCTATACTCGGAATTTTTCTTGCAGATCTTTGCATGCTCCAATGTATACTGTCTCACGATCTTGACCTTCGTAGGTAGGGAGTGGAATTAACAAGAGTAGAGAACCATTCAAATTCCTCTGTATCATCTTCATCTAGCCATGATACGACGTCAACTTCTCGCTTCTTCTTCTTTTGTTTAGACCTAGATGAGGATCGTTTCAACTTTGTCGGAGAGGCGGGTTGTTGTTAGGGCTCATGGTATTCTTCATCGTCACCACCCGTATACTCAAAGTGATCACCGGTTTTCGAGTCCTGGTAGTGTCTCGGAATCCGAGGTTTATCCGAGTAAGAGCGGGAGGAGATCTTTGTTGAGCTGAGTCCTTTGGGGTGGATGCGCATTGCGCATCTGAATGGAAGATGATTCACCGAATTCTTCGCGTGCGCTTGTGCTTTATCCTTATCCGATCTTTGTCTTCATTATCTCTTGAACGCTTAGGCCTTGCGCAGCCTCTTCTCAATGATGACTTGAGTTGCTATTCCAAAGAATGCTTCAAACAACTTAGATTCGTGGAGGCAAATGTTGCGACGCTTCGACATTTGGGCTACTAGCCGGTTCACCAATTCATCATCTGAGAAGATTGTAGTTTCAATTGGATTGATGCTCAAATTGAGTTGATTTCATGGCTTGTTGGCTAAATGTAAGAGATTGGGATAAAGTTGTTCGTATACATCTCTTTTGTCGGTTTGAACGACCTCCATTAAGAACTTGTGAGTTTATCCTTTATCATCTCGTTTATGCTCCTTGAAGATCATCCTTCATAAGCTTCGGTACATACTCCCTTTCAACTTGCATCTTGTCATTCTCATCATGAAGGTATGTTAACCGTCGCAATAAAATTTAGCTTTTTGTAAAGCATGTCTTTCTTCTAACCGTTTGACCAATTTTCATAATTCTTTTATGAGTATGAGAAATCCAAGATCGAGGTAGCTTCTTTACTGATTTGGATGTTGATTTGGTTGATTTCTTTGATGGTGGTGGTGAAGAATGAGAAGACGAATCTGATGATGAAGAGACATGAGGAGACTCTGGATCCTTTGGATGTGCAGAGGTTTTCCTCTCGAAGTAGCAAGACTGTCTAGCGAAACTTATAATAATCGTCATCTCTAGACTTATCTTTCTCTTCGCCTTTTCTGCCTCTGCTTTTCTTTACCCCTCATCTTTCTGACTTTTCATAGGTTCCTCAAATTAATGCTCAGGTTCTTCCACCGCTTTTGTTGTTGCTCCAAAGTGGTGGCACCGATCCCTTATCGTTGATTAACCGCATCGATCCTGTGAAGGTTGAGCTGCACCACTTGACCTCCGGGCCACCCATTTGATCTTTGCAAATTTTGCCACGGTTGGAGTCTAAGGAATTTGAACTTTTCCCGTATGAAATATCCAGTTGCTCTTCTTCTTCATCCGAGCTTTCATCATAAGCACAAGTAGGAGTCTTCCCTTTTCCTTTGTCACCGTGAACTTGGAGGTTTAGTCAGGAGGTTCTTCGCTGCGATTCGAGTAGAAGATTTCCCTGATTGTGTATCTTCGAGCTTTCGCCCACAAGCTTTCTGTCGCGCTCGCTCATGAATGGGAATAGAGTAGCTTCCTTAGAGGAAGTCCTTTTCGAGAGGATTCCTCTTGGGGATTATCCTCGACTTTTAGTACTTGCAACACTTCCTCGCGCCTCTTCGTTCTCCGTATAGGTGTTCCGAAGACTTCTCATCGAGATGACCAACTTTGCCTCTTACCGCTACAAGATACCTTTGTATGTTTCAAGCTTTTGATTTCATTTGTCAAAAGGTGATCAAAACATAGCACCCTGTTTCTTTGTTGATGATTCCTTGATCGACCGATAGGATGGGTTCACCAACATGTCGCGGATTGTCGTGGTCGAGCCTCTTGGGAATATCGATGAAGTCCAAGTGCTCGGATCAACAATTTTGTATATCCGATATAGGGAATCTTTGAGCCAAGCTTTTGAGAAATGACATCATGTCATCCCATATCGAGCTTCAATTTCATGTCCTTCTTGTTGATTAATGACCAAAATATTTGTACCCATGAGCTAGGGATGCTCATAGCCACGGCCACGACCAAATCGACTTGGTGATGATGATGTAGAGGGTTCTCCACGGTTGAGGAATGTTCTTAAGCTCCACATGAGAAAGCTTAGTGATAATTCCCCGGCTTCATCATAGCCAATATCCATCGTAGAATTCAGTAACCGCTCTTCAAGAGGTGTGGCATAGAAGTCGGTTGGCTCGATATCGAATAAGAAGAACGCCCGTAAATCATGTGTGATGGTGATTTGTTTGTGATTTAACGTCACCGCCACCGCATTTTGACCTTTGATCCTTGCATTGAATTCGTAATTGTTGTATGTAGATCCCAGACGTAGGAGTGTGAGAGCATGTTCGTACGGATGATTCCTAAGAATATCCACAGGAATCAAGCAAGAAGATTCTGAGCATGTGAGGGTTTCAAAGTCAACTCTGAGATTGTTCTTTACAATCTTTCTTAGATAGCCATTAGGAAGATGTCAGAATGTGAGAACTTCGGTGCATCCACATTCATTTGAAACCATGTCGTGATTCAAATAACATTAGCCAAAAGAACCAACATATCGAAAGACATAATGTTAGTCAACGGAAGGTTTTATTGTCTAATTATTGAATGTAAAGTGTTAATGATTGTTACGAGTCCTAAGTCACTTGTTTGTCCAATAGTCCAATGACGTCGTGAAATGTTTCATGAGTTAGTTAACTTTAAGTTTTAAAGTTTATTTTATCACTTATAGTTCACAACATATCAAACGTTTAAGTTTATTAGTGACATTATTGGATTTGTGACGTTATGATTCATTTATTTACAAGTTTGCACGCGTAACAATTCATAATGAAGGTCAATCAAGGCTTAGGCGTAGTTATGGCAAAGTTACGCGAAAGTGGAGTGGTATAATGCGAGGCAGCTTATGCGTAGGATCCTTACTTCTACGTAGGAACAAGGGACCTTGCGTAGAGCTTACGCGTAGGCGATATAGACTTTACGAGCGCTTACTCGTAAGAGTAGACCTTATGCGAGAGTTTGCTACGCATATCCTTCACAGATACGCCAGTAGCCTTTGTAGAACCTTACGCCAAGATTTCTCTTACGATAACTTTCTACGCTAAGGTGATCCTTGCGCGAGAGTAACAAGGACCTTGATTATGAGTTTTATGCATAGCAAGCCCGAAATAAAGTCATCATATCAACAATCTTAACATAGTCATTTTAAAAACGTATCATGGCATGAAACTCATTTCTCGCTTTACGTAGAAAGTCATAATGAAGTCAAAACCCTAGAGTTTAAGAATTACGAATATGATTTCTAGCCATGGGAATTGCACCAATCATTTTCTGGTAGGTCTTGGGTGTTGTGAGAGTCTAATAACCAAGTTTTAACATCCAAAAGTCAGTGAATCAAAAATACCCAAACCTAAGAACATTAAACCCTAAATTCCAATTTTTAATCAATTAGTGTTTCTGGGTTGTTTTAAGGCATAGATATGATCAATTCATCATAAAAGCATCATCACACAACAATCTTTTTGACCAAAAACCTTCACATTTGAAAACACCCAAATCGACTTAAGAACCCTAATTTTGAAAAACCATCAATTGCGGTTTCGGTGGAATTTGAGGATAAGCATAGTATCCTTGATGTTAAAGAAACGTTTTGACCCATTTATCTTAACCTCAAACACATAGGTATGATCATGTTCTACGCTGTATTTATAACACAAAATCAACCATATACATAATTTAACCGTTGATTCTTTGAAAATCAAAACCAATGTTTAAAAAACGTTATCAACGAAAAAACACTTACTGATTGATGATCAAAACTTCGATTTGTTGAACGATTATATATGAGATTATGTTGGTTAGAGTAATAAATGTGATGAAAAGTTAGGTGGAGGTGTTTTATTAAAATGACTTTAACTTTTGGCGCTTTTGGTCCCTCCACCTTTTCCATTTTCAATTAAAGCCTTTTAACTTCCATTTTGGTTACCAAACAAAAGATTTTAGGAAAGAAACATAACGACACTCCCCCTCGACTTAATAAATGATGAAATATTATAAATTTTAGTCCGAGGAGTGTCATTTTAACTAAAAGTTTACCACCATTGATAAAAGATACAACCGAATAGATAACATGCAAGTACACGGATGTTTTTTGAAAAGTTATATTTATTTTCTCCCTCAACACTTGATCGAAAATTAATTTTGAAAGATTATAGTGTTGACGGAAGAAATGTACTTGCAATGTTGAAAGAAAATAGATAGAAGAATAATTTTGTTGTTTTATCGTGTTTTATATTTTGTATTTTGTTTTAAAAATAATATTTACAAAAGAGATTTTGGTGTTTGGTGTTTTTTATTTTTATTTTTAGACTGTTTTAGAGTTCATCCAATTCCTCTTGAGTCAAACACCTCATACCAATCCGATGGACCAAATCATTAAACCTAGCGGATAAGGCTTTGGTGAGAAGATTCGCCAATTGGTATTCTACCCACAAAGTATAATTCAACTGCACTGCTCCACGGTCCTTGATGAAGTGATACCAAGATCGATGTGATTTGATTTCGAAATGAAGAGTTGCACGAGATAGCAATGGCACTGATTGTCACAAAGACATCGGATTCTCGTCAAATACGTAACCATAGTCTTTGAGTTGTGTTCTCATCCAAATGACTTGAGCACAACACACCGACATGGCTACATATTCTACTTCTGATGATGACGTGCAACTCGCTTCTTCGATTTCCAAGACACCGCTTTGTCACCAAGAAATTGTAAAGCTCCTAAGTGCTTTTCGTAATCTAAGCATCCCGCATGGTCAGTCTAAAAGTTTATTAGTTCAAAACCGATCCTTCTGGATACCGGATCCCCAAATTAATGGTTCCCTTGATGTATCGGAGGATTCTTTTAGCCTTTGAGAGGTGGGTTTCAGCTTGGTTGTGACCGATAGCGGAGCAAAGATAAACGGCAAAGACAATATCGGTCCGCTAGCCGTTAGATACATGAGAGACCCAATAATACTTGTAGATAGGGTCAACCAATTTCCCATGCAAATCGGCCTAGCTTCTTGGTATGTGACATTGGTATGGCATAAGTATCACAAGTATTCATCCCAAATTTGTGCAATCAAAGCATATTTGGATCGACTCAAGAAAATACCACGGGGTGATTGATGAACTTGCAGTCCTAGAAAGAACGTAGTTCACCCATCATTGACATTTCAAAATGTTTCTTCATTAGTTTTGCAAAAGCGATTGAGTACTTTTTATGTGTTGAACCAAAATGATGTCATCCACAGAAATTTGAACAATTAAAATATGTTCCCCGTGATATTGTATGAAAAGAGTTGGGTCGACCAACCTTTGGTAAAATTATTGGCAATGAGGAAAGATGATAACTTATCGCACCATGCCCGAGGAGCTTGTTTGAGACCATACGAGCTTTGTTCGCTTTGTAGACATGGTTCGTAGGGGGATCAACGATCCTTCTAGTTGGTGACATAAACCGCTTTTGTTGCCCATTCGAGAAAGCAGCTTTGACGTCCATCCGAAAGACCGTTATCATATGATCCGCTAACGCCAGAAATATCCTAACAGCCTCAAGACGAGCAACCAGAGCAAAAGATTCTTCAAAGTCAATACCCTCTTCCCCGACGATAACCCTTAGCCACCGACGCGACTTATTTCGATAACATTCCCTTCAAAGATCCAATTTGTTTTTCCAAATCCATTTGAGACCAATTGACGTGAGACCATATTGGTCTTTCAACCAGCTCCCATACTTCAAGACGTTTGAATTGGTTGAGTTCTTCTTGCATGGATTCAATCCGGTTATCTTTTGTCATTGCATCCTTAATGTTTTTGGTTCGATTAAGGCATAAAGGAGTGCATAAATGCAATGTTCACCGCTCGTGTGAAGACGTTGTCTCGAACGACTAGTTGGTTTGGTTGCCAATAATATTTTCCAGAGGATGGTCTTTGTCCATCGTGGAGGGTTGATGTTGGTATACATTGTGCAGATTTTGAGGATTCAAATGGCTTGTTGAAGATTCCGCCACATCCGTGCAGTAGCCTCATTAGCAAACGGGTTAAAGAACGATTTGGATCAAAATCCGCGGGGGTACATCATTCGTAATATCATCACCGGTTCATCATTGTTGGAAGCGGTTTGTTCAACTCTGTGTTGGAGTCAATCGGTGGTGCTTCTTCAAAGAGTTGTTGTAGCAGTGTGTATCGTGTATAATATTATTATGTTGAGCAAATGGAACAGAGGATACACCTAGAGCACGCTCATCAATATCGCCACCAATGAGGAGCAAATAGTCGTTCCATTTGTTGACGAGTGAGTCGGGGCTTGTTTCATGATGATGGGGTTTGGGGAAGTTTAAGGTTTGACCGGTTCCAAGTCATATACTGTAAGCCATTTCCGTGAGTTCATCAAAATGTGCATGAATCATTTCCATAACCTCCTTTGTTCGACGATTCCGTGATTCGAAACCTTTAGAATTATCACAATATCCTATAAAGACTCCAATGTCAGCTTTGGCTTTGAGCTTTCCAAAGTCATCACGATCATTATTCCGATAGCAAAGAGATCCAAATACATGAAAGTGTTTGAGATTCGGTTTTCTGCTGTGGACAAGCTCAAAAGGTGTTTTGTTGTATGCTTTGTAATCATAGACCGGTTTGAGTATAGCATGCAAGAGATACTTCTTCCATAAGTAACTGAAGTTTAGCATTGATTAACATTGTTCTTCAGCCTCCACTAACGCTCGGTTTCGGCTCTTCAACAACTCCATTTTGTTCGTGTACGCGCAATAGATGTCCGATGTCAATTCCCACTTTCTCATAAAATTCACGAAGAGTTTGGTTAACAAATTCGCCTTTGTCTGCTCGATTTGTCGAACGGTTTCAGAGTGAACTTGTATTTTCGTGAGAAAGGTGATGATCATCTGTGGAGCTTGATCTTTGCTTCTAAGAAAGTAGACCCAAGTCTAGCGTGAATAGTCATCAACAATTACTAAGATGTAGCGTTTGCCATTGATCGCTTGCACGCAAGATCGGGCCACACAAATCCATGTGAAGAAGATGAAGCACATGCTGAGAGCCGTGTTCCACCTTTGAAGGAAAATGAGCACGAGTGCTTTTGCCTTGTTCACAAGTGGAGCAGAGGTGATCTTTAGAATACGAAATCGGGAGTCCTTCAACTAGTTTGTGTCGAGCAAGGTTGGTGATGGTTTGAAAGTTTAGATGTGAGAGACGACGGTGCCATAGCCCGGATTTTGTTGATGTTGCCTTTGAAAGTAAGCAGATGGGAGAAGAAGCAACCATGTCTTGCATAGAGATAGTGTAAAGACCGGAATTACGCCGCATATATAAGGTCGCTTGTAGATCACTTAATGAAACAAGTTTTCTCCCCGAAAGCAACCTCCAAATCTCCATCACAGAACCCACTCCATCAAAAATGACAGACCGAGGCCTTCCACATAATAAACCCTCTAATTTCGATGCATTGATATAGTCTCAGTAGCCCATGATACGCGTGATCATTCCCAACCTCGATGCCAATGAACTTTGCAATAAAGTTTGATAACAGCTTAAGGTTGCCTGTCATGTGTCGGGAACATCCGCTATCAACAATCCGAGAATGATTCAGACACTCATTACATAATACGCATCGCATACGTGATGGAATAGAAGTAGATGTGGAACCCTAAATGTTAGAGGGTTCGAAAGCGCTTATAGTACATACACACATCAATAGCTTTAGGTATCCATTTAAATCCTAGTGTGTTATATATCCATTTCCGCCATCTCCAACTAGTATTTGCTTTAGTCTTAGTGAATGCACTAGGTGGTACTACATTCCTAGGAGGTGAAACCGGAGCTACAGGGACAACAATGCGTTTCTTAGAATCTAAAGAGGCTGCCCCAAGCAATGCACTTAGAAAGATTAGTGGCCTAGAGGTATTCCGTTCTTAGGATTCCTTAAACGAGAGATGATAGCTTTAGCAACACATTTATCATGACAATAATTCATACTTTTACGACAAATAACACAAGGTGCATCGATCAATATCAAAAGTGCTTAAAGGTTTAGCATTCGTTACATCACTATTTCTATTACATTTGCCCGACGCAATATCTATAGTGGAAGCAACGTGAGTCTTATTCATAGTCCTAGGGTGTTCTTCTACTTTAGCATTCCTTATTGATCTTTTCTTAGGTCGCAACTTCCTATTCTTCGTTGTAGTGCTCCTAGGTCGGTGCGGACGCTTGGAAAAGACGAACTATTCCTGCTTTTAGAGAAGGAAGCACGCTAGCAACTTGTGATTTGGCAAGAGGGATTCTAGGGTCACGATTACTAAGTGTTACCGGTGCTATTCTCTTAATCACGTAGGCGAAGTTGTTCATACTTTCCTAACATTTCTTAACTTGAAGATAGTGTGAATCGATCTTGATTTTCGTGATCAATATTTCCAAAGAAAATGCATAACTTCTTTAGTGTGTGCAAGATAATGATCAAGTTCATTTGATGCTTTATCACGAAGTCTTTTGAGTAAATCAAATATGACACCATATTCCTTTTAACTTTTACAAGTTCTTGTTCATATTTTGAGATTTGACACTTAAAAGACACGCTTTGATCATCCGCTTGCTCAATTTTTGGATCGAAGTTTTGTCACGAATCGCATTTTGTGTTGAAAAGCAAGTTGTTGATCGTGAATATCTTTTGACACCAATTAAGACGACGTATTGCATTTGAAAGTTCGTTTGACAATCGTTTGTTTTCAACTTTAAGGACTCGACCAAGCACATTATCGTGTTCTCAACATTTACCAAATAATAAGTATCGCAGAGAGATATATCAAATGCATATGACAAATAATTCAATAGCACAACATTATGGACATCAAAGACAGATGACATCTTCCAAGAGTCGATCAACATCTTTTCTCAACATTTTCTTTTTACGCTTAGTATTAAAATATTCGCTCTAAAACGACCTTCATCAATCCAAGTTCCTTATGAAAGTCCTTTCCCAAGACAATGCACAACTTTTCAAATTTTTAACATTTGGTAAAAGATTTTCCTAAAATGTCTCTTGTTCTCGCGCCAGAGGCGCATTGAAAATGTTGAACTTGATTTCGTATAGATATTCTATCTCATGTTGTAAAGTTTTGAGGTCACCTATGAAAAGGTCAAAATATCTAAGAATTTTGCGATTTTCGTGTTTTGAGTTTACTTCATCGATGGAAGGTAAAGGACCATAAGTTTGTGCATAACTGGTTTGGGATTAACATTAGAAGACTCGTGACGCTTTTATGAATCCTTGGTGTGTTAGAAGAACGCTGGTGAAAGTGACCGCTTTTTTATAATTAAAAGGTTTGTTGTAAACAACATTTTCTAATTTTGGTCGACTCGCCTTCTCGCATCTAATTCCTCTTGACGATGATATTCAACAACACTCATAAATGTAATTATCAATTTTATATTCTCGACCGAAACTTCGTGATTTGGTTTGAATGCTTTGTTGAAAGCTTAGGTTTGTAATCGCAAGATTGGTCCATGCCATTTGGATTAGGTTTTAAAGTAAACTTTTCAATAACCGATCGACTCGCCATGTTTGTAAACAACAGTTTTAAACTCTTTAAGTTTGTTTTGAAAGCCGATGATTTCTTCAAGATGATCATCTATTCGTTTCGTTGAATGCTTTTTGTATGCAGAGAACTGTTTTTGACAAGTTAACAACTCAACCTTAGCTGTTTGATTTTCCAAGGTGAGAGCGTTAATTTGCTTTTTATGTTCATGTTTCGCTTGTTCTATTTCGCATAACAAAGCATTCTTCGAAGCTAGATCGCCATCTGCTCTAAATATTTTTCGCTTTGATGAGATTTGGCAAAGGTCGCTTCAAAACCTTTTCACGCTGTTCTTGAGTTTTGAAAAGTTGAGTTGCTTTTGTAAAATTCAAAATCCTTGGTTAACAAAGGCATTTTTACTTTTCAAGTCCTGATTAATTGCATGACATTCTTCCACTATGGTTTGTTGGTCTTGTATTAAACGAGCAAAATCTAGATGAGGCAAAAGTTCATCGTGTTCAACGTGAGTCACAACATGATCATTAATGAGATCCTCAAGTATAACCACGGAGTCAATTTGATTATCAAGGGAAACCGTTTGGTCATCTTGATCGCCAAATATAACTAGGTCTAGTTGAAAATCGCCTGAATGAGATGACGACGATTTTGAACATTCCAGCCCTTTGATCTGGGATTGGCGGAGATATTAGATCGAGATGAATATGGTTTGTTCTAGCACAGACCATCAAGTCATACACCGGCCCGTGTCACCTGTGTAACTCATGCATATTAGCCATCAACATAACAAATGCATTGGCTTGAAAATCCTCCATATCATCATCGAAATGCGATTTGCCATAAAGCTCGTTTTGTCCGTGAGAGTTCCACCAGCCTTCATCCTTAAGAGCCAAAGAAGAGCCTCTTTGTGATAAGCACCTCTGTCTCCTTGGGCATGCATTAGTGTGTCCCTTCTCATTGCAGCTGTAGCATCAAGACCATTCAACCCATTTGAGCATTGCTCCACCACTTGAGCTCGATTGTTATTCCTACCCACAAAGATTAAACCCTTGACCACCCCATTTGACGCACCATAACCACGATTCTCAACTTCAACTCGCCCATTGTTCACAACAAACTTGATTCCTTGTGTTAGATGAGGAACGAATACGGTTGTTGGATTTGTTGGTATAACGGCTAAGGCATTAGCAATCATAGCAAATCCTTGTTGCAATGCTTGGATCGATCCCCATTAGCTTCACCGACAAGTGCTTGAGCATTGTTGTTGTTGTATGGAACCAATTGAGATTGAGGCCGGAAGGATCATATGTGTGATTGTAGCAGTGGTTGAGTTGCTGGTTGAGGAGAATAACTGCTTGAGCATATAAGGCAAGTTGTTGATTTTCCTGATGTGTCGTGGAGCAATTTGAGCACGGAGAATCCTTTCCCTATCAACTTCCTTTTCATGAGGCTTCAAGTAATCGTACAACAATCCATATGTAGAATGATGCATATTTTTCGCTTGACGGAGAAAAATGACATACTTCTCCCATTCAGAACCAAGACTACTCAGGAACTTAGTATTTAATGCAATTCTTGGCATGATGATGTTGTGTTTATCCAAATCATTGATGATGTCCTAAAAATGATGATGATAAGACTCTAGTGTCTCTCCGTGTTCAATCATGAAGTGTTCATAAGCCAAGTAAATTTTGGATTCCAAATCCTCTGATTGAGTACGATCCTTCCATAAGAAGATGAATATGATCCCACATTTCCTTTGCAGTCTTTTGAGCATCAACACTTCCAAGAATTGGGTTAGGTAATCCTAAGAGGATATATTGCATTGCAAGTTCATCAGCATCATAGTGTAGAAGTTCTCTCAGGATTCAAGTTCAAGAAATGAGTGCAATGTTAGATTGTTCATCTCTTGGTGGATTAGCATTTGGATCGGCGGGTACGATAACAAGAGGCATCTCAAATGGACCTTCCAAGATAACCTTCTTTAAGAACTTTCCATGTGGCTTCTTCTGATCACAAAACCTAAAGAACCTTATCACCCATTGATCGTAGTTTCCTGAGTGAGCATTGGAGGTCTATCAAGTGATCCAAACCTCATGAATTGATTGTTGGCCGCTTAAAGCTTCACACATCTTTGCAAACCAAGTGGGTTCCTTCATAGTGTTCCTTGATGGATGTTGATTGAATTCATTTTTGTAGGGTTGAACTTGAAGACTTGGTGGTGGTTGAACCATTTGAGGTGGTGGAATTGCTGCAAGTTGTGGAGTATGTGTTGATTAAATTGTTGTTGATAAATTGCTTGTTGTTGATTCCATTGTTGATGTTGTGGAGTTAGTTGTTTTTGATGTTGAGAATAAGTGTAAGGGAAATAATTAGAGTATGGTGGTTGTGACATGTTGAAAACTTGTGTTGGTAAAATGGATCTTTGTAGTCGAATGAACCTTTGTTGATGAAGAGTCCTTAGGCTTAGAAATCACAATAAACCAAGTAGGACTTATGCGTAAAAACACCAAAGTTACGCTGCACAATACAACTAGTTACGATTTAGCTTACGCTGAAGTAGGGTAAAGGCACTAAAGTTATGCATAGACACAAAGTTAGGCGAGGATTACCTTATGCGTAAGACTAGGCTTAGGCGTAAGATGAATCTTATGAGGATTTCTACGAAGCTTTATGCTTATGCGTAAGTTTAGGGTTTTTGCCCAAATGATCTTTTACACTATCACAGAGCAAAAGATATCCAAAGTCGACGTGATTTTCGTGCTTATCCAAGCAAGAAAACACGGAGTAAACCACGAAAATGAAGATCAAACCACGGATAAAGTTACGCGTAATATTAGGGTTTTGATACGCGTAATCTTACTCAGAAAAATGATTTTACCCAAAGATGTTTCTAAACCAGTTTTTGTATGATGAAATAGCTTCAATAACACCAAAATGACACAAAAGTGTGAAACTTGATGATCCTAAGCTCTCAAAACGGTATGCCAGAGGTTTACACCCTCGCTCAAAAATAGTTGAAAAACAATGATCCACGATAAAGTTCAAAACTTTTGCCAAAACAAGTAAATTTAACACCTTATAACATTGAAAGTACAAGAATCTTGATTAAAAAGTGTAAAAATGTTTTGAAGCGAACCAAATAACTCGTTAACTTTACGCCAGAAGATCAAAACTTTCTTCAAAGCAATAACGATTCACCCAACTAGTTACGATACCAGACCAGAGGTCACTAGATTTACAACACAAGCTTAATAGAAAGAGATAAAGGCGATTGAACAATACACAAACACACACACACGTATAAGTAAAGAAAGGTTAGGCGTAGAGTGTATGTGAAAGAGTAAGTTGAACAACCAACCCTCAAGTGAGGGTTATACAAGAGTATTTATAGGCAATGAGCTAGGGCAACACTCCCACTCCTTCCCTTTTCCTTAATGGACATGGGCCTAAGCTTATGGGCCTTCTACATAAGCTAGACCTTAAACAAACATAAAGGCCATAATAAGCTACCTATTACATATGAGTAACTAACACTTGAATAAAGGTTTAGGAGTGATTCCAACAAATACTTTGAAAAATAAAAAAATCTCAAATCTATTTTTAAATTGTATTCAGCTTAAGTTCTTTGTTTCTATAAGCTTTTATAAGATTGCTATAGCTTTATAAGTGTTTAAATTAAGCTCACTCTGAATCTACTCTCAAACATAACCACAGTCAACAAAAGTCAACTCTGCAGGGTTCTGAATTAAATTGGGATAAGCTGCTGGAATGGATTTGGATTTGGGTTGATTTTAGATTTAGGATAGTGGTTCATTAAAATCATAAGCAAACCATAGTGGTTGGACTTATGTAAGTTTCATTTCTGTCTCATATATTTGAATCTGTAGTATAAAGTAATTTTAGTGCTTATTATTGTTAAATCTAGTTTAGTTAAGTATTTTATGCTTGTTAGTTTGTAGAACAATCTACTTTATCATAAGTTCCAGTTTCTGCATAATTACTGTTTGATCTTGCTACTCTTAGATCAGATTTGTGTTGACTTGTATAACTGTTAAGCTTGCTTCATATAGGTGTAATCTAGTTAATTACATCTGTTTTGAGGATTAGTTTAGGCCAGATTTGAGTTGTGACTTGGAAAAGTTGGAAATCAGTTCTAATAACTAGTGTTTGGATCATAAGGTTACTCTGAGTTTGAGGTTAGTTCAGTGATTAAACTAGGTAGATATAGTCTCATTTAGGATATTTAAACTCAAATCAGTCTTTATTTTGAGTCTGCATACACTCATAGTCAAAATCATCTTCAAACTGTTTTAATTTTCACATCAGATTAATCTAGACTAGCATAGTTTGCATTTTAGGTTTAGAATTATTATAGTTAGCTTAATTAGGTCATTTTTCATCTTACTTCAACATTTACAACCTGTTTTGCATGATCAAAGTTCATAAAGGTCAAATTCCAAATCTGTCAAAAAGTCAAAAGTCATACTACAGTTTCTATGAGCTGTTACTTTTGTATTTTTAACTCTCCCATTTTTAATCAAAATCAGATTAAAATTTGGATTAAGAATCTCTAGTTGGTGGTATCTGTCAAGATATTTTCAGAATATTTTTTTAATTTTTGTAAGATTGCTTTTTAAAGGCTTAAACTTGGTTATTTTCAGCAAAAGTGCCCTGTGCACCAGTTTGTGTTGTTAACTTAGCTTGTTCATTAGCTTCTAAAACTTTCATAACTTGTCCAAAATAGCTGAAAACTGGTTTACAAGTAGCTTGGTTGGTGGTTAAGAAGTTCCAAATTCTGGATTTGAGATTGAGCTTATTTACAAGCTTCTGCATAAGCTAGAAAACAGGTGTTTAGAGCTGTTGGGATTTTAAAGTAGAATTGCTCAATTGCTTGTAGGCTTAGTTTATTGGGTAAAAATTAGTTGCAGATTGTCACCTTAGATCAGTTTAGTCATAATTTAGTCTGCCTTAGTTTTTGGTTCACTAAATTAGCTTGTAGCTCAATCCATTTTAGCTTAATCAAATCAGTTTCAAAGCATCTTGCATAACCAGTAATCACAACTAGCTTTAAGCATTTTTACTAGCTTCTTCATCATATTTTAGACTTTTCCTGAATTTTTCATATTTTTCTGTCACTGTTTGCCATTTTTCTTCATTTAAAAACAGTTTTTAGCCTTTTTAATTAGCTTTTAATACAAATAAATCAGAAAAGGTTCCAAAAAATATGTTTTCAAATTTCCTAGATTAATAAAAATACAAAAAGCCAAAAAAATATTTTTCCATAATTTTCCTAGTTCAAATAGTAATTTCTAGGCATTTAATTAGTTTAAAATAGTTTTTAAATCATAGAAATTATAATATAATTCAGAAAAATACAAAAGCAGTTTTGAAAATTCTTTTTAGTTATTTTAGATTTTTAGAAAATAGTTTCATAATTTTCCCACTCATTTTCATAATTTTTGATAATTTAGTTCTATTTTTAAAGTTAGAAATTAGTTTTTAAATTCAAATAAATTCAAGAAAAATCTTAAAAATTATTTTGCGTAATTTGCGTTTTTGATTAAATTTGCGTAATTTCTCATTTTCATTATTGATTTAGCACTTTTATATGCTTCCTTTTACTTTCCCTTGCCTCGTAGTGTAGAAATCCCAAATATCCCCTTTTACACATTCAAATCTCGATAATCGCGTCGTGAGTTGAAAATTCCATTCAACCCTCGTTCGGAACGATCTCGGTGCTCAAACCTAATACGTTTGAGTTACCCACATACTACACACTTCTATAATTGGTTTTCCTAAATCAACGCTCTTCTTTGCTCATGGGTATTTTGGTTATGGGTCATGGGTTATGGGTTGATCCATGGGTTTCTTATTAGATACAATGTATCTCATGAGTTCAATGTACCTAGTCAAATGGGTATGGGTCAATACCATGGGTTATGGATATTTTCCATGGGTTGTAGTTTTTACCCATTTATATAATATATACTAGTTGTGTATATATTTTGCCCAATATGTAAACACTAGTTGTTGTACATATATATTACTAAATCATAAAATCACTTATACTTGTTTTAGTGTTTTATGTGAAAACGTTAAGTGTGTTAGAAAACTATTGGCTCAAACTAGTTACGTATTTTATTTGTTTCGTTAAGATGATTTTATGTTTGTTATTGACAAAATATTAGAAGATCGTAAAATATAAATAAACGTTTTTACGGCTTATTTGTATTAACATTGATACCACCATTGTTGTTCGGGGGAGGTGGTATGTCATTGTTACTCACCTCTGACAAAAAGTCACTAAACACGTCATGTTTTGAACGAGCCGGATTTCCATCTAGAGTGATGCCCAATGAAGCTCCAAGACAATACATAGAAACAAATTCATCATCTTTAGAATCCTCTTGAGATAGTGAACATAATTGATCGTCATCACTTTCATACACGGTCTTTTTCTTTCTTACTTTAGCGCTTTTTTTTCTCTTGATTCTAGCTGAGATCTTTCCGATATCCATCTCTTTGTTCTTTGAAATGGATTTTTTTTTCTTGCACTATCTTAGCAAATCTGAATGCCTTGCTGAAAATTGCATGACATTCATAAGTTTTGTTTAACTTAGATTAAGTGCGCAAGAGGTAAATTGTAGGTTTGCTTTTGTAGAAAGAGAAGATACTTGAGCTGAAAACAAACTGAGATTTGAAGAGTTACATGGGGTAGATAGAAAGGTTGGAACATCCAAGGTTTGATCAAGAGGCTGAATCACAAGATTTTCTTGGAGAGCAAAAAAGTTGCACTACAAGAAATTTGATTTTTAGTGATTGTGGTTCTAATGACATAAAAAAATGTCATTATGTCTAACCTTTTAATGACACTTTTTATGAAAATTATTTGTCATGAAATAATTTTTTTTATCATTACATCTTTTTTTGTGTCATTATAAATATATTTTTACCGACTCCACTTTTACACACACTTTTTTACGTCTAGGAAAAACACTCAAAAAATCAAGTAACATCTTTTTCTAACTTTTGTCGACATTTCTATACTTTTCGTGGCATTTTTTTTAACTTTTAATGACACTTTTCATTATGTCACTACAAGACAATTTTTTTGTAGCGTTGATGTGGTTGAAAAGATGTGTTACTTTCAAAGGCTTTTTCTTGATCAACGAGAGTGGGTTTAGACTAAACGTAATGGGGACCAAACCATTCGGTTGGTCTACTCTTTTTGTTTGGTCTCCCTCACAACACAAACTAAAAGGCATGCGTCCTCTCCATTATCTGCATTGGTTTGGTCCGGTTATGGACCGAATGATATGGTTTGGTTTGTGTGTGTATTTTTATTATTTATTTTTTATTTTTGTTATTATAAGTTTGTGGGGATATGTTTTTAGTTATGAGTACGATCGTCTTACATTGTTTGATCTTAATTTGGTCTAGAAGAAAAAAAAAGCAGAGCTGCAACTGATTTGACAGTATTGAATTTGGTTGATATGGACTTATTACTGTGGGCTTTAAGGTTGAGAACATGGCGCTCGTTTAATAGGGCATCTTTTATGCTTTAAAAAAAACTAGTAACTATAGACTAGCATGCCGACATATTATTTGCATGTAAGTCACATCCAAAAAAAAAATTAGTTGAAGTCGCCATGTAGACTTTCCCATTGAAGACTCCCCATTTATATTACCGTTGGAGTTTAATTGGATTGAAATTTGAGTTTAAAATAAATAAAAATTGGGAGCTACTATGCGGGCACCCCATGAGAAGTATGTGTAGGCTAGGGGGTATTTGCATTTTCTCTCTCCTGAATCATTGGGGGTGCATGGGTTTTCGTGCCAAAATATTATAAGGTGGGGGTGGTGGGGTGCTGTTTGGGGTGTTTCGTGTGTGTTTGTGTGACCTTTTTTTTTTTTTTTTTTTTACTTTTACAACCTTTTTGTTTTACAACTTATTTTTTACAAGTTTTTTTTGTTTTACAAGTTTTTTATAACTTTTTTTACAAGTTTTTTTTTGTCTTACAAGTTTTTTTTTGCTATGAATCTGTTTTATAACTTAAAAAAAAACGTAGTCGGAAAATTTTTGAGGCTCAGATTCGAAGGTTGCAAAGTGAGATTCGTCCATTCGGTTTCGGTTATCATCATCGTCTCGGAAAATTTTAAGGCTAAAAAATCATCATCGCCTCGGAAAATTTTTAGGCTCAAACTCGAAGGTTGTAAAGTGAGATTTGATCTCACTTTACCGTCCATTCGGTTTTGGTTATCATCATCGCCTCTGAAAATTTTAAGTCACAACCGCACAAAGTCACAAGTTCACAGGAACTGCACAAGTCTCACAAGTCCAAAACTGCACAAGTCTCACAAGTCTCAAACTACACAAGTCTCACAAGTCTCAAACTACACAAAGTCTCACAAGTCTCAAACTGCACAAGGACACAAGCCTCACAAGTTCAACAATATTCACAAGTTACACGTTTTCAACATGAATGTGGTAAGTAGGATTCCAAAACTGCAAAAGTTCACAAGAAAGTAACTAAGATTCTCAAAATGGAGCTGCATAGTAGGCACTTCAGGCTTATAATGCCACATGAAAGCAACAACACCACAACACCATCAGCACCAACAAGAAAGCTACAACACAAACTAAAAGGAACAATCTACACAAGCACCCCATAATCCAGTTCCCAAGCAAGCAGAAAGCAACAACAAAAAGCAACAACCAACAACACCAACAAAGACCAAACAACCATGTCTACTTCACCATTTGACACACAAGAGGTAAGGCTCAGATTATTAGCTCTTTATAAGATATAAACAATCATGGTCATGCAAATATGAATGTTTAATCCATTCATATTTGCCATGCCAAAACTCTTAAGTTTTTTTTTTATATAAAAATCATCATTGCCTCTTTTTTTAAAACCTATTTATTTCATTTAAAGTTGCAAAGTGATATAAAACTGCACTTTACCATCCAGTAATGAAATTACATAGGCACCAAAAGTTTTCATTTAAAGTTGCAAAGTGATATAAAACTGCACTTTACCATCCAGTAATGAAACTGCATATCACCTGAAAAACATCACCACAAAAAATAGTCAACGAAATCAAACAACTTCTCACAGAAACATCACCACAACTTTAAAAATTTTTTAGATCTAAAAAGTTTTTAGTTTTAAAAAAAAATCAGTCTTCACCATATCTAAAACCTTGTTAGATCTAAAAAATAGTCAACGAAACCAAACAACTTCTCACAGAAACATCACCACATCTCTATATTTTTTTAGATCTAACAAGTTTT
The DNA here is from genome assembly GCA_910596185.1 of Chrysanthemum makinoi. Classification (NCBI taxonomy): domain Eukaryota; kingdom Viridiplantae; phylum Streptophyta; class Magnoliopsida; order Asterales; family Asteraceae; genus Chrysanthemum; species Chrysanthemum makinoi. Next base: position 101,932,852 of record OU343217.1, on the reverse strand, counting down.
TAGTTTAAAAAAAATCAGTCTTTACCAGATCAAAAAAGTTTTCAAGATCTAAAAAAATCAGTCTTTACCAGATCAAAAAAAATCAGTCTTTATCATATCTAAAAGCTTGTTAGATCTAAAAAATAGTCAACGAAACCATACAACTTCTCACAAAAACATCAACACATCTTTATATTTTTTAGATCTAACAAGTTTTTAGTTTTAAAAAGAAAATCAGTCTTTACCATATCTAAAACCTTGTTAGATCTAAAAAATAGTCAACGAAACCAAACAGCTTCTCATAGAAACATCACCACATCTTTATATTTTTTTAGATCTAACAAGTTTTTAGTTTTAAAAAGAAAATCAATCTTTACCATATCTAAAACCTTGTTAGATCTAAAAATAGTCAACGAAACCAAACAACTTCTCACAGAAACATCACCACATCTTTATATTTTTTTAGATCTAACAAGTTTTTAGTTTTAAAAAGAAAATTAGTCTTTACCATATATAAAACCTTGTAAGATCTAAAAAATAGTCAACGAAACCAAACAACTTCTCACAGAAACATCACCACATCTTTATATTTTTTTACCATATCTAAAAGCTTGTTATATCTAAAAAATAGTCAACGAAATCAAACAACTTCTCACAGAAACATCACCACATCTTTATATTTTTTTAGATCTAACAAGTTTTTAGTTTTAAAAAGAAAAATCAGTCTTTACCAGATCAAAAAAGTTTTCAAGATCTAAAAAGTTTACCAGATCAAAAAAGTTTTCAAGATCTAAAAAAATCAGTCTTTACCAGATCAAAAAAAAATCAGTCTTTACCAGATCAAAAAAAAAATCAGTCTTTACCAGAGCTAAAAGCTTGTTAGATCTAAAAAATAGTCAACGAAACCAAACAACTTCTCACAGAAACATCACAACATCAGATACCACAACGATACCACCACAACATCACCACCACAACAGATACCAACACAACATCACCACATCTCTCTAAAATTTTTAGATGCAACCAACGATCTAACAAGTTCTATACTTATAAGATCTAAATTTTTTAGATCTAAAATGTTTAGATCTAAAATTTTTAGAGAGAGAGAGAGAGAAACAGGTGAGAGAGAGTGGTACCAGAAGTGAGTAGAGACGAGTATTATCAAGTCAGCGAGAGAGAGAAACAAAACCATGTGCGCACACAACCCACAAGAAACGAACGCGTAAACGGGTCCAACACCACACACGTAACCACACACACTATATAACTTTAAAAAGGGTTTATAAATAAAAAATTTGTAATATAAATAAAATTTTGTTATTAACAAATGTAATATAAAAGTAATATAAAAGTTGTAGTTTTTTAAAAATAAAAGTAATATAAAAGTTGTATTTTTTACAAATGTTGTTTAAAAATGTACAAAGTTGAATTTTTTATAAAAGTTTTTAAAAAAAATGTAACAATAAATAAAGTTGTTAAAAATGTACAAAGTTGTATTTTTTATAAAAGTTTGTAAAAAAAACTAATATAAGTAACAAAAATTTGTAAAAAAAATGTATAAATTATATGTTAAAAATGAAAGTTATAAAAGTTGTTGTGTTTTTTATTTTTTAGGTGTTCGGTACTGAAGTTACTTTAACTGATTGGGTGCAATCTACTGCTCAATCGAACGGTTTTCTTATTGTTAAAGGAAGAACTAAAACAGATAGGGGCTATAAGTACTCTATCGAATTTAAGTGTTCTAGACATAGGACGTATGCACGTGAAGGTTTAGAAGATGAACTTGAACGGCAGACTAGTACCGCTAAGATTAATTGCCCATTCAGATTACTAGCGAAATATATAAAAGGTCGAACTGGTACCACTAAAACTAGTGGTTGGATCTTGAGGGTGAAGTGTCTGAGGCATAATCATGATTTTGTAGACTCGTTCCATGGTTTTTCACAGGCCATGCGATTAAAAGAAAGTGAGTTAGTTTTGGTGGAGCAGTTGACAAAACATCAAGTAGCACCACGAATTATACTTTTTTCACTAAAAGAGAGCGATCCGAATAACGTGCCTAGCATTAAAACGGTATATAATGCACAAAACAAGATACGCGGCGCCAGTCGTGGTGATTTGACTCGATACAACTCTTTAGTACATTTGAGGCGTCAAGGTTATACATATTACCCCAGGGTAAATGACCACACTAATGAGCTGGAGGAAATATTTTTTGGTCACCCGACGTCATATGCCCTGTGGACAACATTCCCGAAATCATGCCGATGGACTCCACATACAACACCACGTTGTTTAAACCGCCATTCTTTACAATTATTGAGTTACTTCAACAAAAGTAACATTCTCAATGGCGTTTAGCTTTTTGAACTGTGAAAAAGAGCCAAATGTCAAATGGGTGTTGGAATGTGTTAAGTTGGTGATAGAAGAACAATATTACCCGCAGGTTATCGTCAACACGAGATTTAGCTGCTTGGGGCATGCATGCAGAATTCCCAAAACCTAACAGATTACTCTGTCGATGGCATATCAATCAAAATGTGCTCAAGCATTGCATACACAAATTCGCTACTGGTGTGGAGTATGAGTCGGTTAGATGGACATGGGATTTGATGGTTACAGCTCCGACTGAAGATGTCTTCACGCACTATTATCACAACCTACAGGATTTATTGGTCCAAAAACATGGTACTTACCCATTAATACATTTTTTTATTATTATTTAAGAAATAACTACTCGAATTGTTTTCTCACTTTATTAATTCATTGTTTTCTCAGATGCTTTAGGGTATTTTAATAACTGGCTGCAACATTACGACCGCATGTTTGTGTCGTACATTACCGATCATTATCGCAGCTTCGGCTAGACAACAACATGTAGAGTTGAGGATCAACACGCATTGTTGAAGTTATACTTGGGCTCCACACAGTCCAGCTTAGACACGTTGTTGTGTTCGGTCGACAAGATTATAGCGGCGCAAGAAACTGCGATATCGGACTCTTTGAATACAAGCAAAATCATGAAACCTGATTCGTAAGGGCACACTATTTAACGAACTGGTATAATGTTTCAAGAGATGCTTTACTACTCATACTCGCAGAAAGTAAACGGGATGTGGACCCACATGAATGTGTTCATCGGGTCGCGTTAGTTTATGGTTTACCATGCTATCAGGAACTGTATTACCTTCAGATTCGTGGTATGTATTTTAAATTTATGCTTATTAAGTTATTCTCCCCGTCAATACCGATAATTTTAACTAGTCACCTTTTTCGAATACAGGATCGCCTATTCCGCTTGATGTTGTTGATAATTTTTGGAGAACACTAAGTGTTCCCTGGCCCAGAGTCCGACATACTCATACGCCAGAAAAGCCTTAAGAGCCTCAAGAGCCTCAAGGGCCTGAAGAGCTTGAATATTTTTCTTGTCAAGATGACGTAGAAAAATTCCAAAATGTTTTTACCAAAGCATCGTCGTTTGTCAAGAAAAATATGTTAAACATGCTTATAGGTATATACGCTCCTAATCTGGTCAACCCAACAACCTGCTGTTAAAGAAAGTACTGTGGACGTCCGAAAGCAAAGGACAAAAATCCAAGGCTAAACAAAATATCCCATATTTGAACAAAGAACCCTCACCCCCAGGCACCGCAGAAGCTATACAAAACCTAAAAAAGTCCGAGACTTAAATGAAGAAACTGCGAGACATAGTTCATACGTGGGAGAGCCTTCTAACGTCCGAGACTTGAACGAAGAGGTGAGCGAGGGAGATTTAAGACACGACTTGCACATTCCAAATGACAGTAGTGTTGGAATCACTCCTAAACCTTTTTCAAGTGTTAGTTACTCATATGTAATAGGTAGCTTATTATGGCCTTTATGTTTGTTTAAGGTCTAGCTTATGTAGAAGGCCCATAAGCTTAGGCCCATGTCCAATAAGGAAAAGGGAAGGAGTGGGAGTGTTGCCCTAGCTCCTTGCCTATAAATACTCTTGTAAAACCCTCACTTGAGGGTTGGTTGTTCTCTTTTCTCATTCACTCTATGCTTAAACCTTTCTCTCATTATATTCGTGTATTTGGCTAAGGGTTCAACCGATCCTCTCTTATCTATTTCTTCTATTGATGCTTGTGTTACTAATATAGTGACCTAACAGTGGTATCAATCGCCATCTAGTTGGGTGAAACGGTTTTCTTTGTTTGTCTACTCGTAAGGTTCACGTTTTAAACCTTTCTCACGCATAAAGCTTTCATTTTTTCACTTTAAAATTCAAGATTCTTGTACTTTAAAGGTTATTTGGTGTTAAAGTTTAAGGTTTTGGCAAAAAGTTTGGAACTTTACGTGTGTAGAAGTGTTTTTGACCTTGATTTCATTAGTGTACCTCTTTCTACTCGTAAGGTGAAAAAGTGTTTTGGATCATCAAGATTCACACTTTTGTGTTATTTTGGTGATATTGAAGCTATTTCATCAAAAAATCCGGTTTCTAAACACTTTTGGGCATAAAATCAGTTTTTGGTATTTTCTACTCGTAAGGAAACCCTAAACTTATGCATAAGAGTTCATTGGTTTGATCTTCTGTTTTTGAGTTTCTCCGTGTTCCCTTGCTTGGATAAGCCTGAAACACGCGTCGACTTTGGATATCTTTTTAGTGATAGTGTAAAAGATCTTTTGTGTAAAACCCTAATCTTATGCATAAGCTCAAAGCTTACACGTAGAACCCTTTACGCATAAGATTATTCTTACGCCTAAGCCTTGTCTTACACATAAGCTAATCCTACGCATAAGTTTTCTAACTAACTTTCGCTTTATGCATAACTTTAGTGTTTCTCAACTCTTACGCCAGCTAATCTTACAGCGTAATTCTCATTGTTACGCGTAGGTGGTGTTTTTACGCAAAGCTCTTTCTACGCGTAAGGTTTTTCTACGATAAGGTTTTTTCTATGCCGTAAGGTTCTTTCTACGCGTAAGCTGGTTTTCTACGCTTAAGGACTTCTTCAACAAACAAAGTTTCATTCGACTACAAAGATCCATCATCAACACAAGTTATCAAAAAAAAAATTGTCATAACTCGAGATTCAAATTTTGGTTTAACTGTGAAAATTTTGGGCCCAAATTCAAATTTTTCGGGTAAAATTTGGCGTCAAAATTGTCATAACTCAAATTTTTCTTGCAACCTTAGAATTGAATTTTATAGTGAATTTCAAATTTTGAGAGTCAAAATTTTTCAAAATTATTTTCGGAGGGAAATTGCAATTCACTATATCGACCTTCAACGCTATATCGACTTTGCACCTTTTCGTCTCTTTGATTCTTCTCAGGGAGTGAAATGGATTCTGATAATAAAGATCCATTTTGAGATTGGAAGAAGGATTCATGGCTCGTTCGCATTGAAGCCGACATCATCATCAAATCCCGTGATCCAAATTGTCGGGTAGGTGAAATAGTTGATGTACATGAAAGGAATGCTCAAATGGACGTTGAGAATGTTGTGATTATCAGAATCGCTTATAATGCGGACAATGAGGTTGTAGCATTGAAAAGTGATGACAAAGCAGATCCGGAGAAGATATCATACTTAACTACGCATAATCGAGCCCAACCGTGACTAAGAACAAATGGTTGAAGAAGATATCTTACCCACCTATGACACCTGACAATAACAGATGGTCGAGGTACAATACCCATCGTTGATCATATTCGGCAAAGAAATGCAGCATACAACAAACTGAGAAACTCAAATTCAGCAATGAAGGGAGAGGTTGACTAAGCAGTGTTGCACAATGTCCGCATACAACTATCTCATGTCTGAGCCCTTACTTGTTAACAATTCAACTGAAACGTCAAATCAAACTCTTGAATCTGAAATCAGTCTTCTCAAAAAGACCATTGCCAAGTTTCATAAAGATTTTTCAAAACTAGAGGCACATTGCATCTCTCTTGAACTTAAAATTCAAAACAAATCTTTTCCTCGAACATAAATGGTCAAGATTCAAATGAACAAAGTAATCGTGTGGATTTATTAGTAAAGAAAATGAGCATTTAAAGGCTCAAATTCAAGCAAAGGGGCTTGCACATGTTGCTTTACAAAACATACTGAGAAGATTAACTGCAAGAGTGGATACTAAGTTTACAAAACCAACAATCTTGGGAAATCGTCTCTTCAACCAATCGAAATCAATCAGTAGTTAGACAACCAACCGCTTTTAAATCTCAACGTTCTAAATCTTCAAAACCACGGTTTGCCTCCCAAGTTGTTGAGAATAATCATTTGACAAATCCAGTCACTCCACACTCTTGGCCTAAGAAAATGATTCTCTCTGTCAAGTAAACCTGTTTCTATTAAATCTGCTTCGGTAAACCTCTACAAGTAGTTGCAACCGCCCGTCTAGGATTAGTTCGAACACAATGTCTAAACCGAGCATTAAAATTCAATATTCATATGATACTAATGACTTGCACAAGAACTTTGACCTAGAAAAGGCTAGGAAGAGGGCACTACTCCAAAAGGATGGAATCTTAGGTTCACGCACTGGTGTATTATCAACACCGCTTGTAGTAGCAAACCAAAACCTAAGTTTAATCAAACGGCTAGAAATAAAACCCTGATCTAAACGTAAAATGTCGAAACCCAATAGGTGGATCAATATAGGACGCAGACTCTTCCCAAAGAAGTTTCAACATCCCCTAGATCTAACCTTAGATGGATTCCAACAGGTAGAGTTTTCAACACTGTTGGTCTTAGGTGGATTCCTACGTGCAAGATACTAAGTAGTTGCATCAAAACAAGTGTGAAACCCAAACATCCATCCCTCGAGGGAAAGGAAATCATCAAAATAGCATGTTCAGGTGTCAAGAAGATAATTGACACTACATCTTTATGCTTCTAACATCCGGAACCCGCCACACTGGGGATCCATGTTTTTCTTCCTTGCCCCTTCTATTTTTCTATGCAGGTACAACGATATGGCTCCTAACGCAAAAAGCGTAGGACCCGCTTTCTCACCGTTAAAATATCATGATCCATCAGCTGTTCCACCATTGTACTTAATCGTCATGAATTGGAAACATTGCTTGCTCCTTTGGTTAAAGATTCTCGCCAAAAGTCGTAAGCTTCAGATGTATCGAATGTTTCCGCAAGCTACAACCGATAATACCTATTTCAAATACACACCAATCTACAATAACAATCGCATCTTCTATAACGTAAGATCAAACTGCCTCAACAACAATGACACAATACCATGATCAACATAATGAACAGAGATGTTTTATCGCCAGCTTGACTCTCTCAAAATATTTTTGGTACTTCACACTTGTTCGATCAATTGGACATACATGGTTTTCATTGTCTCCTTATATATGTTTCGCTCATTGCCTTCAATTCATCATCAACATACGTGGTGTATGATTCTCAATCATTGAAAACATCGAGGGGGAGAGAGTGTGTAGGTGGTCATTGCTTTCTTGTTCTTCTACATGCTTCTTTGTGAAAACCCAATGCCTTCTTGAATTTCTTCAATTAGGGGGAAGAAATAAGACGATTTGTGGCTCAAACGTCTCACTTTGGAGTTATCGTCTCGATTTCACGGGTGATCTTGTGTGAAGTTACCCAAATATGATGTTATGATGCCTCACACACGGTCTTGGTATCGCTTTATTGCATATTCACAGTAATTAGTATTCGAAGACCACAACATTTAGGGGAAGTCATTTCATTTCGTCTTTCGTGGTTTGTTTGGTGTGATACGTCTACATACGTGAGAAGATCTTGTTGATTTCCCGGCATGTTACCCTCGAACGGATCTTCCGCAATTAGTCGATTTTCCTTGTGTGGTTTTCGCTTCTTCTACAAATTCTGCTGATTTGAAAACTTCAAAAGTTAGAAGAAATGTCTACTACATCAAGTTTCAAATCGCTAAAGACGCTTGTCTGGGGGGAAACCGATTAAGAACCGACTTCATCAATATCTGTTTATATTCACAATGGCTTCTGAGTATAACAGCTTAGAACCCGGTCACAACCGCTTAAACTTCCTTCAAACCCCATCATCATTTGAAACAAGCCCTCACACTGGCCAACAAATGGAAAGGCTATTTGCCCTACCGTTTAGTGACGATATTGATGAACGTGCTCCGTGTGTATCCGTACTGCTTCACCGCCAACCCGATAATACTCTTATACCGATACACCGCTACAACAACTACGGTTGAAGAAGCACCACCAGTTGACTCCACAACAACAGTTGAACAAACCGCTTCCAACAATGATGAACCGGTTGATGATGTTCTAAATGAAGTACCCCCACCTGCAGATTTTGATCCAAATGCGTTCTTTAACCCGCTTTGCTAATGAGATCGCCGCACCAGATGTCGCGAATCTTCAACAAGCCATTTGAATCCTCACAATCTGCACAATGTATACCAACATCAAACCTCCACACATAGATGGACAAAAGACCATCCTCTAGAAAATATTATTGGCAACCCAAACCAACCAGTCGTTACTAGACAACGCCTTCACACGACGGTGAACAACTGCATTTATGCCGCACTATCCGCCAAACCAACCCAAAACATTAAGGTTGCAATGACAAAAGATAACTGGATTGAATCCATGCAAGAAGAACTCAACCAATTCAAACGTCTTGAAGTATGGGAATTGGTTGAAAGACCAACAGGGTCTACGTCATTGGTCTCAAATGGATTTGGAAAAACAAATTGGATGCGGAAGGAAACGTAATCGTAAATAAGTCACGCCCGGTGGCTAAGGGTTATCGTCGGGAAGAGGGTATTGACTTTGAATAATCTTTTTGCTCCGCTTCGCCTTGAGGTCGTTCGATATTTCTCGCTCGTGGCTCATATGAATATGATAGCTCTTCAGATGGATGTCAAACCGCTTCTAAATGGACAACTTAAAGAAAAGGTTTATGTCACCAACCGTAGGATTCGTTGATCCCCTACCCGAACCATGTCTACAAACTGAACAAAGCTCTGTATGGTCTCAAACAAGCTCCTCGGGGTAAGTACGATAAGCTATCATCTTCCTCATTGCCAATAATTTTACCAAAACTTCGTTCGACCCTACTCTTTTTCATACAATATCACGGGCACATATCTTAATTGTTCAAATTTACGTGGATGACATCATTTTTGGGTCTACACATAAAAAGTACTCAATCGCTTTTGCAAAACTAATGAAGAAAATTTTTGAAATGTCCATGATGGGTGAACTTACGTTCTTTCTAGGACTGCAAGTTTATCAATCACCCCGTAGGTATTTTCTTTGAGTCACCCAAATATGCCCTTGAATTGTTAAACAAATTTGGAATGAATACCGCTTACACTTATGCCACTCCAATGGCACATACCAAGAAGATGGACGCCGATTTGCATGGGAAATTGGTTGACCCTACCAAATACCGTAGTATTATTGAATCTCTCATGTATCTAATGTACCAGGAGATATTGTCTTTGCCGCCTATCTTTGCTCCGCTATCGGGCGCACCAACCTAAACCCACCTCTCAGGCTAAAAGAATCCTCCCATACAAAGGGAACCATTAACTTGGGATCCGTATCCGGGATTCGGTTTTGAACTAATCGCTTTTGACGCCAACCACGCCAGATGCTTAGACTTACTGGAAAAGTACTTCGTGAGCTTTACAATTTCTTGGTGAAAAACTGGTGTCATGGCAATCGAAGAAGCAGGATTGTACATCAGCCGTCCTCAACCGAAGCGTAATATGTAGCCATGTCGGCGCCTTGTGCTCAAGTCATCCGATGCGAACACAACCTCAAAGACTATGGTTACGTGTTTGACATCCCGATGTATCTGCGACAATCGGAGTGCCATTCGATCTCGTGCAACCCAGCAAAGACTCGAAATCAAAGCACATCGATCTTCGATATCATTTCATCAAGGACCACGGGTGGTACAATTGAATTATACTCGTGGGTACGTAATACCAATGGCGATCTTCTCACCAAAGCCTTGCCTCCCGCTAGGTTTAATTAGTTGGTCCACCGGATTGGTATGAGGTGTTTGACTAGAAGAATTGATGACCTCCTAAAACAAATTTTAAAACCTCGCCAAACACCAAAACCTCTTTGTAAATATTTTTCAAAACAAAATACAAAAATATAAAATCGTAAAATCTCAAAACATTCTTCCATCTAAATTCTTTCAAACATCGCAAGTAAATCTTCAAATAACGCTTTGTTCTATCAAATCTTTCACTATTTTTCCTAACAAGTGTTGAGGGGGAGAAAATAAATATTTTTCGGTTTCATAAAACCTTGTACTTCCATGTTTTCAAAATTATGTTGTTTCTTCTAAAATGGTGGATAAGTTTCTTGTCATATACTATTTTGGACTCAAATGCTTTAACCATTTCATTATTTCAAAAGTCGAGTAGTATCGTGTGAAGTTTCTTGCCTTACAAATGTTTTGTCTTACCTAAATCCAGTTAAAGGATCTTGGTTGGAGCCTCTTTAAGGTTGAGGGACTGAATGTGTCAACTTGGCAAATTAATTCATTTACTCCTAAACCACCAAGATCAAAAGGCCCAAATCAAATCTTCTAAATCCGTTCAAGTTTTTCATAATCTATAAGTTCTAAAACTGCTTTTAATCAAGATGATAAACAAGGATTTCTAAAATTCTTTCAAATCCAACTAAAACTTTAAACCGATTTTGGAAAAATGTTCACTTGAACGAATTGGGTGTTTATGCATAAAAGTGTTTGGATTGAAATGAGTTGTGTTAAACCCTTTCTTAGTGTCTATTAAACTTGTTTCAATCGTCCAAAACCATCCTCAATCTTAAATTTCATTAATTTGAATTCTAGGGTTCTTGTGCTCATCTAGGGTTTTTCTTTTCTGTGATATGTTATTAGGTAGTCAAGAAAGTGTTAGAATAAGTTTATATGCATGTTTTTTAACCTTTAAATTAGCGAAACATCTAAACCTATGAACTTAAGTTTTAGGTTTTTAGGGTTCATCTCCATAAATCGCTGATTCGTGGTGGAAATGTGTTAAATCTTGTTCCATTGCACTCATATGACATCTACAACTCTAGAAACATTCTTGTTTGATTTGTAGCTATATCCCTTACATCGTAGATTAAGGGTTTAGGGTTTAAGTAATTTTACTCCTAAGTCTTTCTGTGTGTATCCGATATGTTCTTATGCTTGTTTTGTGTTCTAAAGATGTTTGGAGTTCGCAGAACCAAGTTTTCATGTTTATATTTACCGGTGTTAATTATTCGTAATGTCGTTCTTTAGGTGTTCAAACCGCTACGCAGGAATACTTTTCTTATGAAGGTCACGCCTTTAAGAGTAATTTACGCTTCTACGATAAGGGGTCTACAGTGGATTTACGTAGTATCTTGAAAGATATTCTAAACAAGGCTTGTTAAGATAAGCTTTGCTCTTACTTAGTAAACCTGCAGCGTAACATCTAGCTTTTCCCATAAGCTTAAAGCTCTTGAACTTGTCTTACGCTGTAAGAAACTCTACGCCTTAAGCTTGGTCTGCACGCTTTAGCTTACCCCACGAAGCTCTTTTCTTACGCATATGATCCTTGTTACTCATAACCCATTGTTCTACTTTTGGCCCGTTACGCATATGTTACTTGTTAAATGTTACGCATAGGTCACAAATATCAGATGTTTCATATAAGCTTACAAAAGTTAATATGTTGTGTGTTAAGTGAATTATTTCTCTTTGAAATTTCAAAATAACATGTTCTAACTTATCACATCAACTTCATACATTTGGACTAATGTGACTTAGGACTTGTAACTAACATATACATGTTACCATCATACAAGTAATTAGATAATAAATCAGACTAATACAAACACATTGTGTTTTCCATATGTCTGTTGTCTAATGAGACTTTCGATCATGAAATGGTCATGAAATCAAGCAAACATCAATGCCCCACCGAGCTCGATGGCAAACACATTCCAAGTCGATACCGACAAAACAATTGGCAAGAACTATCTTTGTGTCATCTTCAACTAATTCATATGCTCATAATCATCTTCATTCTTTTGTGGACATCCTTCATACATCCATTCAAATTATGTTCACAAAATCATCCCGATGATGAGTATGATTCAATAGATGAGGTAATACAATTCTCAAGACATTAAAGCGTAAATGGATGGAATTCCATGCTTCAACCTTTCCTAATCCAACCGGTGGGAAGGAGGGTCAAGCAAGAGTCCTTGATCCATTGAACATTTCTTACCCCATCCCATCCCAAGTTAATCAACCCTAGGATCGTGGTGTCACCGTCTCTGCCAATCGTTGAAATGAAGCAACCACAACTTATACAACCGCAAGAAGAAAAGCATGGTGAAGATGTGGAAATATATATATGGGAGATTACTTATCATGATAAGGATGAAAAGATTCATCGATGATAATTTGGTGGTCAAGAAAATGATTCAAAAGAGGCAAAAGAAGTCGCTAGAGTCGAGGAGGAAAAGTTAAAGAAGGAATCGAACAACTACATAGTTGACAATCCTATACACAAACCTCACTGTACACCTCGACACTTCCACCAAACCTCAATCATCATCTCAATCATCACCTCCATCAACATAAGAAACACCTATGTCAACAACAAAATGCATAAGCAACTCCATCCAATGATTCGATAAATGGTTAAGCAAGTTATCACCATTTACACAACAAGCTACATGTACCACCACCATCTGATCAACCAAGGGATTGTAAACCACACCACCAATGGAGAAAACCGCTGATCACTTTATATCGGTGGTGAGGATCACGACATACCCGAGCGCCCCAACTTAACCTCAACCGAAATTTAAATCAAGTACATCGCACTTTGTTTTCATATACGCTTCAAATCAAAGAAGCAGAATTGGTTCTTCACCCTGTCTACTACCTAAATTCTACACTTCATCTGGAATCAATCAAGAACCTCACACAAAATCGTTCATAAACACAAGTTTGGGTTTGTCTACCAAAGTGAAAATCATCATACTTGCTTCATGGCTTTCGGTGAAATTCACTAAGTTCTAAGACGCCACCCTGGAGATGGTTCGATATGGATTGTCATATCAATTGAAGGACATTGAGTTGGGTATAATCTGGACGTAAGAGATGTAATTCAAAGGACGCAGGATGTTCGTTGATTAATCACTAGGATTGATGAATGTTTGATTCATCGGGATCGATGCAAAGTTGGAGAGCTATGCGGGAGGATGACCAAACTTTCGATTCGACTTTCCAACGCCCCTAGTAGTGATCGTTCGTAATCATTGGGTATTCTCTTGATTGTGATTTTCTGTTGTTTGATTATTAATCATTTGTGCACACATTACAAGTACCAACCGCTTCTTGTAAATAAAGGAACCCGTGGTACGCCACACAATCCTTAAAAGGAGCTAAAGCTTCTTACTTTTGAGTAAAACCTATCAAACCTTTCACTTTTCAAGGTTTTGCTCAAAAGAACAAGTACTTTCCTTATGATTTTCAAAACCTCAACCGTTTATATCACTTGTTGAGGGGAGTACTTGCCTTAAAACTTTTGTTCACAAATTTTTCACGTTGGTCATTCTTTCCACACGAATGGTCATATTTATTCTCAACTTTTCAAAAATAACATTTTATATGCCAATTTTGAGGGGGAGAAAATACGTGATAAGAAATATGTTGTGCTATATGAACTCTCGTGTGAAAAGACTTTAACCCATGAATTGCAGAGATCTTAACTATTAGTAACTCAAAAGACTCGTCCGAGACGGTAATAATTTCAAGCTAACAAGTGATGTAAACGCGGTCTCGCAAAGGACTTGTCCGAGTAGAATGTACCATCCGAGAAAGTCTTGGTAGACATGAAACTTGACGGGTTTGACAACCTTTTCGCTGTCCACACCTTCAAGATAGTTATTAGAGTTAGTTGTCACCCAAAAGTCGATAATGAAAATCTTTAACTATGCCACGTAACCGTCTCCTCATGGAATGTCTATCTTGAGTCGATCAATTCAAGTGCTTCTTTCCTCATACACTGTGCATATTTCCATCAAAACTCTAAAGCACTTGTTGAGGGGAGTATTTCTGAAAGATAAAACTCTCATAGTGGTTCACTTTTCATCTACAAACCCCTTGAGAGATTTTCTTGAAAATGGTTTTATGGCAATGGAGTTATAAGGTGATTAAGGTTAGAATAACTGCCCTATGATCCGCTGAGGGATCTACCCAAGGACACCACCAATAGTTAGAATTAGAAGTCCTTAGGTATGATTGTAAAAAGGAGAGAACGAATCGGAGAAAAGGAGTTCAAGAATAAAAAAGAAATGCAAAGAAAAAGGGAGAAAGAAATAGCCTCCGTGATTATTAAACTTAGGGGCGCATTAACCCAGTTCAATTATGCTAACAAGTTGTCACTAGATGACACCGTATTGAAGATTAAAAGTCGCCATGGACCCAAAACGACATGCACTAAACCTTCTTAACCACTCAAAGTTTCCCGCAACAAGCTTGTTTCATTCTCACAGGAACCCTACGAAACTATCTTTCTTAGATTGTCGGTATTGAAGAAGGAGACCCCTCCCTAGTCTCCGCCAGAAAACCAAAATGCACTATTGAAGTCAATGGAGATTCATCAAAAGATCTCTTAGTACTGACATTTCATCACTTGACGCTTCAACAATAAGAATTTCAAGTGGTACATATCGAGTCCTTCACGATCTTAGCAACTGTCGAGAATATTTATGAGAGGTTCACATTTGTGATCCTCCGATTGAATGGAAACTCGCTGTGGTCAACATCAAACGTCGACAAATAGTCGTCAAGAACTCCCTCGGATTGCTTTAGTGGTCTCAAACTACAATTGAGGTGATGCCGGTGTACCTCGACTCATCTCAATCATAGGTGTACTTTGGTACATCGAGGTTATCTCATTTGTGGGACTCTCTGATTGAAACGGCCTTTGAAGAATTAGAGTTTGTTTTACTATGTCCGTTAACACTCTCGAAGTTCAAATTTCAGGGCGTCAATCCGCTTATTACTAACCGCTTTTATGTTTTCTTCTTATGGAAGCTCGGAGCGGAATGATCGCGGCAGATTCTCATGCTCACGCCAACATCATCACTAATGGAAGTTCTATCCAAAAGCAATACAACATCTAATGAGATTCTTCACAAATCAAAGAATCTACAAAGTTAAAGACTTAAAGAACTTCATCGCATCAATTCCAACGCCAAAAGAGCATGTGAGCATGTTGAAGAATGACGCTGAGACACTCGAGCAAATAAGGCACTGAAAAGACTTGATGCGTAATAACATACTATCACTTTCATCACAAAGAACAATGATCAAAGAACAAAGTTAAAGATGACGCCAAAGCATAACTGTTCAAAGAAAACTATCTCAAGAGATGGTTCAATCTAGGCAATTCTTCTCACAAGAAGAAGAAGAATGTCGAAGACGCCACAAAGCTATTACATCAACGCTTCACTGCTTTCATCACCAACACCTGTGGGAGATTGTTGGAATCACTCCTAAACCTTTATTCAAGTGTTAGTTACTCATATGTAATAGGTAGCTTATTATGGTATTTATGTTTGTTTAAGGTCTAGCTTATGTAGAAGGCCCATGCTTAAGGCCCGTCCAAGGAAAGTGGGAAGAAGTGGGAGGTTGCCTCCAGTTCCCTCGCCTATAAATACCTTTTAAAACCCTCACTGAGGGGTTGTTCAATTTATCTCTTTCACATACCCACGCCTAACTCTTTCTTTATTCACGTATGTATGTGTGTGTGGTTTATTGTTCAACCTTTATCTTTCTATTAAGCTTGTGTTGTAAATCTAGCTTAATTCAACAAGTATTTAATATTTTGGCTCTAATTTCACCTTTTTTCATCTGGTGGATCCTAGGGATCGTTAACGGGAAGGTGTGGAAATTGTATATGGAGCTCTTAAGCCGTAGGTCTTGGTCATCATGCAAATATGGCTCTAGACTTCAACTATTGTCGTAAAATAGTGATAATAACCGGAAGTTTACATGCAAATGCTGAGGGTATGGTTTACAACTATGGTCAACCTCGTCAATTGGTTTGAATCAGTCCACCCTACCTGCTAATAGATGATTATGCTGATTACGGGCGCTATTGCTACGCCTAACCGTCTCATTGTATGCATATCCACCACAATCATTACGTCTTCACCGAGATGGTCAAGATACAAAGACAACTATTGTCCCCGTTGTGATTCTTCACATGGGGAAGACTAAGCCGCCACTACGCTCACGCTGTTCTCGATGAAAACTCACCACTCGCCACTCACCCATTGAATGGAGAGATGGTTCAAATGACTGTCGACGCAAGCACATATGTTTACCGAACAATGCATATTGGTTAAGGATGTAGAAAACGACATCATTTATATTAAAATGATAAAACATGTATAAACGATTAAACATGTATAGACGACATCGATGACATTAAACGACAAACATGTATAGACGATACGGATTACCGATTTATAGTAAACGACATCGATGAGGTAACCACTGCCATCTTTTGTTACGCATTGCCCCGCCCGCCTCTTCCTCCTTTGTTACAGAATCGATGACATTCAAGCAACATTCACAGGTCAACAACACCCGCTGTGTTGAGAGTCCATTATGTGCCTCCTTCTCCATCTTATGTGCCTCCCTCTCCAGCTATATCTCCAGCTGCAGATGAGGAGAATTTTTACGCACCTGATCTTCCTCATCTTTGTTACAGTTCTCCGCCTCACGCGGAAAGTAATGAGAGATTGCCGAATGAGGAGACGCATTTCAGAGTTAGAGTTTCGTGTGGTACAGATGGCAGCATCATTGGAGCGACTACGCCTCGGGCGTGATTGATCTTAGTTTCTAGTTATATTGTGATTTTGTGAACCATGTATCAACTATTAATCTATAAAAATATTCGTTATTTATGTATTCAAAGCTTCTAATTTTGTGAACCATGATATTACTGATTT
>OU343217.1:101771620-101915772 GCA_910596185.1 Chrysanthemum makinoi | reverse complement strand
TCAAATTTCTTTAAAATCTCATTTGCATATTTAGATTGATTTATAAAATGCCTCCGGGACTTTGTGAAATTTGTAATCCCCAGAAAAATGACATTTGTCCCATCATTGACATTTGAAATTTGGAACCCATTTCTTTTGAAAAACGATCACATTCATTGGGGTCGGTCGAGGCAAAGATAATATCATCAACATAAATTTGAACATGAATTAAATGTTTGCTGACTTCACGTGAACAACGTCGGATCAAGTATCCGCTCTTTGAATCAGGTAGATAAAGAAAGAAACTTAGATAGCGTATCATACCATGCTCTAGGAGCTTGCTTCAAACCGTAAAGGGCCTTTTCAAGCGATAGACATGAGTAGGATGCTCTGGATTCACAAAACCCTCACGGTACGGCGTAAACCACCTCTTTCAAATCACCATTAAGAAAGCGGTTTCACATCCATCGATATACAACCATGTTTTACAAGCCGCATTAGCCAAGAAGATTCGATAGCTTCAATCACGAGCAACAGGGCAAAATATTCCTCAAAGTCAATACCTTCTTCTTGGCCGATATCCTGTACTAACCTAGCCTTATTTTTCAACACATCACCATGCTCATCAAGCTTCACTTTGAAGATCCACTTTAGAGCAATGATCATAGCACAATCTGGAGTTGGTACTAATTCCCATACATCTAATCGATCAAACTCATGAATTTCTTCTTGCATGGCATTGAACCGCCTATCTTTATTCATAGCAGTTTTAACGTCTTTAGGTTCGATCTTAGAGTCGGAGTTGAAGAAGCACCATAAGGCGGTAAGCAAGTTGTTTGAGTGGATCTTGGGCGAGAAGGGTTTCCAATGATGTTGTCCAATGGGTGATCATGTGTCCATTTTCTAAGGAGTTCATGTGGTTGTTGTTGTGGAGGCTGATAGCGAGTCGATGTCTCACGATGAAGATGGTTGATGATGATTCGAGCAAATATATT
Organism: Chrysanthemum makinoi; assembly: GCA_910596185.1. NCBI lineage: Eukaryota > Viridiplantae > Streptophyta > Magnoliopsida > Asterales > Asteraceae > Chrysanthemum > Chrysanthemum makinoi. Next base: position 101,914,798 of record OU343217.1, on the reverse strand, counting down.
TTCAAAGGAGCATCTTGGGGAGTAGCAAAGGGATTAACTTCATCATGGGTGCCAGAAACAATTCCATGATGTACATTCGATGATTTATGATTTGTTGATGAGACAGAGTGATCAGCAGCATTCTTGACTTAATGATATTGAGGTAGAGGTTGACTTCATTGATTTAAAGCGTACCTGTTGTTGGAATTGACAGATCATTGGCATTTGGCTCATAATGTTCATCAAACATTGGATCAAACATTTTCTTCAAATCATCTTGGATGGAGGTACATATGGGTTGCTTGAGAGGTTTGGTACAATGGATGAACCAATGGGACTATTTTGAAGTCTTGGGTCCAGGCTGGATTGTTCAGAGCCATTTGACGGTGACTCATCAAGCGTAGCGTGAATTGTTTCCATGATATTTAGAGTTCTCTTATTGTAGATTCGGTAACCCTTCTTGTTTGGTGCATAACAAACAAAAATTCCAATATCTGCCTTTGCTCTTAATTTACCTAAGTCTTGACCGTCATTCATTGGATAGCACAAAGCACCAAACACACGAAGGTAGGAGAGATCGGGTTTTAGATTATGAACAAGTTCATATGGAGTTTTTCCATGAGAGGTATGAATAAGAGAACGATTTTGGGTGTAGCAAGCAGTGGCAATGGCTTCAACCCATAGAAATATTGGAACCTTTGAATAAATTAGCATTGTTCTTGCGGCTTCCACAAGAGTTCGATTTAGTCTTTCAACTACACCGTTCTGTTGAGGTTTGTGGAACACTTCTTTGATGACTGATTCCAACACTTTCATAAAACTGAATTAAGTCTTTGTTAACAAAGTCTGTGCCATTGTCGATTCGAACAATTCACTGTATTGTTGAGTCTTGTTGTTTGATTAGTTTGATGATGACATCTCGAGTTTCATCCTTTGTCCTCAAAAACTTTACCCAAGTAAATCGAGAGTAGTCATCAACAACTACTAGAATGTATTTCTTCCCATTTATGGTTTGCACTCTCATTGGTCCGCACAGATCCATATGAAGGGTATGAAGAACTTCCATTACCGAGTTTGTGGGTTTTGGTTTGTGGGCATATTTCGTGCTTTTACCCAATTGGCAAGCTGAACAAAGATGATATTTTTCATATTTCAATCTGGATAAGCCTCGACAAGATCCTTTGGAAAGGTTATTAATGGTGCAGAAGTTCAAATGATTGAGACGACGATGCCATAACCATGACTTTGTTTTTGAAGCCTGGACAACAAGCGATTGGAGAAGACTTCATCATGTCTTCGATAGAGATGGTGTATAGGTTAGAACCACGAGTGCCTCTTAATAATTCGACACCATCAAGTTCTCTAATGAAGCAAGTATGTTTTCTAAAGGCTACTTCTAGATCGGAATCACAGAATTGACCAACAAAGATCAAATTATGACCAAGACCTACCACATAATATACCCTGGAGATTACACATTTGCCAACTACATAATCACCATAACCCATAATAGCACCAAAATGATCATTCCCGAATCTAACAGTTCCGATGAATTTACTCATGAAGTTCATGAGCCGCGACCAGTCTCCAGTCATATGCTTGGAACAGCCTGAGTCCAGGTACCACAGAACGATTTGAACGATCTGCAGTTGAACACAGACAAGAATGGATAACTGGATAATTGGGATTCCCATGCAAGAATGGGTTCTACTTGGTTAGTGACAGTGATTGGAACACCCACATCAGAATTAGAAACAATGGAATCATTAGATATAGATGCGGTGCTAGTGTCCATATTTGACCAATTCAAAGTATGTTCACTTCTTAAGGGAATAGTTCTACCAGTAGGCATCCATTTTCTAGAGGGCATTGTCTTAGCAGATTGAGGGCAGAACCGATTAACCTTATGGCCAAAAGGTATCCATTGATAACCTATCTTACTAAATGTTCTTCCTGTGGGTTTCCACTGTTTTCTAACTTTCTTTCCTTTTTGCCTTCTAGCCTTCTTAGCATGATTTTTAGCATTAACAATTTTAACTGGGCATTTGACAAAGATTAGACAAAACATTCACATCACATTCATGATTAGCAAATGTAATTCAAGCATATCACTACATGGTTTGCAGATAGTATCGTAATTCAATTAATTACAGTACGCCTATGGCTAATACTAGAATCAACACGATTCGTTTTATTCAACTCAAACTTAAAGTTCCTAGGTTGGTCTTCTACTCTCTTCCAATGCATATTCTTAGCTTGCGAGGTCCTATCATTCCTTGTATTGCCTTGAGACTTTGACCTACTCGCTTTAATGTCACTGATTACTCCTGTAGAGGGAATTATGGGAACATTAGGCATATTAGTGTTCACTTTAGTGTTCACTTTCTTAAAACTGGGCATAGAATGATTTGAATGCATGACACTAGGCATAGAACAAGGCATCACAGCTTTTCCTTTCGCACCTAAGGATTTAGGACATGTTGCAATTAAACATTCTAGTAGATCTTGAGATCGTTTGGCCTGAATGCAAGCAAACCTAATTTCACTATCAAGCGGTTTGTTAATGAAATCCTCTTCCATAATCTCACGGAGACATTCTAGGCAATCCTTAAGGTGAGCACAATAGTTATGAAACACAAGTTCATTATTCCTAAGATGAGGAGGAATGTATTTAACGGTCACAATATATTTGCAGTCAGCGGATGACTTTGACGCTACATTCTCATTAAAAACAAGTGGCAGTTTGCCATTTTCCTAACTCCTTAGATTCTCAATTTCCTTTTGTAAAGACATTATTTTTTCGTTGTTTTGGTCACGAGTGACTTTCATTGAATCATATAACTCTTTAAAGTGTCGTTTAACTTTATCATTTTCTTCTAGAAAACTCTCGTTTTCCTTTTTGTAAGGCATTAACTAAGTTTTGAAGATGAAAAGTTTGAGAATACTGAGAATCTAAAAGAGAAGGCATTTGGGATCCGTACATTGTTCTTTTCACCCTTTAATTGAGAGATTTGGGCTTTCAACTTTCTGATCGTGTTACAATGAGCTCGAATCTGTTCATCACGTTTGCTAATTTCAAAAACTGCATCAAATTCAAGAACATCCAATGATGTCTTGATATTTGAGGTTTTAACATTTTCTTTCAGATGTTGATATTTTAATTGCAAAGCAAGATGCTCAACTTCTAATTTAGAAAACTGTTTTACCAGGTTATCATGATCATCCTGTTCAACTTTATCATGAAGTTTAGAGTTAGTTTTTTCGAGCTCAATGACACGATCATGGGAGACTTTCAGAGCAACAGATAATTCATGATATTGAGAAGCATTAATGGAACAATCCGTAGCAGTGTAAAACACATCTTGAGTAATACATTCAGAAATAAGAGTCTCATTCAATGTATGCAAGTTCTTCCTCTCAATCTCATTATATTTTAATGCTCGCTCATAATCACTAACCTCAACTATCATTGCATCAAATTCCTTTTCCATTCCTTTAATATCTGAATCCATCCCCTTTTAAGACTCTCAAATTGATCTTTTAGTTGTTTAAAGAAAGTCATGACCTCAGTTAAATAGCATTCTTTTGTTTGCTCAAAGCCCCTTTCCCCTTCCGCATTATCCCAGTGGGGTGTGATCCTTTTCTTACAAGTTTTCTCAAAATCGACAAATAGTTGAAAAATAACATATTGGACTGATTAAGGTCTTGCTCTTAGTGGCAATAGTTCTAGGAACTAAATGCATTGGTGAATTTAGAGGATACATGTCCAGCCGCAGGCATTTTCCTAAGGGGAGGGTTTGTTTCAACAAGATTTTCGCTTTTGCTTATCTAGATCCTTTTTCCAAAAACTTGTTCGGTGTTAACAAAGTTTGAGGCTTAAATTTGTTTAAGGAAATCCAATTTTCCTTTTTGTAATCATGGGGTTTGATCGTTATGTTATTCTTTTTACATTCATGATCATCTAGCTTCTTATTCATTTTCTCCCTAGAAGCATCATCTAATGTTCTATCTTCCTCAGTGCACTCAACGAAACTAGGTTTCTGTCTAGGTTTAAGAATCTCATTACCATCATAGATTACATTATGGGCAGCTCTAGCCTTTTTAAAAATCTCAGGATTAGGTTCCACAACAAGGGGAGTGCTATGCTTATTTCTTAAGACTCTATGCTTAGTGATCAAGTGAGCGTCGGAATGGTGTTCCTTTGTATGCACAACTTATTTTCAAGCTTGTTTTTCAAAGGTTTTAGATTGGAAAAATCAATCAAAAGTTTTGATTCCTTAGCATTGAATTCTTGCTTAAGCATTTTCACATTTTCTTGAAGTTTTTGTATTTGCTTAGCAGTTTTAGAAAGCTTTTCTTGTAAGGAGTTTAACTCTTGTTTTAATACTTCTTCTCTAAAATTACTTTTTCTGATAATTGTACGCATTTGGTCATCCATTTCCTGCTCACGGGTGGTCAACTCAAATTTAGCACGTTGTTCATAAATAGCAACTCATTCTTTATAGGCATTAAGTTCAGAGATAACATAATCATTAGGGGCACATGCAGTGTATTCATCAAAAACATAGTCATCATTGACTGCGGAAGATGCATTACTTGGTACACCCTCACTTTCACATTGCTTCACATATTGATCATATGGGACAATATTGCTATTATCCACATCATCAATATCTGATTCATACATCTCAAGAGATTGTACTTCATTATGCATCTTTCGCTCATCAACATCATCATATAGTTTTAATACCTCTGAAATGATTTTGTCTTTGGATGGACCAGCTTGTTGTGATGAAGAGACTTTAGGAGGGACCATTGGAGAAATGCTAGCCATGAAAATTGTTTGTGCAGGAGGTTCATCATCAACGCCGAGTCGTATGCATCACAATCATCGACTTGAAAGGCATTCGATGATTGTGACCTATCTCCTGAATTGGTCGCTCATCCACATCGCATCATACGTCTTGGCATTGCCCTCAGCAAGAAACAACAGCTCCTCTTCATCCAAAGCTGCACCATTATCTTGAGCTTGCACGCAGCAAGCATCTTGTCTCGAAGTATTCATTCGTGGACGTTTGGAGATGTGCAGTTCCTAGCAATGTGTCCCTCACCACCACAGTTGTAGCATTTGATTGGCTTTGCTTGTCCTTGATTTCCAATCCTTCCCCGATTCTGATTTCCCACATATCCTCTACCAACTCCACCTCTTCCTAGTTCATACTGCCTTTCTTGAACTGGTTGCATCATAACCTTCCCATCTCTGACTAGAGCATGATTGTGAAGATTGGATGCAGTTCTGATCTCATTGTTAGTGTGAAGAGTGTAGGTATGTGGACTGAGAGTCAAGTTTTGTTTAACCATAAGGGCCAGTTGATTAATGAAGTGTCCCACGGCTGCATCAGCATCAGCTTGTTTAAACCTTGGATCGGGAATGAGTTTGTGATTGCCATCGCCCGTGGGTATAACTTGTGAAGCTTTAGTGGTAATCCCAACATTGGTGTAAAAGGCAGTGAAGTCATTTGATGAACTTGTTTCTACTGGATTTGTTTTGAACTGGTCTAGAATCCTTTTCTCAAACATAGCATGTCTCTCATTCTGGAGAAGGAATGCATACAGTTGCTCATAGTTGGTGTTCTTCAATCCTTTGGTTAGCTTCACAGAGGTGACAAACTTGTGCCATTCAGGATTCATGTTGTTCACAAACTTTGAGTTCAACTGAATGTTTGGCATGGTCATTTTGATATTCCTCATATCATTAACAAGCTTGTGGAATATCACGTAATACTCATAGACACTCTCATCTGGTTTCATCTTGAAGTGCTCAAATTCATCATAGAGTTGTGATTCTCTGTCTTCCATAGTTAATTCAGAACTAGAAAAAAGCATCTTGACATTATCCCACACTGCCTTGGCTTCGGTGTTGTGATTGATAAGCTTGTAGATATCTTTTGGAAGACCTTGAAGTATGATGTTAGAAGCCCCGATATCAGATCGAATCTCTTTTTCTCCTTATCATTGAGCTCATCATATGTCTTTGGTCTGTCTATTCCATAGATCATTGTTCCATCTGCAGCTGTATCAATTAAATTTCTTGTAGTCTCAATCGATAAGGTCCTTCATCAATCGATTTGAGAATGTTGACCCCATTTTCCTTTCCAAGACGTACAATCTGATTCTTTGAGCCCAAGAGTCGTAGTCAGTTCTGTCAAGTATAGGTGGACGAGTATCTCGAACCAAACCGCTTGAACATCCTCGGCAACTATGGAGATAATTGTAGGTACATTGGTAGACATGTTTAATGATTACACGGGATTTTATAACTCAATAATTAAACCGGGAAATAGATTCTTTCATGGGATTTTACTAAATCAAGAGAAAACCGTATTACATACAAAAGTCAACCAAGTCGCTAAGAATCCTTGAACCAAGTCGCTAAGCACCAAGTTGCTAAGTAATTAGATGACAAGTCGCTAAGTTCCAAATCGCTACGAATTTTGACAGCAAGTCGCTATGCACCAAATCGCTAAGACGCCAAGTCGCTAAATAGCAACTCGCTAAGGTCCAAATCGCTAACACCAAGTCATTAAGAAACTTAAGAACAAGTCGCTATCAAAATTGAAAGCAAGTCGCTACCTTACCAAGTCGCTACCCGTAGTGGAGAATCCACTAAGTGTACTTTTTGTCGGCTTGTCTCAAAAGACAAGTCTCTAGGACCAAGTCGCTACCAAAACTCACTACAACTCGCTACCTTTTAACAAGCAAGTCGCTAGGATGAAATTCACTCCGAGAGCCAAGTCGCTATCAAGAAAAACTTTAAAAACACACTTTTCAATCCAAAACAAGCTCAACCATAGTGATTCAAGCCTACCAAATCAAAACCCAAGCACATACAATGATTCTAAACACAAAAGCACACCCAAAATTCAAACTTTAACACAAGAGATGAACCAAATGATGCAAAAACCACTAAACTTTTTCAAACTCAAAAACCATCTAAAAACCACTAGAAATCCAAGGATATGTAAGAGATGATCTAACAATGGCTCTTGATACCATTTGTAACATATTGGATTTCACATACACATTAAACCATAAATAAAGTAGGCGTATAAGATGAGTTTTAGAGAGAGAAAGTTAGAGGTTTGGGAACTTTAGTGAGAGAAAGAAAAATCTTATTATGAGCTCCAACTCTCTACCTTGGGAGGTAGAGAGTATTTATAGTCTTACAATAAAACGCCACCTGACGGGCTGTGGATCAGGCATACAGTGGGTAAAGACTCGTCCGTCCTCCACGGTGTTACTTAACTAAATACAACTTAAATTTTAAATAACTACGACTACGAGCTTTCTAACGAATACATATACTTGAGGTGACCGACACTTTAATACCTGGATTTACTACATCCTAACAGAGCATCATTCAAAACCAAACTAAATTTCTCCATCAAAAGCTGCCTACACCTCCTGCACATGGATCTCTTTGGACCAGTTAGTCCTAGATCAATCCAGCATGAGAAGTATACACTTGTCATAGTTGATGAGTTCTCAAGATACACTTGGGTATACTTTCTTTCCAAAAAGAGTCAGGCAGCTGATACAATAATGTCATTCATCAGAAAAATTGAAATCCAGAATGACAATACTGTAAAATAAATCAGAACTGACAATGGCACTGAAAGGGAATCTCCCAAAACTTTTCATCTCCTTACACCCCTTAACAAAATGGGGTAGCTAAAAGGAAAAACAGAACTCTCATTGAGGCTGCTAGAACTATGTTAAATGGCTCAGCTCTCTCAAAACATTTCTGGATTGAAGCAGTCAAAACAGCCTGTTATACACAAAATAGGTCAATCATTGTCAAAAGACATAACAAAACCCCATATGAGATATTCAAAGGTAGACTTCCTGATATCAGCTACTTTCATGTGTTTGGATGTCCTGTGTTCATTCACAACCACAAGGGTCATCTAGGCAAGTTTGATGAAAAAGCTGATGATGGATACTTTCTAGGTTACTCACTGATCTCCAAAGCCTTCAGGGTATTTAACACAAGGAGACAACAAGTTGAGGAAACCTTTCATGTCACTTTTGATGAAAGTTCATAAAGCATCAGGTTCACAAATACCTCAGTGGAGGAAATAGGAATTGATAACTCATCAAGATATCCTCTTGATGAGTACAACACTGAAATCAATTCCTCATACCAAATAGATGCTGACATCTCATACTATGTCTTACCTCACAACCTTCCCAGACCAACAATCAATGAATTCATTGATAATCAATCAGTCCCTGCTGGGATAGGTAATACTGAACAAAATGTTCAGGAACCTGTAATTCAAGAACCCCAACCTGAACAAGACATCTCAACAGATGATCTACATGATTCTGTGGCTCATGCACCTGAACTCACTCCTGAGTCTCCAAAGGACATCTTCAAGCTCAGATCCTAGACCACTGATTCGTTCCAAACGGTCAGGTTTATTACACAAATTAACCACTTGTGAATGGTCAACCGTAATAAAAGTCAAACAGTCTAAAACCAATGCAATATCCCTTGGAATTTAGTGGATTCCCGGATCGTTAAGTCCCACCGAGGTTGAATGGTGTTTGAAAACGTTCAGACGTAGAATGATCACTAAGGATAATGATCAGTAAGGATTTTGATTGATAACTACACTACTGATTTATCGGAATTGTATTTGAATACAGAACTATAAAGCACAACAATCAGATTAAACAAACGTGTATATCAAGTAAATAAAAATGTAAATTTAAAAACTACAAGGACTTAAAATGACAAGTTTAAAACTAAAGGGTATAAAATGAAAATTTAAAACTTTTTTAAACTTAAAGAAAATTAAAATCTAAAAAGAAAATATTTTACTAATATTATATTAATTTAATATTAATTAATTAATCAAAACTATTTTAAACTTATTTAAAATTTAGTTTAATTAATCTAAAAAGGATTTATAATACAAAACTAAATAAGAAAATTACAAATTTATTTTCTAAAAATCTAGAACAACTTAAAAGATTTATAAAAATTAAAAACAAATATTTTTGTCTTTTATCTAATGTTTTATAAATTAAAAAAAAAACTTAATTAATTATTTAAATCTAATTAAACTAATTAAAGGATTAAAATTAGAAAATAAAAAGGGAAAATTATAAGATTAATTTTTATAAGTTCTAATTAAGTTAACAAAGCTAGGAAAAATATAAAAACATGGTTTTACTTAATAAAAATTATTTTTACTATTTAATACTTTAATATTAACTAATTATTAATTAAACTATTATTAATTATTAAAAATACTAGATGACAAAGGAAAAATCTGAGAAAATTCCTAAAAATACTTTAATATGACAGAAACTTAAGAAAAATATAAAAACAGATAAGTGCTTAATAATAAGCTGAAAAGAAAATTAAAAAGCTAATTTATATAAAATAAACGCTATCACTATTTTTAAAATGATGTTTTTGTGATTTTTATTTTTAAACCTATTTAACTACTGATAATAAGCAACTTTAATAAAGAAAAAATTTTGGAACTTGAAAATAAGCAGTTTGAGAGCTTAACAATTTAAGCTTTTGGCTTATTTTGATGTTTCAAGCTAAAATAAGTGGCCAAATAAGCTAAAAAAAAGAAACAAAAGTGAATTAAGATGAAAATAAGCTAAAGGTACTTAAATTAAGCTAAAAGGCACAAAGAATCACACTGATAAGCTTAAAATAAGCTAATAAGCACTTATACTAAACCAAGCAACCAAACAGGCCTGCACATTTTTTTAGGCCAATTTAAGCTAAGGGCAAAAGATCAAAAGCCAAAAATAAACCTTGATACAAGAAGCTGGCTTATTGAGGTTCCCAAAAAGCCAAGATTCTCACAATGGGGCCCACTAATAAGCTTGTAATGAGCTTGAGAAAAAGCTTGTAAAACACTGAGTGTTCAGTGTACACAAGAAATGGGACAAACAAGAAGCAACTAGCAGTCCTACCAAATAAGCTAGAAAGTTAAAAATAAGCACTGGACCTTAGAGATGGCTAGATTGGCTTTCCAAAAAGCTATGGGTCAAAAGTTAAGGTTCACTAATAAGCTCTGTGTGAGCTTGTGAAAAAGGCTCAACTACACTGATAACTCAGTGTAGTGAGTGATTTTTGGAAAATAACATGAGCATGATAAGCAGTCCAAATAAGCTCAAAAATGGAAAATAAGCATTCAAACATTAAACTATCCAAATGGGCTTTACAAAACAACAAAAGTTATAAGCTAAATCTAACTAATTAACAAGATTCAAGCTTATGAAATGAGCTTACTCAACTGTGCACAGGGCACTTTTTCAGAAAAGTGTTCAAAATAAGCTAAGAAATAAGCAGTTTAACTAGCAAACTAAAAATTATAAATACTACTGTGATAAAGATGAACAACTAAATATTATAAACCTAAAAGCTTAAGTCCTAAATCCTAACAGTAAGATCACAAGAAAATTAACAAGTTTATTCAAAAACTGCAAATAAGAAAATTTGACTTTTTAATGAAATGAGCTAAGTTGACTTTTATGAGTTTCAAATCAAATCTACTTACTGATTATGATGTTATAAGGTGAATTAAGACTAGTTGATCAATAATAACAACTTATGAACATAAAAACATGATCATGGAACATGAAATCTACACAGTTAATAAACAAGGTGTGATCAAAGGCTATTTTGACTTTCTTACAAATGAGCACTGGTTTTTATTGTTTTACTGAGCTACTATGACCAAGTGTGACAAACAACAAACAAGAACAATGTCTTGAACACCCTCTAACACAGTTTACACAATAAATCCAAACAACTCTTTAATAAACTGATTTTGTGATTTTCAAAGGATTTCACAGATTAAGACCATGCAACTGATTTATAAGAACATTTAATGATATAAAAAGCTGATTTAAGCACATAAACACTAACAATAACAACTAAGACCTATAAATCACTATTATGCAATATTACTAGTGAAAAAGTGAAAACAAAGCAACTAAGAGAACTGATGAACAAGCAGTCAATTTTAAGCTATAATCTAACTAACATACACCAAATAAGCATAAAAAACACAGAGATAAGCAGTTGAACAGTGAATGGCCAAAATTAAGAATTGAGCTTACAAATTGCTTCCAGGCTCAAAACTGAGAACCAAGGATCAAGACCACTTCCTATAGCTTCCCAAGAAGCTTCTAAACCCAAGGCAATCCAAAATTCACCCTGCTCCAGCTGTGATTATCTTCTCCATTGATTTTTGATTTTCCAAATATTTTTTAGTATATTTTTTTTATTTTTGAATTTTAACTCTTTACTGTGTTTTAAAGTTACTAAAAGCTTTAAAAAGCTTTATAAGGAGCTTACATGAGCTTATGAGTCCAAAACAACAACTATTAACAACATTCAAACATATTGAGAATTTAACAAGGAAATTTTCATAAACTGAATTCGAACTTTAAAACTTGAAATTGGTTGCTGAAAAAGGTTCACATACACTGAAATTACTTAAACAAAGTACTTGAAAGCTAAATTTTAAACTGGAAATTGAAATTATTCTAAAACGACATAAGCTAATTAAATTTACACTAGATATATCTTCACATTGCTTCATTTCTTCTTTATAATGATCTTTTTGAGCTTTCTCGACATCTCTGAGACTTTCCCACTTCATTCCAACCATTGGATCCTTCTAATTCATCACAACTGTCCATTTGGCATTTTTGGTGCCAAAATTTCTTTGAGCAGGTTTCTTGCATTTAATGAACTTTGGGAGATTGTGGAGGTGGAGGGGAGTGGGTAGACAGCTGGGGAACAGGTGGAAAGGTGGTGGTGAGGTGGTAGAAGCAAGTGGTGGAAACCACAATGGTTTCTGGTTTTGGCGCGTTTGTGTGAGGGAGATGAACAGTGAGCGTGGGTTTGACTTTTTGACCGAGTTTTATTAATACGGGGTGAGGGTTCAAAATAGGTATATTGGCAGGGTTCAAATGGGTTTGGCTGGGGTTCAAAATGCACAAAGGGTCCGTTTGGTTGTAGTTTTATCACATGGACCATTTATGTAATTTCTGAAAGTTTAGGGGCCTGATTTGACAAGTTTCCAAAGTTAACACAAGGACCAATTATGCCATATATGAATAGTACAAGGGTTACTTTTGATTATTTTCATTTTTTAAATTTACCAAGGACTATTTTTGACAATTTTTAAACTTTAGGGACTAAAGTTGTCATTTTGTAATTTTTAAACTTTGAAGGGTTTGTTTTGACAACTTTTGAATCCCATGGACCTTAAATGATATTTTGCTTTATTTTGATTTACCAAGGACTAGTTTTGACAACTTTTGAAACTTGGGGGACTAAAAATGCCAATTATGCAAACTTGATATGTTTTTCACCTGTTTTTTTGTATTTTTGCATTTGAAACACATAAAACACTTATTTGTGATATTTTTATCATTTTGATGCTTTGACGGGTGTTTTTGGATGTTTTTGGCAGTCTAAAAGGTACAAAAATGATGAGTATTTACATACTCATCAATCCCCCACACTAAGATATTGCTAGTCCCTAGCAATATTTTAGAAACTTTAATGGATTTCATCTCTTTACCGAAAGCCATTACTTCTGGAGTAGCCAATTGTTTCAGTTCAAGTAAGAACCTTGGTACAATGATAACCAAATGATTTTGAGCAAATCACCAGCTTTCAACGGTTTTGATTTGTCTTTACCATAATCCGTTTGCTTCTGGACAAGCCAACTCTTAGATAAAATATCTTTGGTGAGTCGATTACCAATTATGGTTTTCCAACTGCCTTTACCACAAGCCATAAACTTGCGGGCTAGCCAACTTTTCACTAATTAAAGATATGGTGAGCTGAACACCATACAATTTTGGGCAAATTGCAAGCCGTCAACGGATTTGAGATATCTTTACCAAGAGCCGTTTGCTCCTGGATTAGCCAATCCTTTTGTTTATTAGACATGGCGGACTGATAACCGTAAGCTGAGTAAGTGCAAAACACTTACTCCAAAAAACAAAATTTGCCAAAAATGGGGGAATTGGGTGGTATAATTACATGATAAAATTCGTGAGAATTCCCCCCCACACTAGAAGGGAATATTGCCCTCAATATTCAAAGTACCGGCGGTTATGCCGAAACATAGAACGTAAAAGGGAAATACTACGGCCATTATTTGAAATATATATATTTTTTTTTATAAAAACTTATATACAACAGCGGGGGGCAACTCCCCCACACTAGGGTGGTAGAAAGTAGAAAGAAGTCAGAAATATGGGTGAAAACCCATATGGTGTGCTACTGTTTTTGATTCCCTTGTCGCTAGCTTGACTCGATCCCCGCATTCATTGGTTCATGGGGAAAGTTTGTAGATCCGGGACAACCACAGGTGGAATGTCCTCTCCAAAATAGTGCTTCAATCGATGACCATTCACTTTAAAATTTGGACCATCGGGTTGAGATAACTCAATAGTTCCATAAGGAAATACTTTAGTGATGGTGAATGGTCCAGACCAGCGGGATTTTAATTTTCATGAGAAAATCTTCAATCTTGAATTGAAAAGAAGGACTCGATCACCGATGTTGAAAACGCGGTTCTTGATTTTGGAGTCATGAATCTTCTTTGTCTTTTGTTTGTAGATCAAAGAGCTCTCGTATGCTTGATCACGGAGTTCATTTAATTCATTCATTTGAACTTTTCTGTGATCACCAGCTGTCTGAATATCGAAGTTGGCATATTTCAAGGCCCAGTATGCTTTGTGCTCAAGCTCAATCGGCAGATGACACGCCTTTCCGTATACTAGCTTGTATGGAGTACACCCGATGGGTGTTTTATAAGCTGAACGGAAGGCCCAGAGTGCGTCATCTAGTTTATCCGACCAGGATGCACGGTTTTCGCCATCTGTCCTTTCCGAATTCTTTTATACCTCGGTTAGAAACTTCCACTTGCCCACTTGTTTGGGGTGGTACGCAGAGAGAGACGGTGAGTTACACCATACTTTTGCATGACTCTATCAAACTGGTCATTGCAGAAATGCGTACCACGATCACTGATTATAGCTCGTGGAGTTCCAAATCTAGCAAAAAGAGATTTTAAGAATTTCACAACAACTCGGGCATCATTGGTAGGCAAAGCTTTCGCTTCAACCCATTTTGACAAATAGTCAACGGCCACGAGTATGTATTTATTTCCTCGAGATGAAGGAAATGACCCCATAAAGTCAATGCCCCAGATGTCAAAGATCTCACACACTTGAATGGTGTTTTGCGGCATTTCATTTCTTTGTGAGATATTTTCGTGACGTTGACAAGCGTCACAGGTTTTGACAAATTCGTGGGCATCCTTGTAAATCATGGGCCAATAAAATCCGGAATCAAACACCTTCTTGGCAGTGTAGTTTGGACTATGATGGCCCCCGGTAGGTCCAGCATGGCAAGCTTTGAGAATGTCCATAGCTTCCTGTCCATAAACACACCGCCGGATGACTTGATCCGCACAGATCTTGAATAAGTAGGGGTCGTCCCAGAAGTAATGTTTAACATCCTTGAAGAATTTGTTCTTCTGCTGGGTCGACATTCCTTTCACTATGAAGTTACCCGCATGGTAATTTACGAAGTCAGCAAACCATGGGGTAGTAGAGTTTCCACGAAAAGTAACCGCATTGAGTGTCTCGAGAGGAAATGTTTCATTTATTTCCTTTTCTCTAAAACATCTTGGTGTGGGTTTTCTAATCGACAGATGATCGCAGCCAGGTTCTCTCCTTTTTATCACGTATAATGATATCAAATTCTTGCAGGAGGAGAACCCAACGAAGCAATCTCGGCTTTGCATCTTGTTTTGCAAAGAGATATTTGAGAGCCGAGTGATCCGTATACACCACGCATTTGGTCAAGATTAGGTATGGCCGAAACTTCTCAAATGCATACACCACGGCTAGTAGCTCTTTTTCTGTAGTGGTGTAATGGGTTTGAGCTTCAGTCATAGTCTTACTCGCGTAATGGATAGGCTGAAAATGCTTGGTTAAACGTTGCCCCAGGACTGCACCGATAGCAAAATCACTTGCATCGCACATGAGCTCAAAAGGCAAGTCCCATTCGGGGGCAACGAGAATGGGTGCTTCAGTAAGCTTTTTCTTTAATGTTTCAAAAGCTTCGATGCACTCAGGTGAGAAGATAAAAGGAGCATCCTTCTCAAGAAGATGGGTCATAGGCCGGGCGATTTTAGAAAAATCTTGTATGAATCTACGATAAAAACCGGCATGACCTAAAAAACTCCTAATACCTTTGACGGTAGTAGGATGAGGCAATTTGGCAATGACATCCACTTTCGCTCTATCGACCTCAATCCCGTTTTTTGAAATCTTATGGCCAAGGACTATGCCTTCTTTGACCATAAAGTGGCTCTTCTCCCAATTTAGACAAAGATTGGTGTCTTCACACCGTTTTAGCATTTTATCTAAATGGGAGAGACATGTTTGAAATGAGTCCCCAATGACCGAGAAGTCATCCATAAACACCTCCATTGTTTCCCCGATCATGTCGTGGAAAATTGCCATCATACATCGTTGGAACGTGCTAGGAGCATTACATAGGCCAAAAGGCATACGTCAGTAGGCAAAAGTTCCGTATGGGCAGGTGAATGTGGTCTTTTCTTGATCCCGTGGATCAATGGGGATCTGAAAATAACCCGAGAAACCATCTAGGAAACAATAGTATTCGTTTCCTGCTAATCTCTCAAGCATTTGGTCCATGAAGGGTAGAGGAAAATGGTCTTTTCTGGTGGCGTCATTCAACTTACGATAGTCAATGCAAACACGCCATCCCGTAACCAATCGAGTTGGAATTAACTCGTTTTCTTCATTTGTGACAACAGTAATGCCACCTTTTTTAGGAACACAGTGAATTGGGCTAACCCAAGGACTATCTGAGATCGGGTAAATTAATCCTGCATCAAGAAGTTTAAGAACCTCTTGTTTAATAACATCATGAATCTTAGGATTCACCCTTCTCTGATGTTGGACTGCTGGCTTGAAGTCATCCACCATCAAGATTTTATGAGTACAAAACTCAGGGTTGATACCCTTAATTTCGGAGAGTTTCCAAGCAATTGCTTGTTTGTGTGACTTCAAGATCTTTATAAGAGCAGTCTTTTCATCTTTACTCAAATCTCGAGCAATAATGACGGGTAATTTATCATCACCCTCAAGAAATGCATACTCGAGATGAGGCGGTAAGTCCTTAAGTTCTACCTCAGGAAATTCTTCAGTTTTCTCAACTGACTTGACTTCCTTATTATGAAGCTCGACGGGAGGGAGTGATGATGGATCATCATTGAGCAACTTCTCGATGAGAAGAATATCTCCCTCGATGTCGATAGGAGCGTGATCAATTTCCCATGAAACCGAATCACTAGACAAGTATGCTTCAATCTCTTCCAAGATGAAGTCACTTTCCTCAAACGGAGTGAGAGAAGGAGTAGAATTGGCAATGATGGGTTGAGATGAATGAGTGAGATTATCACTCGAAGAATTATGAACATAACCGAGAACTTCTTGAGAGTACTCTTCAGAAGCAACATCAATGATATCTATTCGGTTAACCGACTTAGAATCATAGTTTGCCGAGTACCTCGAAGTTTGATCAAGGTTAAAGGTGACAGCTTCATTACCCACACGTAATGTGATTTCTTGCTCAAATACATCAATGAGAGCAGGCCCGCTCGTGAATCCTCGTCCAACAATGAGAGGAACCCGATGATCGGCATCGATGTCAACAACCACAAAGTCAGCTGGAAAATGGAACTTTCCTACTTTCACGAATACGTCCTCCGCAATGCCAAGAGGACGGGATATTGTACGATCTGCAAGCTCGAGAGTCATGCAGGTAGGAGTAAGGTCCGGAAGAGAAAGTTTCTTCCATACTGAATGAGGCATCAGGTTAATGCTTGCACTAAGATCGGCCAAGGCAAAGCATTCAACCATCCCTGGAAATACACAAGGTAAGAGAAATTTCCAAGGATCTCCAAGCTTTTCAGAAGCTTTTTAACAGAACTGCTGAGCAGTTCTCGTTCAGAGAAGTTTTAGCCATTTCAAACAGTTTTTCCTTGTTGCTTAACATGTGTTTAAGAGTTGATGCAAACTTGGGCATTAGCATGATAGCATCCGCAAAGCTTATGTCAAAATGTAGTTCTTGGAAAATTTGAAAAAATTTGTCCATTTGATGCCTGGCTTTTTCGCGGAGCTTTTGCTCATTCAAACGTGATGGGTAAGGAATAGAAAATTTGGATTTGGGGTTTTCAACGGGAGCTACTGGAGGTTCAAAAACAACTCCTGGATTGGATTTGGGTTTCGGGACAACTTGAGGATGGACATCGTTGGTACCTCCGTTATTAGTAGGAAGTTCCTTGTCCTTTATCGCCTCAGGTTCACTTTTCACTACCTTCGGGAGAGAAGAAGAAGAGGTAGTAGGAATAGCGGGTCCATCATATGATACACCACTTCTGGTTGTGATCGCCTTTGCATCGCCCCTCGGGTTAGCGATCGTGTTGCTCGGAAGTTTTCCTGAGCCCGAGGGTTGATCATTTAAAGATTTCTTAATGTCGAAATCTGGCTAACCAACAACCTGTTCATTTCATCTTGGGATTTCATGAATTTTTTCAATAACTCATCGATGATGGTCCGTTAGAACAATGGCTTGAGTTTGATTAGGAAAATTCTGGCCTCTATTGTTCGGATTAGGGCCTTGATTTTGAAAATTTCCTTGGTTAGGATTCATATTCCCATGAAATTGATTCCCTCGATTGAAATTGTTTTGATTAAAATTTCCTTGATGTTGGAAACCTTGATTTGGTCCGGGATAGAAATTACCTTGGTTTTGATAACCTTGGTTCATTCTAGGTTGGTTCTGATTCCGGTTTTGCATGTTAGGATTCTGGTTAAAACCGGGTGGTCCCTGATAAGTATTAGCACGGTAGTTTGGTTCATTTTGAGGACGGTATTGATTACCTCCCTGATGTGAAGTACCGGCTATAGCATTGGCTTCAAACGGAATACCATCGGTGGCAGATGTTGTAGTATGCATGAGGGCCACCACAAGTAACACAGACCTCGACTTTCTTCACTTCACCATGTGATGGTGTCTGTGTGAAAGTGACTTTCTTTTGGTTAGCAAGAACCAAAGCCTGAATAGCATCCGTGAGTTTGTCAATCTTAGCATCGGTGCTAGATGTACTCACGTGAGATGAAGTAGAAGGTCCTGCATTAGACTGAGACCGATATGTCTTTGTTCGGAAAGGGCGGACCTGGGACTTGTTTTCTATGATTTGTAAGGCTTCTTTTGTGGTCTTGCTCAGGAAATTACTTCCCGCGGAGGCATTTAAAGAGTCTTGGTCAGCTTGGCTCAGACCATTGTAGAAAGTATCCATTTGCATTAACTCAGAAAAACCATGATGCGGACACTTTCGGAGCAACTCTTTGTAACGATCCCATGCCTCTCCGAATGATTCATCAAATCTTTGAGTGAATTTCATTATCTCATTCTTAAGACTTGTAGTTCGGGATGGAGGATAGAATTCGTTAACAAACTTAGTGACTAAATCCTCCCATGTCTCAATGGAACGAGGGGGTTGTTTCTCAAGCCAAATTCGGGCTTGTCCCTCTAAAGAGAATGGGAACAGAAGAAACTTAATTGCTTCATGTGGGACATTCTTGTATTTGATGGTCGATGCAATTTTGTTGAACCATCGAATATGTGCATGAGGGTCGCCCCGCCAAAACCATAAAATTGGCTTTGGATTACAAGATTAAGCAACCCGTTTTGAGCTCGAAGGTATCGCCACGATGGTGGGACAACAATGGCATCTCCGTAACCCTCGATGGGTTCTTGGAGAAGCTCTTTCATCGGTTTATCTTCTGCCATTACGACAGGGGGTGGTGGTGCTAGACGTTCCTCAGCCACGGCTGAAGGAGCGAACGCCCTCTACGTCTACGCGGAATACTTGCAAGCTCTGAAAGTGGACTGGTGGAGCTAGAAGAACGAGTGCGCATGCACTAAGTTTAAAAATCAGTTTTCAAAAACAAATGCGAGGCAAAACGACAAGTGAACTTTAAACCATTAATCACAAATGAAATGGCTTCTTTGAAAAAGGTACACCAAATCACAAGGACACAAAGGCAAGTTTTGATCTTTAAGATTGGGAACTTATTAATGTTCACACCCCCAGTTGGAAGGTGTTTTGCCTTGGTTTGCGGTGGTTGATTTTTATGTATTTATTAAGTACCACTAAAAAGACGTAGGTATGGATTTGTGCTAAGGGTTTAAAAACTTTGGAACAATATTTTTTTATCGTCTCGTTTAACCAAATCGTACCTCTTTAAGAATCACCTTAAAGAAAATACAAGATAGGAAACGTTACGATTTTTTTGTTGTTTTATATTTTGTTTGGTGTTGCTTAACACTTTAGGAAAAGTGTTAATGAACTTTTTGATATTGATAACTTTACAAAAAACTGTTTACAAAAGGTGGTATATGTGCAATTATGGGTCTGAAAATGTTTAAAACACGCTTACAGCCTCCCCGGCAGCGGCGCCAAATTTTGATTCGTTCCAAACGGTCAGGTTTATTACACAAATTAACCACTTGTGAATGGTCAACCGTAATAAAAGTCAAACAGTCTAAACTCAATGCAATATCCCTTGGAATTTAGTGGATTCCCTGATCGTTAAGTCCCACGGAGGTTGAATAGTGTTTGAAAACGTTCAGACGTAGAATGATCACTAAGGATAATGATCAGTAAGGATTTTGATTGATAACTACACTACTGATTTATTGGAATTGTATTTGAATACAGAACTATAAAGCACAACAATCAGATTAAACAAACGTGTATATCAAGTAAATAAAAATGTAAATTTAAAAACTACAAGGACTTAAAATGACAAGTTTAAAACTAAAGGGTATAAAATGAAAATTTAAAACTTTTTTAAACTTAAAGAAAATTAAAATCTAAAAAGAAAATATTTTACTAATATTATATTAATTTAATATTAATTAATTAATCAAAACTATTTTAAACTTATTTAAAATTTAGTTTAATTAATCTAAAAAGGATTTATAATACAAAACTAAATAAGAAAATTACAAATTTATTTTCTAAAAATCTAGAACAACTTAAAAGATTTATAAAAATTAAAAACAAATACTTTTGTCTTTTATCTAATGTTTTATAAATTAAAAAAAAAACTTAATTAATTATTTAAATCTAATTAAACTAATTAAAGGATTAAAATTAAAAAATAAAAAGGAAAAATTATAAGATTAATTTTTATAAGTTCTAATTAAGTTAACAAAGCTATGAAAAATATAAAAACATGGTTTTACTTAATAAAAATTATTTTTACTATTTAATACTTTAATATTAACTAATTATTAATTAAATTATTATTAATTATTAAAAATACTAGATGACAAAGGAAAAATCTGAGAAAATTCCTAAAAATACTTTAATATGACAAAAACTTAAGAAAAATATAAAAACAGATAAGTGCTTAATAATAAGCTGAAAAAAAAATTAAAAAGCTAATTTATATTAAATAAACGCTATCACTATTTTTAAAATGATGTTTTTGTGATTTTTATTTTTTAAACCTATTTAACTACTGATAATAAGCAACTTTAATAAAGAAAAAATTTTGGAACTTGAAAATAAGCAGTTTGAGAGCTTAACAATTTAAGCTTTTGGCTTATTTTGATGTTTCAAGCTAAAATAAGTGGCCAAATAAGCTAAACAAAAAGAAACAAAAGTGAATTAAGATGAAAATAAGCTAAAGGTACTTAAATTAAGCTAAAAGGCACAAAGAATCACACTGATAAGCTTAAAATAAGCTAATAAGCACTTATACTAAACCAAGCAACCAAACAGGCCTGCACATTTGTTTAGGCCAATTTAAGCTAAGGGCAAAAGATCAAAAGCCAAAAATAAACCTTGATACAAGAAGCTGGCTTATTGAGGTTCCCAAAAAGCCAAGATTCTCACAATGGGGCCCACTAATAAGCTTGTAATGAGCTTGAGAAAAAGCTTGTAAAACACTGAGTGTTCAGTGTACACAAGAAATGGGACAAACAAGAAGCAACTAGCAGTCCTACCAAATAAGCTAGAAAGTTAAAAATAAGCACTGGACCTTAGAGATGGCTAGATTGGCTTTCCAAAAAGCTATGGGTCAAAAGCTAAGGTTCACTAATAAGCTCTGTGTGAGCTTGTGAAAAAGGCTCAACTACACTGATAACTCAGTGTAGTGAGTGATTTTTGGAAAATAACATGAGCATGATAAGCAGTCCAAATAAGCTCAAAAATGGAAAATAAGCATTCAAACATTAAACTAGCCAGATGGGCTTTACAAAACAACAAAAGTTATAAGCTAAAGCTAACAAATTAACAAGATGCAAGCTTATGGAATGAGCTCACCCAACTGTGCACAGGGCACTTTTTCAAAAAAGTGTTCAAAATAAGCTAAGAAATAAGCAGTTTAACTAGCAAACTAAAAATTATAAAAATTACTGTGATAAAGATGAGCAACTAAATATTATAAACCTAAAAGTTTAAGTCCTAAATCCTAACAGTAAGATCACAAGAAAATTAACAAGTTTATTCAAAAACTACAAATAAGAAAATTTGACTTTTTAATGAAATGAGCTAAGTTGACTTTTATGAGTTTTAAATCAAATCTACTTACTGATTATGATGTTATAAGGTGAATTAAGACTAGTTGATCAATAATAACAACTTATGAACATAAAAACATGATCATGGAACATGAAATCTACAAAGTTAATAAACAAGGTGTGATCAAAGGCTATTTTGACTTTCTTACAAATGAGCACTGATTTTTATTGTTTTACTGAGCTACTATGACCAAGTGTGACAAACAACAAACAAGAACAATGTCTTGAACACCCTCTAACACAGTTTACACAATAAATCCAAACAACTCTTTAATAAACTGATTTTGTGATTTTCAAAGGATTTCACAGATTAAGACCATGCAACTGATTTATAAGAACATTTAATGATATAAAAAGCTGATTTAAGCACATAAACACTAACAATAACAACTAAGACCTATAAATCACTATTATGCAATATTACTAGTGAAAAAGTGAAAACAAAGCAAGTAAGAGAACTGATGAACAAGCAGTTAATTTTAAGCTATAATCTAACTAACATACACCAAATAAGCATAAAAAACACAGAGATAAGCAGTGATAAGCAGTTGAACAGTGAATGGCCAAAATTAAGAATTGAGCTTACAAATTGCTTCCAGGCTCAAAACTGAGAACCAAGGATCAAGACCACTTCCTATAGCTTCCCAAGAAGCTTCTAAACCCAAGGCAATCCAAAATTCACCCTGCTCCAGCTGTGATTATCTTCTCCATTGATTTTTGATTTTCCAACTATTTTTTAGTATTTTTTTTTTATTTTTGAATTTTAACTCTCAACTGTGTTTTAAAGTTACTAAAAGCTTTAAAAAGCTTTATATGGAGCTTACATCAGCTTATGAGTCCAAAACAACAACTGTTAACAACATTCAAACATATTGAGAATTTAACAAGGAAATTTGCATAAACTGAATTCGTACTTTAAAACTTGAAATTGGTTGCTGAAAAAGGTTCACATACACTGAAATCACTTAAACAAAGTACTTGAAAGCTAAATTTTAAACTGGAAATTTAAATTATTCTAAAACGACATAAGCTAATTAAATTTACACTAGATAGATCTTCACATTGCTTCTTTTCTTCTTTATAATGATCTTTTTGAGCTTTGTCGACATCTCTAAGACTTTCCCACTTCATTCCAACCATTGGATCCTTCTAATTCATCACAACTGTCCATTTGGCATTTTTTGCGCCAAAATTTCTTTGAGCAGGTTTCTTGCATTTAATGAACTTTGGGAGATTGTGGAGGTGGAGGGGAGTGGGTAGACAGCTGGGGAACAGGTGGAAAGGTGGTGGTGAGGTGGTAGAAGCAAGTGGTGGAAACCACAGTGGTTTCTGGTTTTGGCGCGTTTGTGTGAGGGAGATGAACAGTGAGCGTGGGTTTGACTTTTTGACCGAGTTTTATTAATACGGGGTGAGGGTTCAAAATAGGTATATTGGCAGGGTTCAAATGGGTTTGGCTGGGGTTCAAAATGCACAAAGGGTCCGTTTGGTTGTAGTTTTATCACATGGACCATTTATGTAATTTCTGAAAGTATAGGGGCCTGATTTGACAAGTTTCCAAAGTTAACACAAGGACCAATTATGCCATATATGAATAGTACAAGGGTTACTTTTGATTATTTTCATTTTTTAAATTTACCAAGGACTATTTTTTGATAATTTTTAAACTTTAGGGACTAAAGTTGTCATTTTGTAATTTTTAAACTTTGAAGGGTTTGTTTTGACAACTTTTGAATCCCATGGACCTTAAATGATATTTTGCTTTATTTTGATTTACCAAGGACTAATTTTGACAACTTTTGAAACTTGGGGGACTAAAAATGCCAATTATGCAAACTTGATATGTTTTTCACCTGTTTTTTGGTATTTTTGCATTTGAAACACATAAAACACTTATTTGTGATATTTTTATCATTTTGATGCTTTGACGGGTGTTTTTGGATGTTTTTGGCAGTCTAAAAGGTACAAAAATGATGAGTATTTGCATACTCATCAACTACAAAGTAAGTGGACAAAATCTCAGGACATTGAGCTTGTAAACATCATTGGTGAACCCACTGAGGGCATGCTTACAAGAAGCATGGCTGCTAAACTAACTGCAGCTTCATCAAATGAATGTCTATATGCTGATTTTCTATAAGAAATAGAACCCAAAAGTGTCACTGAGGCTCTAAAACACCCAAGCTGGGTTCAGGCCATGCAAGAAGAACTTCAACAGTTTGATAAAAACAAGGTCATGACCTTGATCAAATGTCCTCAGGATGTCATTGTCATAGGAATGAAGTGGGTTTTCAGAAACAAAACTGATGAAAACGGCATTGTCATTAAAAACAAAGCCAAACTTGTAGCCAAAGGTTATAGTCAACAAGAAGGCATTGACTATGATGAGACATTTACTCCTGTTGCAAGAATGGAAGCCATCAGGATCTTCCTTGCATTTGCTACCTACATGAACTTCAAAGTTTACCAAATGGATGTAAAAAGTGCATTCCTAAATGGTGAACTCAAGGAAGATGTGTATGTTCAGCAACCTCCTGGCTTTGAGAGTAGTGAATTCCCTGACTATGTCTGCAAGCTTGACAAAGCCCTTTATGGACTTAAACAAGCTCCCAGATCATGGTATGAAACTCTCTCAGCCTTCCTGATTCAAAACAAGTTTGTCAGAGGGAAGATAGACAACACATTGTTTATCTATAGGACAAAACAAGATATGATCCTAGTCCAAGTGTATGTTGATGACATCATCTTTGGCTCAACAAATTATACTCTTTGCAAACAGTTTGAAAAACTGATGACAAAGAAGTTTGAAATGAGCATGATGGGTGAATTCACTTACTTTCTTGGACTACAAATCGCAAACCGATAAAGGAATCTCCATCACCAAGAGAAATATACCGAAATCTCTTGAAGAAATATGAGATATCTGACTGTGCCTCGGTGAAGACACCAATGGTCCCTCCTAACAACCTTGGACCTGATCTCACTGGCAAATCAGTCAATCAAACTCATTTCAGGGGGATTGTAGGTTCACTGATGTATCTAACTGCTTCCAGACCAGACATACAATTCTGTCTTATAGCAAGATATCAGTCCAATCCCAAAGAATCCCATCTCACTACAGCCAAAAGAATCCTCAGATACCTGAAGGGAACTCCAAGCCTTGGACTGTACTATCTAAAGTGCTTAGGGTTTGACCTCAAAGGATATTCTGACTCTGACTATGCAGGCTGCAATATGGACAAGAAAAGTACCTCAGGGTCCTGTCAATTTCTTGGAGGAAAACTGGTTTGTTGGAGTGCTAAAAAGCAACAATCAATGGCTATGTCTTCAGCTGAAGCTGAGTATGTGGCTGCTGCAGGATGTTGTGCCAATGTATTATGGATGAAAAGTCAACTAAGTGACTATGACATCCATTACAAAATGGTGCCCATCTTCTGTGATAACACCAGTGCCATTGCAATCTCCAACAACCCTGTCCTTCACCAAAGAACCAAACACATTGATATCAGATATCATTTCATCAGGGACCACATAATGAAAGGAGACATAGAGCTTCATTTCATCCCTACTGAATATCAACTTGCTGATATCAACTGAATGAGTAAGACTCATTCAGGGACCCTGACTTTAGACATTGAGCATTGAATGAGTAACTAAATGCACCAAGTATCAGTTACTTAAATGTCCTAGGCTGGTAACCATGCCAATTTAATATAGGAATATATGTCTCTTTGTCTTACTGTCATCCAAGTCAAGGGTCTCTCAACACCTTACCTCATCCCACTTGGCATTAAATGCCCCCTCTCACATGAAATATCTTGTGGATATTTTATTACTGCAGAATGCACTTTTACTGTGCACTGCAACTGTGCCCTTGAAAACCGGGATTTTACTGAGGGTAGTGGAGTGGTGACATTAAATGAGGAGATTCAAAATGTTTTCAAAAAATGACTTTACAAATCCTCATTTATACAAGATTTACCCCTCTTACCACTCTATAAATACCCCCTTCAAAACCTCAAATAACACCCACAAAGAATTTTTGCATCAAAACTCTGTCAAAATTTCTTCTCAAACCCAAAAATCTTTGTGTTATTAATCTTTAAAACAAGTTTTCAGTAAAATCTTCTCTGTAATCAATTTAAAAAAGGTTTTTCACTACAAACTTAAGAGATTCAAACTCTTTGATTGTTCTTGTCAAGATATTTTTTTCAAAACCCTAAAACTTCTTAATGAAAATGGCAAGAACACAATCTCTTCAGTTTGCACCACAGTGGGTAGGGGATCTCAGTAATGTTGAATTTAAAACAAAAAACGTTCTAGGCAATTTGGAATACCCCCCAAATGTCCCAGCCTATAAGGACATAATGAAGTTTTTATTCAACTGCCCACTGAAAAAGGCCTTTACTCAGTCCCCATCAATTCTGTACCAAAACCTCCTTAGGGAGTTTTGGGCTACAGCAGTGGCCTATGACCCGACACCCTCAACTGATGAGACTGACCTCAGACCCCTCAGGGAATATCTCATCAAATTCAGTCTGTTTAATGGGGAAAGATCAGTCACCCTTGACTATAAAACTTTTTGTACTTCAACAGGGTTAGACTATAATAATGGAGTCTATGTTGCCCATCCTGAACCCTCCACAGTTAAGGATGGGTTGAAACAAATTGTTTTGGATCCAAAGTTTTTGGACAGAACCCCAGTCACCAAGAACTCATTTCCTGCGGCTTGGAAGATCCTATTCACATTTGTGATTCAGGTTCTCGGCGGGAACCACTCATCCACTGAACAAGTTAATTCTATTCAGTTGATGGTGGCATACTGCTTGATGAATGGGGTCACTGTCGACATTGGGGAGATCATTTACAGTGATCTCGTAACCAAGCTACTGAGCAAAACTAGGGCGAAATACGTTTCGTACCCTAGGTTTGTCTCATGTGTTTTACAAGTGTTACTGGGTTGCAATTACCCTCGGGAATACAAATACACTGCTTTACCTGGTATCCTGAGCCAATCAAATTTTCAAAAGGACCCATCCCAAGTCACTGAAATCGAATTGACGACCCATATGGTTGTTGTAAACAACCAAAGGGACTCAGTGTCTTCAAACCCTGCTCCTAAAAAGAGAAAGGGGAAGTCTCAGACTGGGACTAAGACCAAACCCAAGTCTCAGGGCCCTGAGGCTTCTGGAGCACAACCTAAAAGGCACAAAAAGCCCCAGACTGAAAAGACACCCAAGGGTGACCAAGCAACATCCACCCTGGTGACAACGAAGGACACTGATACATCACAGTCAGTGCCCTTGGTCCCATCTACTAATCCCCAAGATCCAGAGGGAAACAAACAACAGGATGGTAGGGGAGCGCCTTCCACATTACCCAAGGATGACATTCGCAAATCACAGCTTTTGTTTGAGGGCCAACTGAATGATCCCAAAGACTCAGAGGGAACTGAACAACCCACTGATAGGGATCTCACTGCCACTGCTCCTAAGGATGGCACTGGGAAACACCCACCAGTGCTTGAAGGAGCACAGGGGGACAAAGACTCAGAGGGAAAGAAACAACCCACCGATACGGAACCCACCACCAATCCTGACTCTGGCAAAGGCACTGGGAAACACCCACCAGTGTTTGAGGGGTCACTGGGGGACAAAGACTCAGAGAGAAATATACCACCCGCTGATATGGAACCCATCACCACCACTGGTTTACTAACAGTTGCTGAGGTTAACGAAATTTTATTCTCTGATGAAGAACAAGCTGACAGTGAAGATGAAATACTATCAGTAGGAGAAGAAGTGGACGCTGATGTTCAAACTGAACAAGAGCCTCAGCCTGATCCATAAGAGCCTAAAGAGTCACCTTTCCAGCCTGAAGACAATGACTCTAACTCTTCTTCATCTTCCTGTCCTGAAGAATTCAGAAAGTTTGACAATACTCTTCCACTGACAGAGAGGCAACTGGTTATGTGGATCACTAAAGCATCAAGGAAGCTATACTCTGGGGTTACTGAAACTTTATGGGATCAACACACTGAAGCTGCTACCAGCTATGATGCAAACACTGATGAACACAGGGATCTCATGTACCAACATCTTCATAGACTGGATGAAAACCTGGTTAAATTTCTTAAACATCTTCAGACTTGTGGTGTTACAATAGATGAAATCAGGGATGCTGTCAAAGAAGACCCAGCACTCAACTCTAAAGTGCTGGAGGCTACTGAGGCTTACTTGAAAAATTCCTCAGACCTCACTGAACTAATCTACATGCTCAAATATGCCAATGTTCAGGGTATTCAGTCTTCAGTCCAGTCTCTTCAGGCTACACTGGGTTCTTTGGATGCTCAGGTTACTACTTTGGCTACGGCATCATCTTCAATGGCTTGGAATCTTGGGCCTAGAATGACTGCTTTGGAACTCTCTCAGGCTAATCTGGCAGAAAAAGTCACTGGTATTCAGAAGGATACAACTGACATTAAGGCTATGGTCACGGAGATCTACCAAGCCTTCAAAGGTCAAGCTACACCAACTCCCCCAGTGTCCGAGGCAACTCTTGCTCTCACTGACGTTGCAGCAACAATTGAGGGGGAGAAGGCCACTGAAGAGACTCCTTCTCACACTGAGGGGGAGCCAGCTCAACCAGTCTTTGCAACACCCTTATCATCAATCCCACCAGTTTCAAAGAACACCCATATCATCTGCCCCACCAACAACTACAAAAATCATGACAACAACACCACCCTTGGTAGCATCATCTTCCTCAGGCCAGGACAAAGGAAAGGCCATAATGAAAATATCTGAGCCTAAGAAGATTCCTTATACGATTGGCAACACTCAGTACCTGCTCACTCTACAACAGCTAAGTGCCTATCTTGCAAAGGAAGAAAGGAGAAAGAAACTAGCTGAAGAAGAAAGAAAGAGCAAGGAAGCACTTGTACAAGTTGTTGCTGAGGAAGCTGAGAATATTGGAATAGATCCTAAAAAGCTTCAAAAGGGTCAAGTTGGACAGAATTTCAAGGATGCTCAGGCTGCTAAAATGGCTGAAATGAAAAAGAAATTGGATGAGAAGAACAGGAGAGCTGCAGCCATCAGGCAAGAAAGAATTGACTACTACAACTGGTCAATGACAAGCAGAAGGCTGCCTGAGAAAATCACAGATGTCATAATCATCCCCAAGTCCAAACCACTGGCAATTAATGTCTACAAGGGGATGATAAAAGACACTTCAAGGTTCATGATCCCCTGAAATTCACTGACTTTGGGATCACTGAACTCGATGAACTTGGTCCAATCATTGAAAAGAAGCAAAATGTTGTGGTTAAGGAAATGATGAAAATGCTCAGCAAAAGGTATGAAAGACTGAGGGAAACACCAGCACTACTGGGGATTCAGCCTTCCTTAACTGCACCTCAAGGACCTCAACCTCAATCATCACAAAGCAAACGAAAGAGGGTTGAGTTCGAGCCTGAGATCAAAGTGCCTTGACTGGAATGCAATAGGGAGCTACCTGAAGGTGTGAAGTTTGTGAATTGTTTTGTGATAGAAAATCCTGAAAGATGACTTTTCTTTATTGATATCTATGGGAACCTATCATTTCAAAGGTGGAGTGACATTGATCAGGCAAGTGTGGCTACAATGCTGAGCTACATACTAGTGGCCTTTCAAATTCAGACTCCTGTAAACGTTAGGTTCTGTTCTGACTTAAACGCCAAGATAAGAGAGCACCCTGACAAAGAAACACTCATCACTAAGAAATTCAAGCTTGAAGCACTAGGGATCCATCTTGATTGACATCATTATCATTTATCTTTTGTACTAGTGATAGGAACTATGTAATTGATCAATAAACGATGTATGTTTTGTTAAAATATTCAGTGTTCCTTATCATGTTCATTAGTACATTCAGTGTAAGAAGAAGCCAATTGCTCACTTACACTGATCAAACACTTAGGCTATTTGTATATCCAAATAGGGGGAGACTGTTGGGTTCAGTAAATACCCAAACCCCTTAAATCTAGGATTTGAATAGAAAATACCCCAAGTGTTTAGACCGTTAAAACACTAACAGGTCACTGAGTGCATAGTCTCTCAGTGAGCCATCTTCAGGATACTCAGTAAGAGGCTAAGAAGAAGTCTCTCCACTCAGTAAGGCGGAACTTAAGGGGTGAAGACCGAGTCAAGAAGAAGATGGTGGATTTAGTGAGTGATGACAATAACTCACTGAATCCCTCAACTCCTCACCAACTGCTAACACTGAAGACAAACTAGACTAAAGACTGAAGGCGGAGAAGACTGAAGAATGGGCGGGACAAAACGGTTATGCTTGAAGCGATAAAGACGGAGTGCTTATCTTCAAGAAGTCAACCTTCCCTGAAATGCTCAGCATCAGTACTGACAAGTAGAAAGTGGCTTTGTCCCTTACCAGATATAGCCTTTGTAAATAGAGACAAAATACATCATATTTTGTCTTCTCAGTAACCTGCCGCTTGTCACTTAGGATAGAGTTAAAACTCATACTTGTATAAATAGCATAAGAGATAGAGTGAAAGATTCAAGCTTGTGAATTGTAAAACACACACACAAGCCATCTTTCACTCCTTCAAATACAACTCAGTCCCTGAGATAGCTCAATGGTTCCATAGTAGTTGTGCTCAGACTTAGCCTAAGCTTAATGAGGAGTTACCAACACTTTGTCATTTCAATCCCAAGTACTGTTCCACAAGTACTTGGGTAATGTATTATTTTGATTGATTTCTAATAAAGAATATTAAGTTGAAAATATATCAGTGTGTTTTTACTTATGTCATTTCAGTCATTGATTCACTATTAACTGGTTTTAAGTACTTAACTGTTTTTATACGATAGTGAATAGGGAACAACACAATGTCATCCTCTCTATTCTCTTTTTAAATGAGGGATGCTAGACCTACAAAAAATGTTCCACAAAAGAAATCCACAAAATAAGGTGAAGGTATTTGATTGGTGCAAAAGAGAAAAGAGAGAGACCCCACACCCAAATGCACCAATCAAATACTGGCACATCATTTTGTAGATTTCTTTTGTGGAACATTTTTTGTGGGTCTATCACCCCTCTTTTTAAATACATGCAAGATGATTATTTGCTGGGGTGGCTTTTCTCCAACAATATTGATTATACTCTAATGCCACCCACGGCATCCGTCCATTACGAATCGTATCCGCCAATCTGCCTGCGTCATAACATTTTTATAAAAATTTTGAATCATCCTTAGTGATTCTTTTAAGTGTCAACCATTTTGTCCGATGTTCTCTCAAGCTCTGGACGGGACACTGCACAAGACGCGGAGCCGCTATCGACATGAGCTCCAATCTTCACATGCTCCGGTCTTTGTCACGTTGAGCCATTTGTTGCGATTTGTACTATAATAAAAGTTCCGAACTTTTTATACGATATTCCAATAGCTCACTCTCTAGCCGACCTTGAGACTCTACTTTTGAGCTCCAAAGATACGAATGTGTTTAAGTGTTAACCACCAGTTTTATACTTGTCCTTTTAAGACACGTATAAAATTTGCCATACCCTTACAAAGGTCTATTCTTACAAACACACAATTACCACATTTATGACCCAACATAATATTGTAAAAGGCCTTTTACCTCCGACTTCTCATTCGCTCCTGATAAGACTAACTTCGGAGACAGGGAGGTCAAAACGTGACAATACAACCACGTCTGATGACCTAGTGTATCGAGTCACGCCCAGACCCTCATCCCCTTTTTATTGCTAAACCTGACTAATACTCATATTTTGCAATAGTTATTTTTCGTCGGTGAGCTTAGAATGTTAGAGCAGTGTCCTCCAAACGGCACCGGATCCGCTATTCTCCTCGTCGATCAATAAGTGTGCGGACATCAGATGTTCCGGGAATAGGACCCCCGCCCATTACCCTCTTATAAACAACTACCTATTAAATTTTGGTCATGCGATCCGCTTGGTCACGTTTTCACGTTAAACACGATAAAACTTTTGTAAGCTATGACCCATGTTACTCCTATCATATCAAAGTAGCAATCTGCTACATTCGAATCCAAGACTGGTCCGGTCACCAACTCCGGGCTAAACCTTTGAAAGCCCGACTTTCCTTGGCGACTAGTTAACGAACTACGTTGTTTAAATTCCGTACCTACGTATGGAGGCAAGAAGATACAAATCTGTAACCATTGAGGTTTTGGTAAAAATACCAAAAACTATATAGTCAAATACTTTCGCCTTTTAATACCCCGGTTGGATAATATAGCTATCCTCCGATTCATAAATACCCGGATAACATCAGTGATCACCACTAGCGGACGGCTCATCACCTCGAAGACGAGCTTACCTATGTCGTCCTTTTAATAATTTTGCGGATGTTCTTTAACTTTCACCACATTTTTCGATGCTAAATTCCGGGTCATACGAACCTTTAACCAAAAACTTATGCGGAACCTTTAATTGTGTCCACAGCCGTAGACCTTTGAGCGTCAAGGCGGATAAACTTCGGACATCCACAGGTATAACGTTTTTTATATCCTCCAGCCTAACAACGCCCGGATGACTTCCTTCGTTCCGGACACGAGGCTATATGTTACCAACATCCGTCTTCACCGGTTCTTTTAGGTCTCAACCATCTTTAATCCGAACCTCCTAGGTCCAATCTTTCTAATCACCAAGCTCTGGACGGAAGTGCCACATAAGCTGCAGAAGCAGCTTTGAACTCCGGATGAAATATCTCCGGTCCGGTACTCCGACTATCCGCTTGTCCACAAACTTCCAGACACCATCATATTAGACCATAACACTTAACGCACGTCTTATTTAAACCTGCGTCTCAAACCAACATCAGACCGCGGAACCTCGCATAGGCAGTTTTACAAAAACTCCGGTCTCCGGTGCGAGGGACCTTCATCCTGGTCCCCGACCCACAGGATGCTACCGCGGAACAGATTTCGCAACACGTTAGCTCCGGATGTTCATTGACACTTATCTTTTGCATAATCGCATTTGACTTCTTAGGTCCGACCATCTTTTTTCCAAGTTTACAAGTCTTGACTCTGAAACTCTTGACAAGAACACCGCATGACCTGCGGAACCACCACTATTACAAGTCCCAATCTTTGTGAGCTCCACTCTTGGTCATGTCGGACCTTTTTTCACAACTTTGACTTAATTAAGATCCGAACCAAGAGGTCCTAACCCATCTGTTGTTGCACCGCGAGTCGATAATTAATCTGTTGATATACCGATATACTGCTTAAAACACCGACCTCTTTACATGTGGTTGAACCTTTACCTTTTTGGGATGACATTATACTTTGTACCTTTACCTTCGCATGAGATAACATTATATTGCAAGTGTTTTGCAGTACATACCAAAAGGTATGGCCACGTTCAATTCTTACATCCATATACATGAAAAGTTTTATAAGAGCATGGAGTGTGGTAACGAGGATGGCTCGCCACTCCAAGCCGGCCCTCGCCACTTGCATGTTCGCCACCCCAACGTCGAGCAAAAAGACAAAATGAAAAGTTAAAAACTATCCGTTTTAAAAACAACGGTTACTTTTTTTTTTTTTTTTTTCAAATTCAAATATTACCCACCCACTCTATAAATAATACCAATATTTACACACAAAAATTCACACTTCTCTTTCAAACACAATTCAACTTCAAAATTCACACATCTCTTTACGCAAGATTATTATGGCTTGCCGTCTCCCGCATTCCGCTGAAGATATGCAAACGTACGTTCAAAATAAATGCAATAACGACGATGAGGCTCCAAAAAAACGCTATTATAAGCGTCATCGAATTGTTTGAGCAGGCGAGGACGGAGAAGCTACAGATGAGAGAAAACTATAAGAGTTGCAACGACATCAAGATCGAACTAAAAGGTGTGATCGAGAAATTTCTGAAGGAGGAAGCCCACAAAGACGACGAGATTATTGACAAGTTGTAGCGGTGTGTTCAAACGGTAACGAACAACATCAGCACCAAAATCAATTGAGCTATCGTGAACAAAATGATGTTGCAGGTGCATCAACCTCGACCGCCAACTTTGGTGAGGAATCTCCGGTAGACGAGGAAGCTTTGGCTCGCCTCGAGGAATTTTCCGGTTATATATCTCCCTCGTATGATTCTGCGAACGGGGACTATTCAGATTAGTATCTAGGATTTATGTATTTCGTATGATTCTGCGTATCGTTTTAACTTTTAATATATTGTACTGTTTTTATTTTAATGAATTTTAAATTTGTTGGTTAAAAGATTTGAATTTGTGTTTGAAAATTATGGAAAAGAAATAAAATGAGGGTGAGTGGGGCCCAAATGAAGAGGTTTGAGTTAGTTGTGATTGGGGGGTATTTTTAAGTGAGTGTGTTGGAGTGATGTGGCACAAGTGAGGCCCAAATGAAGAGGTTTGGCTAGCCATGACACTCCATGCTCTAATATCTAGTTTGGATATACGTGCAATCTTTACCTTCACATATAAATGAGTGCATTATATTGTTTTTTAACTAGAGTCCGTGTCACCACATGTAAAACAAGTAGGTATCTTGCCCCCAAAACGTAAGTATAACGCGCCTGTTAATAATTAAAGCGTGATAAAAGAACTTTTTTTTTAAGTTCAACACTACGAATAAAATGTAGTAATGTTAAACTTTATCGCAAAGTTTAAATTTTGCTTGGTAAACATCAATATTGATTTGTGGTAATTATCACACTTTATTTTAATTAAAATCATATATCCAATTGAGCTAATAATTGGACATCGCCATTTTCTTTTTGCTTCATGCTAAGCAAAAGAAGAGATGTTTACTTTTATGAACGCAGTCCGACATCTATTAATTAACTCAACAAAGGTGAATACTTCAGTAACTAACCCATATTACGCAACATCTTAATAAGCCTTACCCACAGTTTTCATTTGGCTATTGTCGTATGACTATCACGAAAATACTTCGATCAATACATATTTTTTTTAAAAACAAGTATTTAAGTTTAACACTACTAATAAAGCATAGTACCATTAAACTTGGGGGGCTATAATGGTATGATAATACCATTAACTATATCTTACTTGATATTGACCCGGCATTTATTATAATGCACATGAAGTATTATTTCATTATGAAAAACACACTATACTATATAAGGGATGAGCAGCCCCATAATTAGCTCCGTACCTGAAAGTAATATTTGCTAAAAAGTACGAGGAGGCGTAATCTCCGAATTAACTCAAATACGTAAGAGGCATTGCAAGCCCGGTACCAGAAGACGTAACCTTCAAATTAACTGAAGTACGTAAGAGGCATTGCAAGCCCGGTACCAGAAGACGTAACCTTATAATTAACTCAAGCGTATAAGTGGTATTGCAAACCCATCGCAAAAAGACGAATTCAATATTCGCATCAAGTCGAATTCAATATTCGCACCAAGCCGAATTCAATATTCGCACCAAAACGAATTCAATATTCGCACCAAGACGAATTCAATATTCGCACCAGGACGGGTAACCTAAAAATTAACCCAACTACGGAAGTATATTCTTCGGAAGTCTGAAGACTAATGTATATTCGCACTATTGTTCGTATCCCTAGGAAGATGGATTCAAGTTGGTACAAGGTGGCCACACCTTTACCCCTTCCATCACATACTGCATGGAGACCATCTTCATCTCCATAAACCCTTTATATCATCCTCTACCAAAAGATGAACACAAAGGTACCCGGCCGATGCTAGCGTTACCCCGACTATAGAAACATCGTTCTTATCACGGGTCTTTACCGCTCAAAACGGGAAACCAAGCATCCCACCACCATCACCCGTCATACGAGGTGGAACTGGCGCAACCCAGAATGGGGATGATTGATTGTGGTCCGAAATTGAATATAACAACATATTGTCCAGAAGGAAAATGATGGCAACTAATAAAGTATGAGTCTAGCATAACATGGTTAGAACCATATCATACTAGACTGGGGGACATGATGACGTATGGTCTGGGAAGGATTCTGGGCTGGAGCAAGACCCTTCCGGGGCTGGAGCAAGACCCCTTCCGGGGCTGGAGCAAATCCCATCCGGGGCTGGAGCAAGACCCCTTCCGGGGCTGAAGCAAGTCCCATCCGGGGCTTGAGCAAGACCCCTTCCGGGAAGCAAGTCCCTTCCGGTCGGAGCAAGACCCTACGGGCGGATCTATCCGGCCGGACATCACGCTTTCCGCCTAAAACTGTTTTCCGCCTAACGGTTTCCCGCCTAAACGTTCCCGCCTAAATATGTCACTATCACCGGATAAGGACAAGGAAGCCCACCTATAAATAGAGTGCATTTACCACTCTACACGGTATGATATTCTCTCTAACTAAACACACACATACTTCTCTACATAATCTGACTTGACCGTCGGAGGGTGGTTCCGGGGCTTCGGCCTTGGACCCCTTCTAACCGGTTTCTTTCTTGTACTGTAGCAGATTTCCAGGCTCGGGATGACGTGGAACGGCTCAATCTGTCGTCAAGACTAGCCCGACGAATTTATGCTTCAACAGATGGTTACAACGAGAACTAACCACTGTCGGCTATTAGCCAATCACTTCCACTCACTACGAGTGATTTTGGGTTGCAAACTCAATGAAGAAAAAGACCACGACCAGTTAATTAGCCAATAACACTGATTAAAAAAAAAAAAGAAAAAAGAAAAAAAAATCGAGGGTGGGTGCTTTTGAGTTACAAACTCAATTGAGATAAAATGGTTCACTGGAATAACCATGCACACTTGGTTATGTTACTTTTAAACAATAATCTAGCGGTAAGAATACCAGTCTTCCAAAAAGGAGGTTAAAGGTTCAAATTCAACAGAGAGAAAATTAATCCTCTTGGGACCATGGAGGTTCACCTGCGCCGCCTCCGAACTATCCAAAAAAGTTGTCGCTTTGGAATTAGTCGGCTAATAATTTCGAATCGAAAATCCAGGTAAAATAATAATAACAAAAAATGTTACTTTTACACAACTTGCCATTTGGAAGGGGTCGTGGAGCCTCATGTTGGATGCTCCATTTTAAGAAGCTACACACCGATCTAAATGATGCTTTTTAATAAAGTATTTCATCAAGTTTATATTTTAACTTTGAGATTTATCTTTCACCTATGTGAGATTTATTAATATGCACCCAACAAGGCAACAAATCATTGTTATACTTTGAGATCATGACTTTACGACACCTCCCATACAACTTTTTTTTTGTTAACTGATTTTTGATCGGACCGACTAATCAACGGGGTTTGAACCCAACGTCACACAAACTCAAACCACGTAAAACCCTCTTTTTTTCAAAAAGTTGGCTTAGCCACTTCAAAATTGTTTGCCCATGACAAAAATTGAACTTGAAACCTCACACATTTTAAAGTAATAATCACAACCCTTTTTCACACTAAGCCACTTCGTGGTCCCATACAACAATTTGCAATCTCTTGTTACGGAACATGGTAATAATCTATTTTGCAACAATGTAGTGGTTCACTTTGGTATCTTGACAGTCTCCTTGCGCCGCGGTTCGCCTACCCATCATGCTCCACTAGTCCACTCTGGTCCTTAGGTCCACGACGAGTTGTAATGTAGCGCTATGGTTAGAAGTTATACATTCTAATAACATCTATCAGCAACATCAAAGTTGTTGAAATTTAGAGTGAGACGATTTAAATGATGAGTTGGTCCTTGGCGTAAAATAAAAATATGTGTATCAACTACTTCGTATTAAGAATTCAAGGGTTCGCCAAAAAGGTCATAAATTTTCAAGAAGGTTCACAAATGCAGAAGAGGTCCAAAAGAAGCGCAGGAAGGTTCAAACATAAAATATGTGTTGTCAGCGTCACAAATAAAAACACTGCTGCCACTACTAGTACACCGTGAACTCACACTATCAGAATCAGTCACCATTTACCAAACAAACCCTCCTCAACCACCACGAGGGTAATCATTCATTTCCCAATCTTTTTATCTTTTGTATTAAATTTGGTCTAATTCATTTGCATGTCTTCTATTTTTTTTTTATTATTGTTGACATACATTGGGGATTTGGGGGGTTTTTAAGTATTTATTGGATTAAGAATCATTAGTACGTTATATAGTGGGATAATAAAATAACTAGGGGTTTCAGAATAATTGTTGAACAGTTTTAAGAAATGAGGTATTTTTCGAATGTTGTTCGGTTTTCTAGTTATTTGGATTAGGGCTTTGTTTCTGGTTTGATTTCGTGTTTCCGTTTGAGAACATAAATGCTTTTATTGAAAGATAGGAAGTTTAATTTGATATTATTTTTGCTACTGATTACTGAAATAATTTGTGCTGAGTAAGCGCGTTAAAATAGGTTTTTGTAAGTGTAAGTTGAAAAATATGCAATCCCAGACATGCCCTTATCGTCTAATCAGTATTCAGTAGAAACTATGTTGTCTGGGAGGAGGACCATATGCTTAAATTTTATGGTTATTAGAGGAGTACTAGTCTATTAGATATATATTATCTTGACTAAGACCAATATGGAGATACTTTGTGTGCAAACTATGTGAGGTTTATTCTTCATTTGGTAAAATTTAGTCACTCTGCTAAAGGAAACTTATTATAAAGGAAAACAGCGAAAATGGTACAGGATAGAAGGAAGTTTATGAGGACCACTTGATCACATAGAGCTTAAGAACAAAATGCCCCCACTCAACGTCTTTGAAGTAATTCAAAACCTTAAAGTCAAAGCAAGGGGGCACTCACTCCTCCTTTTTCCTTTCCACATACAATTGTTAATGCTCTCCTATCGCCTCACAAACATAAAAGAGACTTGAGAATTTAGTACCGTCATCCACTCTACATGTCTTGAGAATGTTAAGATGGACTTGTGGGAAAACCTTGCTTGACATGATCCCGAACGGAGTTTTCAGAGCAAAACTTGAGGTCGGGAATATTATCGAGAAGATGAGAGAAGGAAGGCTGAGGTGGTTCGGCCATGTAAGGAGGAGGCCTCAATCGACTGTTAGAAGAGTCGAAGCGCTAGTAGTTGATGGTGTGAGAAGGAGGGGTAGACCCAATCTCAGGTGGGAGGATAGACTTAAGCTCGACATGAAGGAGCTGCTCTTGTCCGAGGACATGACCTCAGATAGGAATGCGTGGAGTGATAGAATTAGGATTTGCGGGTAGTTGGGCTAGGTGTTAGGCTTTTAGGCGTCTTCTTGCCGCCTAGGTGCCTTTTTGCCTTTTCCTTAGTTTAGGCCCCTTGCGTGTTTTGCCTTGCTCTTTGTTAGGTTTTTGCGGGTAGTTCAGGCTAGGTGTTAGGCTTTTTAGGCGTCTTCTGCTGCCTTGCTTAGGTGCCCTTTTTTGCCTTTGCTTTAGTTTAGGCCCATGGCGTGTTTGCCTTGCTCTTTGTTGCCCCCTTAGGTTGCCTTTTTGCCCTTGCTTTAGGTCCCGTGGGTTGTTCTGCCTTCCTTTGTTTTGCTCCCTTAGGTTTTCCTGCATTTGCGTTTGGTTTTGTTTCTGGTTTGCTTTGTGCTTGTGTTTTGCTTCTGTGCGTGTTTGGTCCGCCTTTTGCTGTTTGCTTGCTGTCTTTATGCTTCCTTTTGCTCTCTCTTATCTTCTTCCTCACCCGCACACGTGCACAAGCCGGAGGTCTCATTGGAAGCAGGCTCCTTACTCCCGGGTTTATCCTGGGGTAGGGGTAGGATCTGTCTACATTCTACCTCCCCCATACCCTGCCTCGGCGGGATTGGGTTTGTTGTTGTTGTTGTTGTTGTTGTTATCCACTCTACATGTCTCTGCTGATGTTTCTTTGCCTGGCTTATATTTTGATGCCTATAGCTATTGTTGGCTGTTACATTATCGTTGTTCTGCATTTATTATGTCATTGTTAGGTGTAGTGGGCTATCTAAACTAATGTATTTTAAACTAAATGTGAGACTTATTTTGTGATGAACTATTCAAGTATACAACCAACTACAGTTATGAACTTTTTTGAGTCAGTCTATGTTGGAAATTAAGGGTGTGTTTGGTTGGAGGGTATATATTTCATAGTGTTTGAATATGTTTGTCGAAGGGCTATGTGTTAAAAGGAATGAGTTTGATACCCATAAAGTGGGCATACTCCTAACCCACTTAAAGCGTTGGGTTTAGAGATCCATCTCCTTTCCTGATTCCTCTCTCTTCTGACTCCCAATACCCATAGTGATTCTTTAGTGCAAACCAGACGCCACCTAAGCAGTTATGTGGGCATACTCCTAACCCACTTAAAGCGTTGGGTTTAGAGATCCATCTCCTTTCCTGTTTCCCCTCTCTTCCGACTCCCAATACCCATAGTGATTCTTTAGTGCAAACCAGACGCCACCTAAGCAGTTATGTGGGCATACTCCTAACCCACTTAAAGCGTTGGGTTTAGAGATCCATCTCCTTTCCTGTTTCCCCTCTCTTCCGATTCCCAATACCCATAGTGATTCTTTAGTGCAAACCAGACGCCACCTAAACAGTTATGTCTACTGATTTTGCCATAAGTTGTAACTTTTATTGGACTGCAACATAACTCGTGTTCATGGAACTTGCTGACATTTGATTTTTATATCAGCTTGAAACATATTCCGAAGGTTTAATGTTTTAAAAGTAATAACATTTTCCTGCTGATATAATGTATAAATACATTTCCAGAGACACATCCTTCTTTGTTTGAAAACATGAATACTGAATAGAGCTTTGACACTTGCTAGACAGTTCTGCAGTTTGCACGATATGCAGTTGATACTTTGGATGCTTAATTTTCTTTCTAGACCAGCTGTTTTCTTTGTAGCTTTTTTCATGGTATGCAAGCCCACCTCATAACTATTCTCTGAAAGATACGTGTTGCCTTTATCAAGTTTATTTAGAGGTTGCAAAATAGGTGGGTTAGGCCGGGTTAAAATAATACAATTTTTTGTGTGCTGTAGAGTTGAGTTGACTCGAAATATTTTATGTTTATTTTATTTGTACATACACTCTGTATGATAATCAAATGCAGAAACTTTATTATTACAGCATTAGTTAATGTAGTTTAGTTGAACAAGATGTTTTGGGAGTTCATATGTCCTTAAAATTACATTATGGACAACTTTCTACCTAGTTGAACAAGAGATAAAACATAAACCACATCAAATTGTACTCTGAATTGGTATGCTACCGAAAGTTGCTTGAATTCAGTTTCTGTGATCAGCATGCTTTCACAAGAGTATGATTAAAGAAACAGCATGGTGGTTTTGTTTCATCATTGTGCAACTAGAGACAGATAATTTCTAACATCGATTCCCTCTCTTCATTATTTCAGGTCGGATAAGATTGAAAAATGTTTCTCAAGGCACAGCTAAACTGGAATGTCGTAATCCCTGCCGAAAACCTTGACATCAAAGGACTGATGTTACAAAAGGCTATATTGGTTCGTCTGTTAGACGATTTTTCGGCCAAGAAGGCTACTAAAGATCTGGGATATCTGTTAGCTGTTACCACCCTCGATAAAATCGGCGAAGGCAAAGTCAGAGAACACTCTGGAGATGTGCTGTTCCCTCTTTCTTTCACTTGTTTGAGTTTTAAGATCTTCAGAGGTGAAGTCATTGAAGGAATTGTCCACAAGATTCTGAAACATGGGGTGTTCTTGCGATGTGGGCCCATTGAGAATTTATACCTCTCTAATCAGAAAATGAATGACTATCAGTACCAGATTGCTGACAATCCCTGCTTTCTTAATATCAAGACAGGTTCGAGGATCGAGAAAGACATGACTTTAAGGTGTATTGTCATTGGGGTCAAGTACATGGAAGCGCAAAAAGAGTTTCAGGCTGTTGTGGGCTTGGAGGGAGATTATCTCGGCCCTGTCTAGTACTGATTGCATGTGGATCTATGTTGCATTTGGTGGTTTGGTACTCGGAAATATGTTGACCTTCGTTTTGACTAATAATTCTGGAAAGTTTAACCAAGTTTGTTGTTCTGACAATGTAGTGAGATTAAAACATCTTGATGTGGTAATGTGGTCGCACAATCTTTTTTATCTCAATGTTATCTTCTCGCAGTTTGTTTTTTCACTTCTGACACAATTGGTCCGACTAGTTCAAACTTCACAGGTAATGCAAGTCTACCTGACATGAATTGGGCAAAGTTTGAACCTTTTGCGAGTTTCTGTTCATTGAAAGTTGTAGTTGTGAAATTAAAATGATAAAGATCGCTACTGGTCAGCAAAACGTTGGGTCAGGTTGTGTAAGGTTTTATGGGTATCTTTAGATTGATTATCGAGTGTTCTCCAGTATGTGTAGAGCCCCTAATCAATACAAAATATATGGAATGTTGCTTTGTATAAAACTGTTCATTTTTACCTTTGATTTATTAGGTGTCTTGGGTTGGGACTCGATTAAAATATTGAAAAGCAAGCCAATCTAAACTGGGTTCAGTCCCAAATCCGATCAACAACCAGATCTGTACTTGATTTTCTTTTTCAATTTTATAAAAATAAACCTACAACAATAATGTTTTTGGTAAAAAAAACCCCAGCAATTTTCAGTTTCAAATATGAAGTAACCAGTCATATGGTCATGATTGATCCAAACT
Source organism: Chrysanthemum makinoi (assembly GCA_910596185.1). NCBI lineage: Eukaryota > Viridiplantae > Streptophyta > Magnoliopsida > Asterales > Asteraceae > Chrysanthemum > Chrysanthemum makinoi. Next base: position 101,872,451 of record OU343217.1, on the reverse strand, counting down.
AAACCACCACCAAATGGCTTAGTGGTAACGCTCATTGGCTTTTAAACAAGAGGTAAAGGATTCAAACATCACTAGATGTTTAGTGGTAAGGTTCTTGGCTTTTAAAGAGGCTAAGGATTCAAACCTCGCTAGGTGTGTAGATTTAGGGGTGGCCAGAAAAGGGTCGTAAAAGGTCTCGTGATTAACCCGATGAGGCTACGTACATCTGAGTTAAAAAGACTCGCCCTCCCCATGTAAGCTGATCAGGGAAAACCACATCCGTTTTTGTTTGCCCAAAAACTTTTGTACACCCATTGGCATATTAGCAACTACAAAAAACTGATAAGGAAAATGTCAAAATGTAGTCTATAAATAATATCCTTAGTTTTATAAAGATATTTGAAGATTTTTTTAGGCATGGTTTTCGACTTTCTGGCCGATTACGCCAGTGGGTTTGAGTCTATCGCTACACAGACACAAACCGAGTAAAACCATCATTCGTTTGGTAAAGTTAGCAAGATGAGTAAATATGGATCTGTTGGAATCATTTAATGAAAGTAGTGCTTGTCGACGTCTTAATGCAGACATTATCAGTTTTATTGCTTAATATTTTCGGTCATCTTTCTTTATTAAGTCACAAACAAACAGTTTTAATATGACTTAATGAATTCAGTTTTTTTCATATTAAGTCAATTAAGTCATAAACAAACATCACCTAAGTAACTCTCCTTGCATTACAATCTCCGGTTTAGAAATAGATTAAAGAAAAACAGATACCCATGCTTCTTAATGGATGCAATAGTTCAGCTTCAACTATCAATTAAACCTCAACTAGACTTACAAGTTATAATCATGGGTTGATGTACATTGTGTAAGATAACCTCACTACGTCCATCAGGCAATTTGGTATGACTTGGCTCGATACAATAATACCAGAAATTGTGAAATGCAGCCAAACAGTTTACTTGAATTTCTTTTCAACAAAATCAGACTGTGATACCTCGAAACAAAGCCCAAAAATCAGATTCGGATTAGTTTGTTTCGGTCCATTTTCATGGCAAAAGTCAGGTATCCTGCTCTATTAGCAAGATCGTAGTTTTTCTATTAACGTGGTTGCTGAAACAACAGCTGACACAACACAAATGGGGTTTGTCGATGTTCTGATAACTTGTCAAGCCTTTAACAGAACAAATTTGATTGTCTGACTTTCAGAACAGATAAAAACTTTTTTGAAAATTATAGTCAAACTATATATGATCATAAGGGTGTCGATTAGGTTGAGACAAGACGGGAACTACAATAGTACAAGATATTACCAGACTTGCTAGACCTTTATAGCTTCTGATCTTTCTCGTAGCATCTAGCAAAACTGATATTGATTTCCAACTTTAAAGGTTACAATAGCCGCATTTTGTCGATATATGTCAAAATTAATTCACCAGCAATAAAATTAATCATTGTTGCAGCAACGCAACCACTCTTTACTACTTTATATCTTATTCAAAGGATTACAAAAATTCAGTCGTACTGAAAACTGATGCTTATATTTTGCTATAAAACAACAGTTTGAACTACCTGGACCCATTATTCTTAGACCGAAAACCAACTTGAGAGATCCTGCACACAACACCATGCCTACTTTGATTTCTATACGAAGGCCATAGATTGGAGACAAGAATACAGAATCACAAGTCACAAACTACAAAGATGAAATCAAACGAAGATGAGTAATACACTAACACTACTAGCAATGCACATTCTATTGCACTGCACTATCCAACCCATAAATCAAACTGATTTTGTTTTTCAACAATTCTCATGAAGGTCCATCATCATCAAAAAACGACAGCAAATGACCCATTTGGTGATTCAGTATCATCAGGATGCCTCATTATGGCACATTTAGTTTCAGCACTAGAATCGGGATCACAATCGACAGATACAGGTCCCACACAAAAACCAGAGCCAGCTACCACAGTGGACATAGCCTATTTTAATCATGTTTGCATTTGCATTGATCTCAGTTCAGTAGGCTTTGTCTGCTGTAGCTCATTAACAATGACAATATGAGGAAGAACTGATTGTGATAACAGAATTTCTTAATTGTATATTGTTAAATTAGAGGATATTTTATGTTTCATTAAAAGAAATAAGCAAATAGGATTCATTGTTTCCAAAATCTAATTTTCACTAATGGTTGCACCTTAAATCATACTTTTATAACCAATGGATGTTATAGGCATCTGTACGATAACTAGGTCGGCAATTCCTGCCGGGCTTGGTTAGGTATCACCAAACCCATACACCAATCAATTAGACAAGCCCCGCACAATCTTGTTCTTTTTATACAAATTAGACGAATTGAACTAATTCCGACCTGATCCTATTAAAGTTTGAACCTAACTCAAAACTATTTACTTTTCATAAATTGTTAACCCCAAAGATAACCAACTACAAGGATTATATAGGTAAACAAGCAGACATGTAATTTGGTGTCAACTAACTTAATATCAGAAACGCAGAAATTTTAAAATTGATCTAGCAGTTATATTGAAATTTGAATACTATTACTCAACAGAATCAAACGGCAATGTTTCGAAGCTAAACCCAGCAGTTGGTTTGGTAACAATCTTGTAACAAGGTTAGCAGTGTACCTTTCCTAGCAGTTGGTTTGTTCCAATTCAATCTCATTAGATCTCACAGAAATTCTACGATTAAGCAAAAACACAGGCCTGTAACCTTCAACATGGTTGCGTAAACAATGCAAGGGAATGTTTCCATGTTCTAATCACTTGTGCGTTTGCATTGTCAAGCAAAACTGAATTTGATTCTCTAAGTCTGGTATCAAAATTATCAAATTTTACGAATCACTGTACAAGCGAATATAAACTTAACTATCAACACCTAAAATAACCCTGTCACAGCAACTTTATCTAACCAATATCCTCAAAACAAAACTCAACAAACAGACTTATTCAGTTCAGTTGACTTCAGTTTGATCTCGTTACAAGGACTAAACAGGTACCTCTATTAGCAAGCTACTAGTTTTTCTACATATGAAAAGTATACATGAAACAATACCAAGTTAGTGTTTCGATTTTCTTCTGAGTTGTGCACAGTTTAGCAATACCGATACTGATTTTCTAACTTTTGTGATCAAAATAATCAAATTTTCGCAAACACTCAGCTATCTATAACCATTCTTCACTACACTAAAATTATCACATGCCGAAAAAAGTACAATAAACTATTTTCAATTTCGATTCCTAAATCATTGAAACAATAACAAAATCACAAACACAAATACGGGAAACCAAACAAAGATGCATTATCAATCAATAAGTAGTTACACATCAACTCATTAACAAATTCATTAAAATCAAACCGGCATATACGAACCACCATCCTCCAAATCATCATCAACAACCGAAAGCAACGCCCCATACGGCGACTCACCGTCCCCCTCAGCAGCTCTCAAAATGGCATGTAAACTCACAAACAATCCCGATATCAAAACCGACACCAACAATTTCCACCAAATCCCACTCACAGCAACACCAATTACACTAACAACACTCAACCCAATCAAAACAACTTTATCCCCTAACTCGAAGTCGAAAACAACAAGTGGCTCGTCTCGCGCGAAGAATAGGAATATCCAGGCGGCAATTAAGATGATAAAAAAAACTGCGGTGAAGGGACGGGTGATTAGGGTTAGGATGAAGATTAAGAGGGATATGATGACGTAATTGCCGCGAAAAAAGTGGAGGTTGGTTGTGAAGCGGTTGGATAAGGAGGTGAGGGAGGGTGGGAGGGAGAGGGAGGATGGGGAGAAGAAAGTGGGCCATGGTTGGATTGAGTGACGGATTGTGGCTGTTGTGGAGTATGTGTTGGTGGCTGGTGGTGGTGACGACATTGTTTTTGTTTAGGGTTTTATGTGTGTGTGTAATTGGTGAGTGTTTTTGTGGTGGGATTGGCCGTCTATGGGTTGGTTACTCCGTCGTCAGTGGTGGTAGCTGTCAAGCGGTGGTCAATTTGTGTAAATATTAAATAGTGGTTTTGTTAGATTGATTAGTTTTGTATTTTAGTTAGCTTATGGATTAAGATAAAACTAGTATTGTTTAGAGTTAATTGCATTTTTGGTCTTTGTGGTTTGGCAAAATTGCAGTTTTGGTCCCAAAACTTTGAAAGTGCAATGATAGTCTTTATTTTGAAGTTTGAGTTGTATTTTTGGTTCTTATTGGTGTGAAATGACCAAATTACCTTTGCTTTTTTCTGAAGAAGACAAAGGGTATTTTAGTCATTTAACTTTATCCAGGGACCAAAAATGCAGTCCAAACTTTAAAATGGAGACTATCATTTTGACTTTTAAAGTTTTGGGGACCAAACTTACAATTTGGCCAAACCACAAAAACCAAAAATACAATTAACTCTATTGTTTATTTATTGGGTTAATATACAAAATAGTTATTAAACTTTTCAAAAAAATCGTTTAAACTCATGAGCTTTCATTTTGTTTATTTGAATTATTGAACTTATGAACATAATATTATAGGTTTATGTCTTACCCTTCTAACCGTTATAGTTATATTCTTAAATTTCAAGTTTAACACCTCCAAATGTCTGCTACATTACACGAGTTCAAAGAGCAAGAGCTGTTTGACACTTGTTCATATACGTTTTTATTAAAATACCAAACGAGCTTCGTAGGCCATGAAATATACGTAAAAATCTTCCTAAGACATAGGGATGCCTAATGGTTAAAAGAAATTTACCAAAAAAGTTTATTTACATAGTTAAAAATCGCTCTTACGTGACCCATTTTCTCGAGAGATTTAGTGTTTATTAACAACTAAGTTTAAATCAACTTTCAACACTACAAATCTATAAAGGTGATATGAAATTCAGTGTGTGTTATTCGACAGCGAGGTGTCTGAGAAGAGGTGAGGGTACTTGCGACGAATCTGATCTTTACTCTCCCAAGTGAATTCAGTACCTCTTTTGGAATTCCATCGAACCTTCACAATCAGAATACGAATCTACTTCAATCGTTTACTTTCCCAGTCCATAATCTCCATCGGTTCCTTAATGAATTTTAGTTTGTCGTCGACTTGAATCTCCTCCAGTGGAATAACTAGGGTTTCATTCGATAAGAATTTCTTTAGATTTGAGATGTGAAAGTGTTGTGAACACCAATGAGTTCTTGTGGAAGTTCGATTCGGTAAGATTCCTGGCCAATCCTAGCTAGAACCTCAAATGGTCCAATATACCTTGGGTTTAGTTTTCCTCTTTTCCCGAAACGTATCACGCCCCTTTCATGGCGAGACTTTCAACATGACCTTATGCCCAACCTAAAATTCTAACGGTTTACATCTCACATCAGCGTAACTCTTTCGATGATCACGTGCGACCTGTAGCCTGTTTCGTATTTATATGATTTTCTCAATGGTTTAATGAATGATCTCTGGACCTATGAGTTGGTTATCTCCAACCTTAGTCTAGCAGATGGGTGATCGACACTTCCGTTCATAAAGTGCCTCAAACAAAGCAGCCTTGTTGTTGGTACAGTAACTGTTGTTGTAAGAAAATTTGATTAGTGGCAAGTGGTTATCCCAACCATTTCCAAAATCAATCACACAAGCGCGTAAAATATCTATAACAACCCGTAAATTTCCGGATTATTATAATATTATTTATTACGTCAGAAAATGCAAATCGATTATTTTCTGATAGTTATGGGTATTTTAAAATATAAAAACGAGAGGTTATCTCGTTTCAACAAAAAAGTCAAATAAAATCCTTTTTTTAGTTCATCCAAATTTGGGATGGCATCCATTGATTAAAATGTTAGGTGAGTAAAATTAGGGTTATTAAAAGAAGAGGACCTAAAACATAACTATCGAAGGGTATAAATAAGTAAAACAAAGATGTGATGATAAAACAAAGAGCTAACCAGAAAGAATGATTGCAAAACATAACTGAAATAGTAACTGAAGTAGAGGCTTCGTCTTCCCATGCAGAACTATCCTACCATTATTTAAACTTATATTTACAAATATAACAGAAAAACCCTTACACTTGATATTTTCCATAAAAACCCATCACGTACACAATGCATATCATTACCATCCTAAAACATCATAATAATAAATTAATAAACCTCACGTACATTTAAAAACTGAGATACCCTTTAAAAGTCGAGCACACAAATGAAACCTAACAGTAAAGGGAAATATACTAAAACTGCTAACAAAAACCCTTTTAAAAAATACAAGGAAAAAAAATACTTAACAAGACTTTACAAAACTAAAATAAAAAAACATAACTTTATACAACTTTATGCCAGTTGTAACCACATAACCATTAAAAAAAAGAATCATAAAAATGAATACATCAAAGGCCAGGTATTAACTGCCACAAAATACATACAGTATAATAAATACAAACAAAAGTAGAAATATACATGTATCTCAAAACATAACTAATAGAAATATACGTGTATCTCAAAACAACCACAGTTATATGAATAATAACTTGCACTGATACAAAAAATTTTACGGCCCAAAACCCACGACAACGCGCGGGTGACTCGACTCATTCCATTTTATAAGAAAACCACACGTTCCATTCCATTCTAGTTATTTGATGTGAGTTTTATTAAGGGTTTAAGCTATTAAATAGCCACATACTTTCTCAAATTTACTTAACTAATACATGTATTGAATTTATTGTTTGTATCATACCTATACTTTTTATTTTAAGCTATTAAATAGCCACATACTTTCGTAAATTAGTGAACTGACTAAAATACCCTGTGTTCTTTGCATAACCTTGCATCGTTAGTCCTTCATACTAACGGTCGTTAGGAAATAACGTAAAATATGGTTTTCTTATGTTTTCGTCCGTTTTATAAAAGTTTTCGTTCGTTTTTACACGTTTTCGTCCGTTTTTACATGTTTTCGTATGTTTTTATACGTTTTCGTCCATTTTTACACGTTTTCATTCGTTTTTGCACGTTTTTGTTCGATTTTGCAAAATTTCGTCAGTTTTTTACACGTTTTCATCCGTTTTTGCATGTTTTCGTCCGTTTTTGCACGCTTTCCTTCGCTTTTGCACGTTTCGTTCATTTTTGCACGTTTCGTTCATTTTTGCACGTTTTCATCTGTTTTTCCACGTTTCCTTCGTTTTTCCATGTTTTTGTTCGTTTTTGCACGTTTTCGTCCATTTTTACACGTTTTCGTTCGGTTTCTTACGTTTTCATCCGTTTTTACACGTTTTCGTTTGTTTTTGCATGTTTTCGTTCGTTTTTGAATGTATTCGTTCGTTTTTGCTCATTTTCTTCCGTCTGTTCACGTTTTCCTTCGCTTTTGCACGTTTTCGTATGTTTTTACATGTTTTCATCCGTTTTTACACGTTTTGGTTCGTTTTTGCACGTTTTCGTTCAGTTTCTTACGTTTTCATCCGTTTTTACATGTATTCGTTAGTTTTTGCGCGTTTTCATTCATTTTACACATTTTCGTCCGTTTTTACACATTTTCGTCCGTTTTTGCACGTTTTTCATCTGTTGTTGCATGTTTTCGTTCATTTTTATATGCTTTCATCTGTTTTTACACGTTTTTCGTCTGTTTTTGCACATTTTTATTTGTTTTAAATCATTTTCATCCGTTTTTGCACGTGTAAAAGTGGATCAAAACATGTAAAAACATACAAGAACATGCAAAAACGAACAAAAACGTGTAAAAATAGACGAAAACGTGCAAAAATGAACAAATACATGCAGAAACTGACAAAAACGTGCATAAAACGGCCAAAAACAAACAATAACGTGTAAAAACGGATGAAAATGCATAAAAACGAACGAAAACGTGCAAAAAAGAATAAAAACGTGCAAAAACGGATGAGAACGTGCAAAACGAATGAAAACGTGCAAAATCGAACGAAAATGTGTAAAAACATAGGAAAACGTGCAAAAGCGAACGAAAACATGCAAAAACGGATGAAAATGTGTAAAAACAGACGAAAACGTGAAAAAACAAAGGAAAACGTGCAAAAACGGACAAAAACGTGCAAAAACGAACGAAACGTGTAAAAACGGATGAAAACGAACAAAAACTTGTATAAACGGGTGAAAACATTTGAAACCTTACAAAAACGTTTAAAAATGGATGAAAACGTATAAAAACGGAAGAAAGCGTGTAAAAACGGATGAAACGTATTAAAAACGGACAAAAACGTGTAAAATCGGACTAAAACATGCAAAATGGACAAAAACGTGCAAAAACGGACGAAAACATAAAAAACGGACTAAAACGTAAGAAAACCAAATTTAAGTTATTTACTAACGGTCGTTAGTATAAAGGACTAACGATACAAGGTTATGTGAAGAACACACGGGTATTTTAGTCAGTTCACTAATTTGCGAAAGTATGTGGCTTTTTAATAGCTTAAAATAAAAAGTGTAGGTATAATACAAACAATAAATTCAGTACACGTATCATGAGTAAATTTGAGAAAGTATGTGGCTATTTAATAGTTTAAGACTTAGGATCAAATGAGAAGAAAAATTAAAATAATAATGATGTGAAGAAACCATAACCACTCATTTAAAATGCACCTCTGAAAAAATAAAATCTCCTCTTAAAATTTTTTTTTCTATTTGAAATGTGAGGCTAGAAAATCTTCTTATTCTTTTCATTTTAGTTTTTCTTATTAGTGTATCTCTTCCCAATAGTTTAAACACTTTTATTAATCACCCTTACTTTTTTTTAAGATTTTATTTTTTTCTTTTAATTTTGACACATGTTTTGCCTTTTTTTATTAAAAATTCACCAGATTAATCAAAAAATTTATTTTAATTTTAATCATTTCCATGAGCAAATAAAAACTCCATCATGCTCTTCTTGTATTTTCTTAATTTCCAGTAGAGCGTCAGACCACATACGGCTATAATCAAGGTTATAAATAGCGTGAGGTGTGGCGTAAGCGGCGTAATGGCTCACGTCTTTTGCATGCGAAGCTTTTACGTTTATAAGGCGTGACATAAGGCGGCACAAAGTATGAAAATATTTATATATTTATATCATAATTCATATATATCGAGTTTACAAAAACATGTGCCAAAGGCGTTGCGGCGCATCAGCCTGAACCTTTTAGAACAGTGGCTATAATACACAACAAAGTACCCATTCAAACCCATTTAACGGGTCACCAGACCCATTTCCTAAAACTCTCACAATTTCATTTCAAATCTGAAAAAAAAAACAAAACCAATAATTAATGGGCTAATTTTCATCCTCCCACTCACAGCGATCACCATCGTGGTGAACGCACCGTTCAGTAACGAGTTATGAATTTTCTTTTTTGTAATGGCTGACAAACTCTTACATGATATGAATACTTTATTATGTGATGGCTCACAAACTCTTATATTAGAGCACAAGGTATCGCAATGACGGATAACACGTTATTAGTATGTCACTTCAGTGCCACATTATTCACTTTCAAATAACATACCAATAACTAAAACACCCTCCCTCATAACACACCACTAACTTGTTATTGGGTCCCACAAAATACCCCACTAAAAATACTCACTCACTCACAATCAAAAAACAAAAAACACAAAATAAACAAATGGCTTGAGCCATTTCACTAACTCATATGTGTTTGGCTCACCAATGGCACAAAGTGACAGTACCATTTAGCTCACTAATGGCACAAAAATGAAACGAATGACATGTTAAATGTCATGCATACCGTGTGCTCTTAGTATCTAATAGAGCATGAACGCCTTCTATAAATATTAAATAGCAATACTTAAAAATTTAGCTTGCTTATTATAGAAGGAAAATGATTGAAATTACTAATTTATGTGACTAATTTTATGCCTAATCTATTCATTTTGTGACACTTGTATTCCACTTATTCTCACTCCTCTTATTTACTATTGATTTAGCCATGTGTTACAAGATCCTTGTTAGGCATAAAATTAAGCACATGAATTAGTCATGCCAATCAATACTCATTATAAAAACCTTTCAATAAAACACATTTTCTAACATCAAAACACATTTTCTAACATGAATGTCTCTATTACATAACTTACAAGTCTTAATGTACAAAATACAAAGCACTATTAATGTGGTCAAGATATTTAATGAAGTCAATTAATTAACTGGTTAATAAATACAATTAATGTAGTTATTAAAACACAATTTACATAAAAAATACAAATTATCAAACATATTATACAACTAACTTAAACACAATATATGCATTAAATGTCACTAACACAAATAATAAAGCACATTATACAAATATTCAAGCCCGAATGGGCAACGGGCCAAATGGGCTCAAGCTTGAACGGGCACGGGCCAAACGGGCTCAAGCTCGAATGGGCACGGGCCAAACGGGCACGAGCATGTTGGCTCGTGCCTGAACGGTCACGGGCTAAACGAGATATCCGTAAATTTATTGTCAAAAAGCACATAATAAAATAAAATACACGATTCACCGAAAATTTTTATTTTAAAATACCCGTCGTCGCATACGCGGATACCTGCTAGGACGATATAAGTCTTCTCTGGATGTAATTGCCGACAAACTCTTAAATCTGATATAAATTTTCTTTTCTTGTAACATATGACAAACTCTTAAATATGATATAACCTTTTTGTATACAATTTTTTGACATCTACATTGTGATATAAAATATAAACATGTTATTTATTCAGAACATCAACTCATAAGTTAATCGACAAACTTCATTTTTTAACATTCAATTTCAATTTCAATTGCCTGGGGCCGGGTCCTTGGGGGAGGGTCCGGTTGGCATCCTTAGAATGCATGGGACCAGGGTGATCCCACCATTCTTCACCTTTTGAAGAACATTCAATTTCAATTTGATTTTAATTTTAAATTGAAAAATGTTTTGAAGGACTAAAGATATGTCTACACATGTGTGTTAATGGTTTATTGGTTTGTAAAATTGTAGGTCTTTTGATTACAACCAATAGAATAATGCCATGCAAGTTTAGGCATGAAATTAAGCACAATGTTTAAGTCTCTTTATCATTTCTCTTTTAAATTATAGGCGAACATTAAGGATGGTTCTTTTGTTTTTGGCTAAACTGAACCGACACTAACTATGAATTTATAACTGGCTAGTTTTGGTTTATTATTTTTTCCCCCAAAATCAGGTTAGTTTTGGTTAAAATTTCAGTTATTTAGTTGAATCATGTGCGTTTGAGCTTGGGTTAATATGTTTATTTAGCATTGATAATCCGGTTAGGTTTTTTTTGACAAATCCAGATTAATAAGCTTTTAGTCCAATAATAAGAGCTTTCAACCTTGTGTCAATAGATCGGGGTTCAGATGTCTCCATTGGCCTAAAAAGCTTTCAATTGGTTCCATCTTCCCACCGTAAATGCTTAGATTGACTGGTCAACGAGGGGCCTATTAGAGAAAATGGCCAGGGTTCAGAGCCCACCTCTTGATAAATACAGTCACTGGGACAGTTGCTCATTGTCTGGGGTCGGGTCCTTGAGGGAGGGTCCGATTGGCATCCTTAGGATGCATGAGACTAGAGTGATCCTACTGTTCTTCACCTTTTGGAGACAAATCCAGACCCAAACCAAAGTTATTAGTTATTCGATTTCTTCTGCTGTATGTAATCAGTACGCTTTCATCTATGGTGCTCAAGAGTTTAAGTTAAACTCGTTATCTCATTTTTAGTTAGTAGTTCTCAGTTTGTTCATAACAATTAGTCTCAATTTCACGAGTGATGGTAGCAATTTCTTTTTTTCTCAAACCATTGTAATTTAAGATGTCATCTTGCATCATTTAAGTGAGTTTCATTATTTGGATCATTTTGTGATTAATTTTCAATACAACAATTTTTGCCAAGAAGAAAATTATTCATTTTTTAAAATAGAATAAAATATTAAGATCGAGTTTAACATAATAACTTTACTTGATTTTAGTATTACAAACACTAAAAAAATTAAAAATTAATTAGTTAAAAATAAAAATGTCACTTCGCACAAAGTAATAAAAAGAAAGTTATAAGCCTATAATGATAATGCTTTTTTTAAACTTGTTTTCTTATCGGTGAATAGTTATTTTGAAAAAATAAATAAATAAGTAAGTAAAAATAAAAATTTAAGTATTAAAATACATATTAGTTTTGGAATTGAATTTGAGTTTTGATATCTCATTTTTCTCTACATAATCTAAGATGAGGAGAGTTTGGTTCAATAAATATCAAAGAAAAACTAAAGATCAAATAAACCATTCTCAATTATTCATTTTTTCATCAAAACAATAAAATAAACTTCCACCTTCATTTTTAAAAACTAAATATCTCATAAACCATTGATCGTTATACAAAACTAATCATACCATCACGACAAGCATAAAATTATCTTTAATTTGATATCCCACATCATATACTTTCGACGAAATTTTTTTTTTCGACTTTTTTGTGGGTTTAGGGTTTACGGTTAGGGTTTAGGTATTTGACTTTTTTGGGTTAAGCTTTTTAGGAGTTAGGGGGTTTAGGTTTCTTAGGGTTTAGCGGATAGGGTTTAGGTTTTTTTGTTTAGCGGTTAGGGTTTTAGGGGCTTAGGGGTTTAGGGGTTAGGGTTTTTAAGATTTAGGGGTTAGGGTTTTTAGGGTTTAGGGGTTAGGGTTTTTAGGGGTTAGGGTTTAGGGGTTAGGGGTTAGGGTTTAGGGTTTGTAGTTTTGGGGTTGTGTTAACACAAAAGAGTATTTTTTTTAAAGTTTCATTTATAGTGTAATATATCGAAACCCGTAAAAAACGATAAAAAACAAGTTCGACGAAAGTATACTATATTGGATCTCTATAGATAGATAATTTTATTTTTGTCGCAATGGTATAATTAGTTTAATCTAATTATTAACGGTTTTTGAGATATTTAATTTTTAAATATAAGGGTGAAAGTAGATTTTAATTAATTTGATTAAAAATGAATGGTTGAGATTGATCCATTTGATCTTTAGTTTTTATGTGATCTTTATTGATCTCACCCCGAAATGAGGAATGCTACACTCACATAAAAATATCTACAAAATGATGTGTCAGGTAGTGATTTGTGGATTTTATTATAGTTTCTCTCTTTTCTCTCTTATTAAGCCAATCATTGTCTAACACGTCATTTTATGAAAGTTCTGTGGATGTTTCTATGTGGTTGTAGCATTACTGATCTAAGATTAGGGTATTTTAGGTGAGCATGAAAATCAAAATAAAAAGAACCAAGATAAAGGTAGAAAGAAATCGAATACAAAAGGTGAAGAAACTGAGACTAATTGTTATGAACAAACTGAGAACTACTAACTAAAAATGAGATAACGAGTTTAACTTGAACTCTTGAGCACCATAGATGAACTTAAAAACTATAGTAGATTCTTGAACCAACTTTAACCAAGACTGATGAAACAACTTGATCACACAGTGGCCGATGCATATTAATTGCTGAAGAAGAATAAAGAGCTTATGATGTTAAACAATTGTTAATCTTGATTGTGGAAAACTAGAAGGGGGGGGGGTTGAATAGTTTTTCCAATTAAAACTCGTTTTAAACTATTTAGATCGACTTATGTCAAGCTATTTGGATGTGTGTTGGATGTTGATAAACAAACATATAGAAGTATATCAATATCCTTGGATTCAATACTAATCTATCTTGTACATCGAAACACACCATATCGAATGTACATCTAAGGCACCTTTCACTAATGCCTTTAACTAGATCTTCAAGACACCCTTCACTAATGTCTTGTGACTTGACTTCTAGGCACTCTTCACTAATGCCTACAATACGGATGATCGACACCTTTCACTAATGTCTTCGTCTTGATACTTAAGACATCTTTCACTAATGTCTTCAACACTACACTTCTTAGAAGAAAGAAAAGAACCATCAACAAGAGGACTCCAGTAGTCTTGATGATGAGGAAGCATAACAACTAATGGACTTGAGCTTGTTTGACTTCAAAGGTGGTGATCTCGCCTTTAAGAGGAACCTAGAGAATCACACAAAAACAAAACTACAAACATAGATCACTTGGATCTTGGGGTTAGAGAGTTTTAAACTCAGGGAGAAAGTATGTTAGAAAGGGGTGAGAAACAATGAAGAACTGGCTCACTATTTATGGAGAGAAAATGCTTACTGTTCCCCGGATCCTACGGATCCCTCCCACAAGGGATCCGTCTAGTGTAAACCTAGGGATCCGTGGGACGCTCCTCTTTGCCCATAGGTATTTTGGTTATGGGTCATGGGTCATGGGTTATGGGTTGATCCATGGGTTTCTTATTAGATATAATGTATCTCATGAGTTCAATGTACCTAGTCAAATGGGTATGGGTCAATACCATGGGTTATGGATATTTTCCATGGGTTGTAGTTTTTACCCATTTATATAATACATACTAGTTGTGTATATATTTTGCCCAATATGTAAACACTAGTTGTTGTACATATATATTACTAAATCATAAAATCACTTATACTTGTTTTAGTGTTTTATGTGAAAACGTTAAGTGTGTTAGAAAACTATTGGATCAAACTAATTACGTATTTTATTTGTTTCGTTAAAATGGTTTTACGTTTGTTATCGACAAAACATTAGAAGATCGTAAAATATAAATAAACGTTTTTACGGCTTATTTGTATTAACAATCTCCCCCTTTTTGTTGATGACAAAACATAAAATTATTTTAAGGAAAAACTAAAATTCGTAAAAGTTTGAATTTGTAGTTTTTACTTTATTCTCCCCCCTTTTTGTCGAAACAAAAAGAGCTTCGAAAGGAAACTAACACATTGTTTTAGAAAAGAAAGAAAAAGTAGAGAGCAAGTAACGGGAAAGGATCTCGTCTTTACTCCCCCTTGACGAGTCCATCCATATGTGAGGGCGTCAAGAAAATAATACTAAGCTAGTTCATTTGCAACTAAGTTTGCAAAAGATTTCGTCTATGTGACGAATGTGCTTCCCCTTGATGATTGCAATTTTGCAAAGGGATGTCATGAAATGTAATTCTAATATTGCAAGTAATTTTGCAATGTATTGCTTTGACACAAAGCTCCCCTAGCTTTAGGGTGTCAAAGTCTTCATGTGTAAATTGAATAACTACAAAACAAAGGTTAGAAAACAAGTATAATGCATAATTTCCTGCAAATATGATTCAAGTTAGTAGAAAAATAGTTTTCTGTTTCACGGATCCCACGGTTCCCTCCTTGTAGGGATCCGTCTAGGCAAATTTAAGGGATCCGTCTGGCTGATGATTAATTTCAGCAATGGAGATATAACACATTATATTAATATCAAAGTGAGATATATATTATACAAAATAATCATATACTCAGAAATATAGCAAGTAGCATGTATTTTCATTTAATAAAACTAGAGATATGATATACATGACTCTAAAAACTAAGAAAATGATCGATACATGACTTGGAATTACTAGACTTTTCTAAGTAACGCTTGAAACTAGGACACCACTAAAATCTTCTAGCTCAAGTTTGTTTAGGTTTAATCTCGTCGAAACGTTCAAGGAGGTGATAGAACATGAAACGTTGGTCTTCTCGTACTTCATGTATCAAACTTTCAACATGTTGACAATGCTAACAATCTTTGTCATGGCTAGGTAGTGGTGGTGGAAGAAATGAAATTGCTTGATGCGAAGGATCAAGTGAAGAGGGTTGTGGAGCCTCAAACAACGGAGGGATTGGTGGAGGCGCATTTGAAGATGACTCGACCAAGAATGATGGTGGTGGTAGAGAAGTGTCAACTTCCATATGGTCGGGTGGTTGACTTTGATAATTTATCATAATCCAAATGGGATTATATGATGGTGACGGCGAAAAGGAAGCCGGAGCTAATGTTGACTCAACACCTTGATTTTGTACCACTATTCCTCTTAATGAGGAGAATGTTGCCGGTGGAAGAGGATGAGACGGCCTAGGAGGCAAATCCTCTAAATTGTAGAGGTGTGGTGATGATAGTGGAGTTGTAAATGAGATAGCTCTAGGAACCAATGGTGATGGTTTAGTGGAGATGGGATTGTTTGGCCTAGGAGGTATGGTAGTGTTTGGCATAGGTAGTTTTGTGGGTACTATCCTTTTAGGAATTGGTTTGATTGGTTGAGTTGGTGGAGGAGGAATCCTTGCATTTGTGGACTTGACCGGAGATGATTCGGTTGAAGAGATTCCGTGTACAACACAAGCAATTTTCTTGGGTGGTTCTTTGGTGGATAAGTTGCTACTTGGAGTTTTCCTCATGATGAGATGATTTCAAGAGGTTTGTAAAGGTTTCTAAGTGATGAAAATGAGGATGAAGATGATGACTTTAGGAGTCCTAACAATGTGGTTTATAAACCAAGGGATTTGCCAAGTGCATTCAAGACTTAAGCCACTAAAATTTATTGGAATGTGATGATTAACATGCACAAGAGTCAACTTCAGAGTTGTACTGATCTAGGAACTCATTTAAGATGCGATGGAGTGTTTAAGTTAGAAAGATGAGCTTGAAATGATTGTTTTGGCTAGAGTTGACATAATCTGTCACCCGGATCCCACGGTTCCATCCAACGATGGATCCGCCTAGGCTAATCCTAGGGATCCGTCTATCAGCAGCTAAGAAAAGATAGCAATGATGTTTGTAAGGTTTAATGCCTATTTCTTCTTGAGTGTTTCAGTTTATCTAAGTGTCTTAAATGAAGGGGTGCTTAAGTACTTGAGGGTAATGAGTGATGTAGCTAATGATTGTCTTTTGTGGAAGAAGTTGGAACTTTTATGAGTACCAATGAATGAACAAAGATGACACTAAAGATTTTGAGAGTGTCAAGTGGAGCTAAATGATCCTAGAGATCAGATAGTGACTTAGGATAATGTTTTGGAGAATATCCTAAAGGCTTAAAATGGAAAAACTAGAATTTGATCAATTTCGACCAATTTTGAGGTAAGGATGATTATGATCAATTTTGCCATAATCGAAAGATTTCCAAAGCTAGATATGAGGGATCATGTGAGAGATGATGAGTGAGCTTGAGAGCGGAAGAGTAATGGGTTTAATTGAAACGATAGATCTACAAGTGTCTTGATTGTGATCTAGGTGAGTTATGTGTGAGTAGGAAGGATCTACTTAACTTGATAAGGACTTAATTTGCCTTAGGACACTATGTCTAGCTTAGTGTGAGGTGTTCTAAGGACATGTTTGAAATACAATGTTTGCAATTACATTTTCTGTTTGCCGGATCCCATGGTTCCCTAAGAGTAGGGATCCGTCTAGCACAACATTTGGGATCCGTCTATCTGATAAGCAGAACCTTTACTAAAGGTATGCGATGATTTTGACAATGCATTATATTTCAAGGTTAGTTAAAGAGGTTCTATTACTAAGATATCAAATGTAAGATGTTTTATTTCATGAAGGAAATTGGATTACATTGATAAAGCATGAGTACAAAAGGATTGATCCTATTTGAAAGACTACTAAGTTCCTTGAGCGTTTTCGCTAGAAGGATCATCAAATGGTTGATGAGTGTTGATGGAATCAAGAATGAAGAAAGTCTTCATGAGAGATGTTTTTAGCGGTTCCATCATCTTGTTCACAAGTACGTACAACGGACTTTGAAATTGAGGATGAAAATGCATGGCGTTATGATAGAGGCGCGTCAAGAACATTCCATAAGGGATGAGTTTATTCTTGGAGCCTTGAAGATTTACAATTCGCCTTGCGAAGAAGTAGGCAAGATTGTATGGTTGTTGTGTTAGCAAACAATACATTATGTGAGCACAACAAACGGGAAGGATTTCTGGATTTCCCCCAAGACTCCAAACATTTTCACGTAGAATGAGTGCAAGAGGTTTGTACTCTTCTCGAATGTCCCGTGTAAAGATGATGTTTAGATCGGAGTAATATGGTCAAGGTTTACATATTATGCGATTTAAATCCTCCGGGGAGGGTATGTGTGAACAATATGGACTATTTTCTTCACGAAAGTTGAAGAGAGAATCAAGAGACCAATCTTCAGTGAAGGCACATTGTCCATGATTTGGAATCCGGAGGATGTGAGCAAATTTCCCAAGGGTTAAAAAAAATTTGGTTTTTGATCCAAAACCAAAGAGATAGAGAGCGATCCTCGTTACGAACGAGTTCGACTTGACGGAAGAATTCCAATACAAACCTTGAACATATTTTCTCGTTAATTTCGAGAAGACATTCCAATCCTATGGCTCGGAAGGAGGTGTAGGATATTGGATTTCACATACACATCAAACCATAACACAAAGTAGGCGTATAAGTGGAATTCTAGAGAGAGAAAGTTAGAGGTTTAGGGAACTTTAGTGAGAGAAAGAAAATTCTTATTATGAGCTCCAACTCTCTACCTTAGAAGGTAGAGAGTATTTATAGTCTTACAATAAAACGCCACACAACGGGCTGTGGATCAGGCATACAGTGGGTAAAGACCCGTCCGTCCTCCACGGTGTTACTAAACTAAATAATACTTAACATAAAAGTACTATGACTACGAGCTTTCTAACGATTACATATACTTGAGGTGACCGACTCTTTAATACATGGAATTTCTAATTCCTAACAATCTCCCCCTAAGGGAGGTTACCTCAAACATATACTAAAATGACATTGAATACAATCAGATATTACATTAACAATTGATCTTGCATTCTTGATGTAGTACTTTGCTCCGAAGCTCGTAGTCATTGATTCCACTCATTGCATGTTTGGATAATCCAAGTGGAGGTCTTTTATTGATCCACGTGATAATAATGTTGAGCCAACTTTTGAGATCATCAGCTAATAGAAAATCTCCGATACATCCATTGTGGTGTTGGTATTATGTGATGTTGTGACTTTCGGACCGACATGCTCACATTCTGATCATGATATCTTCTCATCAGAGTAGCGGAAGCTTTCGTTGATTCATGATATTGGCGGCAGCATAGCGAAGCATGGAGTTAGAATATCCGAGTCATTGATGCACCAATCATGATTTCTTTCGATATGAATGTGTTGTGTGAGCATGCGGCTATGAATTGACCGCTCCATTACGATCGGTACAAGCGTCGGGTGTACTGCATAAGGCAGTTAGCAATAAAGCGCACGAAAGTGTCTTTGATCACTTTCGTTGAATTGAGATACACGGCCCACGGTTCCCCTTTGATCAGTACAAGTCTTTGCACGTGATCGGGTATAATTCGAAGAATTTCCTTGACAGGGTTTCGCGGTGCTCTAGCTGTTCTCAAACCGGAGCGTCTCAAAAGACAACCGCGGGTGAGTGAACGGCGAATTTAAGTCCAGCGATTGATGAAAAGAGATTTGAAAAACAATCGTGTATTGCTCAATAGAAATTGTTTTTGCAATATAACGAAGGTTTTAATGAAAATCAATTATCAATCATAAAACACCTTTTGATTTTGAAAAATTAGTACGATTCGGCGTGCTAATGAAAAGAGTTTTAAAGCACAAAGACTGGTATTTCAAAGGTATCCGTCAATCCATAACTTTGAACGGGATTGATTCAAAAGATTGAATCGCCCCATTGTTTACATTCGGTTGTCACATGGTTGATCTGTATAATAGATCTCACATGCCACCTACCAGGAGCTTGTTAGATGTTGGCTCCTGAAGGCTTTCCATCTTTCACGGTGAATATGTAAACACATCACTCGGATGTTATGGCAATACCACAAGGATAATGCGTAGGACTCAAGATATAATCTCTCTTTCTACATTGTGTGAAACAGAGAGTCTTCATTGAAAGTGTCCTAATGAGATTTATTGATGATCTCGTGGCTCTAGACTCAATTTGTGCATATTTGGATCCTATATCGGAGACTAGGGAGAGGGTCTCCTCCTTCAATATCAATAATCTCTAAGAGAAAGTCGATAGATAATGTCGGTTCCCCGTGAGAATGAAACAAGTCCTTTTAAGAGGAACTTGAGTGGTTTATAAAGTTGAAGTGCAGTCGTCCGGGTCCATGGCGTCTTGTCTTCAATACCTATGTTACCATCAGTAGCATTTGAATTGAACCCGGTTTTTTCCCTAAGGTTGAATATATGGAGGGCTATTTGTTTTCACCCTTTTCTCATTCAATTCTTTTTCATTCTTCAACCCCTTCAGTGCTTACAGAGACTTCATAGCAAGAACCTTGTTGGGTTTATTCCGATTACTAGCTCGGTCTCAGTCGCACTCTTCCCATATCTCATTTTTCTCCTTTTATCATCATACCTAAGAACTCTACACAAACTAGTGGATAGTCCACAGGTAGATCCCTCCGTTCGGCGGATCATGGGAACACATACCTAACCTTATCATCCTTATATCACCGTATATAAAGTAAAGTTGGTCGGTCTATATGGTATTGTTCAACTGCCATTGGAACCAATTGAAAACCATTTGAAAATCAATCCAGATACTTGTGATATATTATCAAAGTATTTTGTACCTGACTTGTTTTTGATATTTTTAGAACAAGAGCTCCCCCTCAGCATGTGCATCAAGTGATTGAAATCGTTTTGCACACGGAGGCAAGAGAAAGAGTTAACTTCTTTGAATTCTATTTTTTAAAAGATATCAATCATCACTTCCCTAATCGAAACAAGTAGATAAAGCATTTTCGGGAAGGATGAGGTTTTCATAAGCTTGCTCCCCCTCAATATGTGCCTTAAGGTTTGAAAGAGTTTTTGCACATACTAGAGGGAACCTGCACATTGATATAAATTGATCACGTTTCAGATCTTTATGGTTTAAGATAAATGCTCCCCCTCAACATGTGCATGGAAAATTTGAAATCGTTTGTCACATGTGGGAAGGAGAGCTTGTACATCCTTATAAAACCATTTACTGAATTATCAGTTTAAATCCAATTTAAATCACACATTCTCCTCCGATCACAATTATCAAATCATTTGAGATTTGTGATCTCTTATAGATTTAAATTGATTTTGAAAACTTTTAAGGAGAATTGTGACTTGATTATGAAAGCGTTTTAACTGATAAGGATCGGATTTTAAGACTTTAAACTCCATTGATAAAACATGCATGAATATCTTTTGAAAACAATTGAATGCCAAATAACTTTTTAATTTAATTGAAATCATTCTCCTCCTCAATCAATGACATAGGTTGTTGATTGAGAGATTGATATTTTGACAAATAAGTCCAGATGATTATCAAAAATAGAGACTGAGTTATTTTTCAAAGCGGTTAGTTTTCATGAGATAAATGTTTAAAGAATCCGAGCATGGAATTTTGAAAACATGATAAAGTATGGCTCTGTTCTTTCTTTGAAAAAGCGGGTTACTGCCTGAAATGACAATAAGCCATTTTTTTTTCTCTTTCTCCCAATTTTTTTTTTTTTTTTTTTAAATTCGAACAACATCTAAAGTCCCGTGTCATTCTTTGAATGACAACATCAAGACCGTAGATATTATCGAATCGAGAGAAACATGACAAAATGACAATATTTTTTGAAGATTTTTTTCGAATTTTTCAAATTTTTATGGATTTTGAAAGTTTTATAATTTTGTATTTTGTTTTTCGAAAAAATATTTACAAGAGATAGATGAGCATAGACCTTTACTCCTCGTCTTCTTCACGAAGGCGTTTGAGTGTTCGGTTGAAGGCTTTTCAAGCCTAGTCGTGGAAGTATGAACTCAAAGCGTTCTCTTGGAAGAGCTTTGGTGAAGATGTATGCTAATTGATATTCAGACCTCACAAAATAGAGTTCCACCACACCCTTTTCCACTTGTTCCCTGATGAAATGATGGCGAATGTCGATATGCTTAGCTCTTGAGTGTTGAACGTTATTGCATGAAAGAGCAAAAGCACTTTTATTATCCGCGATCTGGAGGATTTTGTTAAATACCAAGCCATAGTCGATTAATTGAGATATCATCCAAAGGATTTGAGCACAACATGATGACATGGCTATGTATTCTGCCTCTGTAGAGGAAATAGAAGTACTCATTTGCTTCTTTGAAGATCAGCTCACAAGCTTATCACCCAAAAGCGAGCACCTCGGGCGTGCTTGACGAGTATCTTGACATCTTGCATGATCGGCATCTGCATAGGTTGTTAGTGACATACGGTGTCCTTCGGTGCCAAAGTCCCATATTGATGGTTCCTTGGAGATACCTAAAGACCCGTTTAACCGCTTCAAGGTGCTTTTTAGTAGGCTTAGCACGGTATCTATCACACATGCAAGCAGCGAACAAGATGTGCGGTCTACTAGCGTGAGGTACATCGGGATCCAATCATACTACGATATTTCGTTTGGTCAATCATGATCCCTGAGTGGTCCTCATCAAGCTTGGTTCGTTCAATCATGGGAGTGTCAGCGGGGTCACTTGAATCAAATCCAAATTTCTTTAAAATCTCATTTGCATATTTAGATTGATTTATGAAAATGCCTCAGGGACTTTGTGAAATTTGTAATCCCAAGAAAAATGACATTTGTCCCATCATTGACATTTGAAATTTTGAACCCATTTCTTTTGAAAAACGATCACATTCATTGGGGTCGGTCGAGGCAAAGATAATATCATCAACATAAATTTGAACGTGAATTAAATGTTTGCCTGACTTTCTGGTGAACAATGTTGGATCAACGGCTCCTTTCTTTGAAGCGGTAGATAGAAGAAACTTTGATAGCGTATCATACCATGCCCTTGGAGCTTGCTTTAAACCGTAAAGAGCTTTCTTCAAATGATAGACGTGAGTAGGATGCTCTGGATTCACAAAGCCTTCGGGTTGGTGGCGTGAGACAACTTCTTTAAGATCTCCGTTCAGAAATGCCGTCTTTACATCCATTTGATAGACTACCATGTTCTTACTTGCAGCATTAGCTAAGAATATTCTGATTGCCTCGATTCGAAGCCCTTTGGAGCAAATGATTCTTCAAAGTCTATGCCCTCCTCCTGCCGGTATCCTTTTGCAACCAATCTAGCCTTATTCTTTAAAACATCACCATGCTCATCAAGCTTTACTTTGAAGATCCACTTGAGAGCAATGATCATAGCACAATCTGGACCAGGTACTAATTCCCATACATCGAGACGATCAAACTCATGAATTTTTTCTTGCATTGCATTGAACCATTGTCTTCATTCATGGCGGTTTTAACATCTTTTGGTTCGATCTTAGAGAGTACGGAGTTGAAGAAGCACCATAAGGCATCGGTTGCTAGTTGTTTCCGTGTGGATCTTGGGCGAGAGGGATTTCAATGATGTTGTCTAATGGATGATCGTGAGTCCATTTTCTAAGGTGTTCATGTGGTAGTTGTTAAGGGACTGAAGTAGCGAGTTGATGTCTCACAGAAGATGGTTCAGATGATGATTCAGGAGCAAATATATTTTCAAATGGAGAATCTTCGGGAGTAGCAAAGGGATTGACTTCATCCGGTGAATTAGAGGCAATTCCATAATGTACACTTGATGATTGAGGATTTGTTGATGAACCAGATTGGTCAGTGTGCGCTTCTTGGCTTAATGACATAGAAGTTGAAGGGTTAATTTCATTGACAGGGATAGAAGCAGCCTCTGTTGATTGGATTGACATATCATTGTTACTAAGCTCATATTGTTCATCAAACATTGGATCAAACAGTTTCTTTAAATCATCTTCTGTGGGGGGTACATATGGAGTTGCTGATGAGGAGTTTGGTACAAGAAATGAACCAATGGGAGTGTTTTGAAGTCTTGGTCCAGCTGGAATGTCCGGGAGCCATTTGACCGTCGACTCATCAAGCGTGGCGTGAATTGTTTCCATGATATTTCGGGTTCTCTTGTTATAGATTCGGTAACCTTTTCTGTTTGGTTCATAGCCTACAAAAACTCCAATGTCCGCTTTAGCTCTCAATTTTCCTAAATCTTGACCATCATTAGTTGGATAACATAAGGCACCGGACACACGAAGGAATGAAAGATTAGGTTTTTTGTTGTGGACAAGTTCATATGGAGTTTTTCCATGAGCAGTGTGAATCAGGGATCGATTTTGGGTGTAGCATGGAGTGGCGATGGCTTCACCCCAGAGAAACATTGGAACTTTTGAGTAAATCAGCATAGTCCTTGCGGCTTCCACAAGAGATCGATTTAGATCTTTCAACTACACCGTTATGTTGAGGAGTTCGAGGAACACTTCTTTGGTGACTAATTCCAATACTTTCATAAAACTCACTAAGTTGTTTGTTAACAAACTCAGTTCCATTATGCATTACGATGATTACGACCGTTTTGTTAAGTCGAACCTGCAGTTGTTTGATGAGTTTGATGATGATATCTGGAGTTTCATCCTTTGTCCTTAAGAACTTGACCCCGGTGAATCTAGAGTAATCATCAACCACAACTAACACATATTTCTTCCCAAAGATATTCCGCACTCTCATTGGTCCACATAAATCCATATGAATTGTATGAAGAACTTCTGTGACGAGTTAGTAGGTTTGGGTTTATGGGCATACTTCTTGCTTTTTCCCAATTGACATCTTGAACAAAGATGATCCTTTTCATACTTTAGTCGAGGTAAACCTACAACTAAGTCCTTTCTGGAGTGATCATTGATGGTGCGAAGTTCAAGTGATTGAGACGACGATGCCATAACCATGACTTTGTTTTCGAAGCCTTTGACAACAAGCAGATTGGATAAGACTTCATCATATCGTCGATAGAGATAGTGTAAAGATTTGAACCACGAGTTCCTCTTAAAAGTTCCTTACCATCAAGTTCTCTAACAAGACAAGTGTGTTTTCTGAAGGCTACTTCTAGATGAGAATCCGCGAATTGACCGTCGAGAGAAGCGATTATGACCAAGACCTTCCACATAGTATACTCTAGAGATAACACTATCACCAACAACATAATCACCATAACCCATAATTGCACGAAATGATCATTACCGAATCTAAGCGTCCGATGAATTTGCTCACGAAGTTCATGAGCGTGACCGGTCTCGGTCATATGCTTGGAGCGGCTGAGTCCGGTATCACGAGCGATTTGAATGATCTGCAGTTGAACACAGACAAGAATGGATAACTGGATAATTGGGATCCCTGATTCGTTGTAAAGTGAGTGGTGAAAAACACAATATCAATATATATCAAATTAACCGTAAAATTCGACAAATCGACCTTTTAGGAAAAAGGTCAACGTGCCAAACCTCACGGGTGTGATAAAAGTGATACCGGAAGCGATTTCCGGTCGTATCAAGCGAGGTGTGAATGGAAGGATTCGTTGAGTTTCGTGATTTGAACTTGAATTGGTTTTTAATGATTTGGATTTGATTACGTATTCTACAAATTAATTAACGGGAAGGTAATTAAGGCAAGGGAAACCTAATAAACTAAAAATAAACTATCACTAAGCCTAAGGAATGATAAAACGAAGCTACACTAACTCCTAGGATGCAAAAACTAAAAAAGCGTAAAACCAGGAAAGCGACCCAGAGCCATAAGCGTAAAAATTTTGCAATTTAAGGACTACGGGTGTGAAATCAATTTTCCTACGATCTATTTGACTAAAAATAATTTTAGAAAAAAGGCCGGGTATTTTTTGACTTTTAAATTATTTATTATGAATTAAAAACTAATTAACACTAATTAAATGATTAAAAATATTAAACTAATTAAGAAAAATCTGGAAAAATCACAAAAACTATTTTAAGCCTAACTGATTCTAGGAAAAATGAAAAAGGTAGGTGTTGCGTTATGAAATAAGCAGGAAATAAGCTCAAAAGAGCTTATAGTGAAAACTGCCAAATGACACTTAAATATTTAAAAGTGCAAAGGATAACGATAAAGTCCCAAGGCGTTGGTTAGCGTGGGGTGTTAGTGTGTTGAGCTTAGGGACCGAGGGTTCGAATCCTTGGTACCCTTTTTGAAAATCTATTTTTTTTCAACTTTTTCTTTTTGCACTTTGTTTATGAGACGAAAACAAGACTTTTTGTAAAAACACTATGTGTAAAACCTTGGAATAAGCGGTTTGACAAGCTGCTATTTCCAACGATGGCGAGAATCTAACAAACACCCCTTTTGACAGATTCAAACCAAACACACCCTATGCAATCTTAAACAAGAGAGGATTAAGAAAAGCTTTTTAAAATAAGCACTCTCATTTGAATTCCAATAAGCACTTTTAAATCTAACAAGCTAAAACTGAATATACTACCTAAATGAGAGAATAAGCAGATGGCTTCAAGCAACTCTAAGGGAAATCTTAAAACTAGGAAAAGGAAAATAAGCACATGAGGGAACTAAGCTAGGGGAGATCCAATAAGCTACAACCTAAGTTTCTAACTACACTATATTTTAACTACTTAAGAATTACCTAATTAAGCTACCTAATCTACTGATAAGCTAGAAAGATATAATGAAAGAGAGACACATGCAGTTGCGTTGTGGGCTTCTTGATGCAGGAGCCATAAGGACTGAATAGAGCTTATTAATAAGCTCCACGTGATATTCAAATAAAGTGAAGCTGCAAAAAGTTGGTTAGCTTAGGTGACTTTCAAATAAAACTGATTTGGGACAAAGTTCTTCTTTAACTTGACTTATAAATAAAATTTGTTATCTCGGCATCTTTGGAACAGATACATCGATTCTACTTTTGAAAACTTGGTGAAAGTGGGTTTTGGACACCCATTTGAACTAAGCTAAAAAGAGTTAAAGTGTGAATACATTGTATCAAACAAGCGAGAACATGAACATAGGCACTAAAAAAGAACCAAAGCGTGGCTAATGTGGAGCTTCAAATAAGGCGATAAAAATGCCCAAGATGTACAAAGAACATCTAACGTCAAATAATGAAAAATCCAAAGTTCATTTTTTTAAACACCCAAACTTACACAAACTTGATACTCCAACCTCACAATTTTACAAACTGCATATTAACATTAAACTGACTTTGACTTGTAAAGTCAAAGTGGGTAAAATGGTGTTTTGATACCAAAGTGTGCATAAACCAAACACCCCTGATGCAAAAGATTTTGACCCCAAATTTCTTTTTTTTTTTTTTTTTTTTCTGAAAATCAAGTAACTTAGCTAATAACAAAGATTAATAATAACTAGAAACAAAAGAGAACAAGTTAAACTCAAAGCAGCTTTTCCATTCAAAGAAAGTTAAAGATTACAAAACAAAGAAAAACTTAAACTGAAATATTTCTCCTTAAAACTAGGTGTTTTAAAAGAAAGAAACTAAATTTTAAAAACTAAACTAGGGTGCCTTATACATTGGCTTACATCAACTATTTATACTAAAACATCTTGGTCTTCAAATCTTCACTTGAGTCTTCTGATGTGTTTCTTTTGTGAGAGCAGTCAAGCAAAAACCAATCTTTGTGCTTTCTTGAATTGATCCTAGCCTTTGATTAGTTAGGTGCAAGTAAGCACGCATCTTAGCCATCCACTGAAGCCTTTTGAAGCTGGGATTGCCAGCTTGGCAGTTGGAATGAGGGGGGGGGGGAAATTGGTAGTGGGTTTGGGAATTTGGTGTAACTGGTTAAAAAGTGTTAAGGTGGACTTGGGTTTGATGTGGCTGGGTAATAGAAGGTTTGGAGGGGTTGAGTGTTTTGGGAAGCTGAGAGAGAATTAGGTGTTAGGGTTGGGTTGAAGCGGGGTCTTGGGTTTTGTTTGGGCGGGAAGGGGAAGAAGAAGCAGGGGATGGGATGTTATACTTTTGACCGGGTATTGGGTTGGGTAGTTTAGGTTGGTTTTGGGCCTAAGTAGTATTATGGACTTAGGATTAGATATAAGTCCATTTAAACATTCTAGGGACCAATGTTGCCAAAGCGAAAATCGAGGGGACCATTCATGAAATTCTGAAAATGTAATCCAAGGTCCATACTTGTGAATCTAAAATAAGTTGAGGACCATTTTTGCCAATTGTGAAATTCCAAGGACTAAACTTGACAATTTTAAAATCCGGGATCAAAGCGTAATTTCTCAAACTTTTGAAAATTTTCACCAAAGGACTAATTATGACAACTTATGATTTCAAAAGGACCTTTGGTGACTTTTCTTTTAAAATAAGTGCTTAGGGACTATTTCATCAATTTTTGAAAGTCGGGGGACTGAATTTAAGCGCCAATTATGCAAACTTTGATCGTTTTCATTTGTTTTGATAATTTTGCATCTGAAACATATAAAACATAATTTTGAGATATTTTCAGTATTTTGATGCATTTGAGTGTTTTAAATGTTTTCATTTC
Source organism: Chrysanthemum makinoi (assembly GCA_910596185.1). NCBI lineage: Eukaryota > Viridiplantae > Streptophyta > Magnoliopsida > Asterales > Asteraceae > Chrysanthemum > Chrysanthemum makinoi. The sequence continues at coordinate 101,844,226 of OU343217.1, read as the reverse complement.
AAATTTGACCTAAAATGATGAGTGAATAAGCACTCATCAAATCTCCCACACTAAAACATTGCTAGTCCCTAGCAATCTTTTGAGAAAACTTAATGGATTTGAGTCTCTTTACCAAAAGCCATTACTTTTGGAGTAGCCAAATGTTTTAGTTCAAGTAAGAACTATGGTACACTGATAACCATATGATTTTGAGCAAATCACCGACTTTCAACGGTTTTGATTTGTCTTTACCCGAAGCCGTTTGCTCTGGACTAGCCAACTCTTAGATAAATTATCAATATTATCTTTGGTGAGGTGATTACCAATTATGGTTTTTCCACTGCCTTTACCACAAGCCATAAACTTGCGGGCTAGCCAACTCTTCACTAATTAAAGATATGGTGAACTGAACACCATACAATTTTGGGCAAATTGCAACCCGTCAACGGATTTGATAAATCTTTACCAAGAGCCGTTTGCTCTTGGATTAGCCAATCCTTTAGTCTATTAGACATGGCGGATGATAATCAGTATCTGAGTAAGTGCAAAACACTTACTCCAAAAAAATTTTGGCCAAAAATGGGGGAATAAGATGGTAAAACATATGACGAATTCCCCACACTAGAAATGAATATTGCCCTCAATATTCAAAGTACCAGCGGTTATGCCGAAACTAAGAACGTAAAGGGAAATACTACGGCCATTATTTGGATTTTTTTTATTTTTATTTATTTTTTTTTCAGAAAACCTTTATACAACAAATGGGCAACTCCCACTAAGGTGGTAGAAAGTAGAAAGAAGTCGAAATACGGGTGAAAACCCATATAGCGTGCTCTTGTTTTGATTTCCGAGTAAGCTAGCTTGACTCGATTCCCGCATTCATTGGTTCATGGGGAAAGTTTGTAGATCCGGGACAACCAAGGATGGTATGTCCCTCAAAATAATGTTTCAATCTATGTCCATTCACCTTGAAGTTTGGTCGTCGGTTTGAGATAACTTTCGGCGGTGCCATATGGAAAAACTTTGGCAATGGTGAATGGACCGGTCCAACGGGTCTTAAGTTTCCCTGAGAAGATTTTCAATCTAGAATTGAAAAGAAGGACTTCGGTCACCCGTTGAAAACGCGGTTCTTAATCTTTGAGTCATGGATCTTCTTTGTCTTTTCCTTATAAATCAACGAGTTCTCGTAGGCTTGATCACGGAGTTCATTTAATTCATTGAGTTGAATTTTCCGGTGATCACCCCTTGAACTTAAGGTCAAAATTAGCATGCTTCAAGGCCCAATAGGCTTTGTGCTCGAGCTCGATCGGGAGATGACACGCCTTTCCATACACAAGCTTGTAAGGAGTACACCCGATGGGTGTTTTGAAAGGCGTACGGAAGGCCCAAAGTGCATCTTCAAGTTTGTCCGACCAAGAGGCACGGTTTTCACCTACGGTCCTCTCCAAGATTCTTTTCAAACCACGATTCGAAACTTCCACTTGCCCACTAGTTTGGGGGTTATACGCGGTAGAAAGGCGGTCGTGACACCAGTACTTAAGCATGACTTTTGCGGGTGGTGGTCGTTGCAAAGTGCGTACGCGATCACTAATGATGGCACGGGGAGTTCGAAATGGGTAAAGAGACTTCAAGAATTTCACAACTACTCGGCGTCGTTGGTGGGGGCGCTTTCGCTTCCACCCATTTAGACAAGTGTCGATCGCCACGAGTATATACTTGTTCCCTCGAGAGGGGAGCGGACCCATAAAGTCAATGCCCCATACGTCAAAATTACGCACACTTGAATGGCATTTTGAGGCATTTCATCTCTTTTAGAGATGTTGCTATGACGTTGGCAAGAGTCGCAAGATTTGACGAGGTCATGGGCATCTTTGTAGATCGTGGGCCAATAGAAACCGGAGTCAAACACCTTCTTGGCGGTGTAGTTAGGGCCATGATGTCCCCCCGTGGGTCCATGATGACAAGCCTTGAGAATTTCATCGGCTTCTTGGCCGTGAACACACCGTCGGATGACTTGATCCGCACAAACCTTAAACAAGTAGGGGTCGTCCTAGAAATAATGCTTAACATCTTTGAAAAACTTGTTCTTTTGTTGGGACGACATCCCTTTTACAACAAAGTTACCCGCATGATAGTTTGCAAAGTCGGCAAACCATGGGGTACTCAAATTTTCATGATGAGATACCACATTAAGAGTCTCGAGAGGAAAGCGTTCATTTATTTCCTTTTTCTCGAGCACACCTTGATGTGGATTTTCAAGACGAGAGAGATGATAAGCCGCTAGGTTCTCGCTCCTTTTTATCACGGATAATGATATCAAATTCTTGTAGGAGGAGAACCCATAGACAATCTCGGCTTTGCATCTTGCTTAGCAAAGAGATATTTGAGAGCCGAGTGATCCGTATACACTATGCTTTTTGACAAGATCAAGTATGGTCGAAACTTCTCGAAAGCATACACCACGGCTAGTAATTCTTTCTCCGTCGTAGTGTAATGTGCTTGAGCTTCGGTCAAAGTTTTGCTAGCATAATGTATAGGCTGGAAATGTTTTGATTTTCGTTGCCCCAAGACGGCACCTATGGCGAAATGCGCATCGTACATAAGCTCAAATGGTAATTCCCAATCGGGGGCAACTAGAATCGGAGCTTCCGTGAGCTTCTTCTTAAGAGTTTGAAAAGCTTCAATGCACTCACTAGAGAAGATGAAAGGAGTATCCAAGAAGTCGGGTCATAGGCCGGATATCTTCAAAAAATTTGAATGAAACGACGATAAAATCCGGGATGACCAAGGAAACTTCTAACTCCTTTGACGGTTGTGGGAGGAGGTAATTTTGAAATGACATCGACTTTAGCTTTGTCAACCTCAATCCCGCTCTTAGAAATCTTATGGCCAAGGACAATTCCTTCCTTAACCATAAAGTGACATTTCTCCCAATTTAGACTAAGATTTGTGTTTTCACAACGTTCAAGCATCTTGTCCAAATGGGAGAGACATGTTTGGAAAGAATCCCCAAAGACCGAAAAATCATCCATAAAGACTTCCATAGTCTTTTCGATCATGTCATGGAAAATGGCCATCATACACCTTTGGAACGTATCGGGAGCATTACACAAGCCAAAAGGCATGCGTCGGTAAGCAAATGTTCCATAAGGACATGTGAATGTGGTCTTTTCTTGATCTTATGGGTCAATGGGTATTGGAAGTAACCGAGAAACCATCGAGAAAACAATAGTATTCGTTTCCGCTAATCTCTCAAGCATTTGGTCCATGAAGGGTAAGTGGTGGTCTTTACGGGTGGCTTCATTTAACTTTCGATAGTCAATGCAAACACGCCATCCCGTAACCAATCGAGTAGGAATCAACTCGTTTTCATCATTTTCAACAACGGTAATGCCACCTTTTTGGGCACACAATGAACGGGGCTAACCCAAGGACTATCCGAGATAGGGTAAATCAATCCAGCATCGAGAAGTTTTATGACTTCCGCTTTGATAACCTCATGAATTTTAGGATTCACCCTTCTTTGGTGTTGAACCACCGGTTTGAAGTCATCTTCCATGAGAATTTTGTGTGTGCAAAATCTCGGTCAATACCCTTGATGTCGGAAAGGTTCCAAGCGATGGCTCGCTTGTGTGACTTCAAAACCTTTATGAGAGCGGAATTTTCATCCTCACTCAAGTCTTTAGCAATGATGACGGGTGATTTATTGTCACCCTCCAAAAATGCATACTCGAGATGAGGTGGTAAGTCCTTAAGTTCGACCTCGGGAGGATCATTAGATTTTTCAATCGTTTTGATTTCCTCTTTATGAAGTTCTTGAGGAGGGAGTGATGAAGGAGCTTCATTGAGCAACTCGAGAAGTATATCTCCCTCAATGCGATGGGAGCGTGATCAATTTCCCATGGAACCGAATCACTAGCCAAGTATGCTTCAATCTCTTCCAAAATAAAGTCACTTCCCCAAACGAGTGAGGGAGGGAAGAGAGAGCAACGATGGGATCAACCGGTGGGATTGCCACCGAGAATCCAAGAATTTTTGAGAATACCTCCGACACAATGTCAATGACATCAATTTTGTTGACGGAATTGTCTTCATAATTGGGGAGTATTTCGTAACTTGATTGAGATTGAAAGTAACGGCTTCCTTGTTTACCCTCAAAGTGATTTCCCCTTCATCAACATCGATCAATGCACGACCCGCTTTTAAGAAGCACCTCCCAAGGATGAGGGGTACTCGGGGATCGGCATCAAATTCGACAACAACAAAGTCGGCGGGGAAATGAAACTTGCCTACTTTCACAAATACATCCTCGGCTATACCTAGCGGACGAGAACTTGTACGGTCCGCCAGCTCGAGGATCATACATGTAGGTGTAAGCGGAGGTAATGAAAGCTTTTTCCACATGGAGTGTGGCATCAAGTTAATGCTAGCACCAAGATCGGCCAAGGCGGAGCATTGAACTATGCCTTGAAAATCACATGGAATGAGAAATTTTCCGGGGTCTCCTAACTTTTCGGAAGCTTTTGAGGATAACCGCCGAACAATTTTCGTTCAAAGAAGTTTTAGCCATTTCGGAAATCTTTTCTTTGTTATTCAACAAATTTTGATTGTTGGACCGAACTTTGGCATTAGAAGAAGAGCGTCCGCGAAACTAATCTCGAAGTGAAAATCTTGAAAGATTTGGATAAGCTTCTCCATTTGTTGACTAGTTTTATCACGGAGCTTTTGGTCATTAAGCCTTGAAGGATAAGGAAGTGAAGGCTTAGGAGTAGTCATCGGAACAACGGGTTCCGAATTGAGGTAAGACCCGGAGGTTGGACTTGTGCTACACGTGCTTGGAGTTATGCACCTTGTCCTTTGATACCTCGGATTCTCGTTCCACATCCCTCACCGGAGAAGGATTAGGCATCGAGGGTCCCTCATAAGATTTACCACTTCGTGTGGCAATAGCATTCAATTCACTTTTGGGTGGGAATGGTATTACTCGGAAGAGCACCCGAAGTTGAAGCTTGATTCTTTTGACTCATGAGACTAGCAAACATGCTTTCAATCTTGCTTTGAGATTGATCAATTTTGTTGCTAGTAGCTCTAAGCTCGGAAGTGAAATCATTCTTCAAAGTGGTAATTTGATTTTGCATGGATGCCATCTTAGCTTCATTGCTTTTGATTTAATTAGCAATGTCAATGGAAGCTTGAGGAGGCTGGGCATGCACATTTTGTTGAGGAGCTTGGAATCGGTTTTGATTGAAATTTCCTTGATTTTGAAAACCTTGATTTTGACTTTGAAAATTCCGATTCGACTTGATTTGATTGAACTGATTATTTTATTTTGCACATTTTGATTGTTCTGATTTTGATTAAACCCGTGGTCCAAGAAAATTGTTAACGAGCAATTTAGGAAGTTTCGTCTCCTATGCGTTGGTAGGAATTCCCCCGTATGTAGGAACCGTGCATATACGCCTCTTGAGTGAAGCCACCGGAGGCTGGACACTCAAAATAAGGGTGTGGACCACCACAAGTTTCACAACTCTTGTTTACGACATTCACTTGTTGATTTTTGTTATTTTGACTCATTTAAGCACGCGTGGATATTTCTTCAATCTTTTGGTTAGAGTCGTATTCGAAGATGGAAGGGTGGTAGATCTCCTTGACTCACTCCTCTCTACCGAGGAATCCCAATAATTGTGGTGGGTAGTCATGTTTTCAATGAGATCATAGCACTCTTCGGGTCGCCTTTACATAAAGGTACCACCGGCAGCAAAGGATGGTGTCACGATGTCTCAATGTTAACCCGTTATAGAACGTATCTATTTGGGTGACAAGCAACATGTTGTGGTTCGGACATCGATCAATCGAAAGCTTATAGCGTTCCCATGCCTCAAATAAGGACTCATCTGGATGCTGCCGAAAATTACTGATTTCATTCGTAGTTTCACACAATACGGTGGAAAGTATTTCGCCAAGAATTTGGAGATCATTTCGTTGAAACTATGGATTGAGTTCTTGGGAAGACGATCAAACCATGCGGTGGCATGAAGCGTCAAGGAATATGGAAAGAGGTATAAGCGAAAGGCGTCATCGGTGACCCCATTTTGCTTCATACTTTGGGTGACGGTGAGAAATTTGTCGACATGCTTGTTGGCATCGCCCGCGTGATCCGTGAAATTGGCAAAAACTTTGGACTTGTTGAATCATGTGATGCTTAAGTCCAAAATCCGTGGCCTCGATGTTGACTGGGGCAATTGGACCGCCCGCCCATCCATCGGGTTGGCAAAGCTCCTCCATCGTTCGAGATCGGAGTGGATCTTGTGGACCGTGCTGGGACTGAGGTCCGTTCCCTTGGTTATGTGTCATGGTGATTTGTTCGACGGCACGTATCTCGCACGCTTGCTTGGTTACGGTTACGCTACGAGCTTGAGAGCTGTGCGCATGCACTTCCAAAAACAACACTTTCAATTAAAACAAAACCGAGGCAAAACAAAGTGAACTTAAACCAATAATCCCACGTGAAATGATCACTTCTATAAGTAAAACGCACAAAGGAGCGGAGAGACTTTGTAGGTCAGCGCGAAGCTTATTAAAAACCCGTTTCTTTACAGCCGCATTTAATGTCAGCCGTCCTTATACCCCTCACACCGTTTGTTAAACCGATAGAAATAAACCAAAACACGAGCGACACAAAGGCAAGTTTTAAATCTTTAGTTCGGGAACTTATAATGATAACACCTCAGTTGAGAATGTTATATTGATTGTGTCTTCTATTTATTTAAAACAACAAGGAAAATCTTTTTGTATTTTTAATCTTTTACATATATATACAAAGAAAGGAAAAATATTTTTGTATTTTTGTATTTTTATAAAAACAATAACTTCACGAGGAAGGTTCTTCAAGTCACTAATCGCAAAAATCACGATATTGTCGCAACACACCTCCCCGGCAGCGGCGCAAAAATTTGATTCGTTGTAAAGTGAGTGGTGAAAAACACAATATCAATATATATCAAATTAACCGTAAAATTCGACAAATCGACCTTTTAGGAAAAAGGTCAACGTGCCAAACCTCACGGGTGTGATAAAAGTGATACCGGGAAAGCGATTTCCCCGGGTCGTATCCCAACGAGGTGTGAATGGAAGGATTCGTTGAGTTTCGTGATTTGAACTTGAATTGGTTTTTTAATGATTTGGATTTGATTACGTATTCTACAAATTGATTAACGGGAAAGGTAATTAAGGCAAGGGAACCCTAATAAACTAAAAATAAACTATCACTAAGCCTAAGGAATGATAAAACGAAGCTACACTAACTCCTAGGGTGCAAAAACTAAAAAACGTAAAAACCGGGAAACGACCCGAGCCATAAACGTAAAAATTTTGCAATTTAAGGGCTACGGGTGTGAAATCAATTTTCCTACGATCTATTTGACTAAAAATAATTTTAGAAAAAGACCGGGTATTTTTTTGACTTTTAAATTATTTATTATGAATTAAAAACTAATTAACACTAATTAAATGATTAAAAATATTAAACTAATTAATAAAAATCTGGAAAAATCACAAAAACTATTTTAAGCCTAACTGATTCTAGGAAAAATGAAAAAAGTAGGTGTTGCTTTATGAAATAAGCTGGAAATAAGCTCAAAAGAGCTTATAGTGAAAACTGCCAAATGACACTTAAATATTTAAAAGTGCAAAGGATAACTGATAAAGTCCCAAGGGCAGTTGGTTAAGCGTGGGGTGTTAGTGTGTTGAGCTTAGGGACCAGGGTTCGAATCCCTTGGTACCCTTTTTGAAAATCTATTTTTTTAACTTTTCTTTTTGCACTTTGTTTATGAGACGAAAACAAGACTTTTGTAAAAACACTATGTAAACTTGGAATAAGCAGTTTGACAACCGCTATTTCAACAAGTAAGCGTAATCTAACAAACACCCCTTTTGACGATTTCAAACCAAACACACCCTATGCAATCTTAAACAAGAGAGGATTAAGAAAAGCTTTTAGAATAAGCACTCTCATTTGAAGTCCAATAAGCACTTTTAAATCTAACAAGCTAAAACTGAATATACTACCTAAATGAGAGAATAAGCAGATGACTTCAAGCAACTCTAAGGGAAATCTTAAAACTAGCAAAAGGAAAATAAAGCACATGAGGGAACTAAGCTAGGGGAGATCCAATAAGCTACAACCTAAGTTTCTAACTACACTATATTTTAACTACTTAAGAATTACCTAATTAAGCTACCTAACTCAATGATAAGCTAGAAAGATATAATGAAAAGAGAGACCTGCGGTAAAATAGCTGTGGTTTACTGATGCAGGCCATAAGGACCTGAATAGAGCTTATTAATAAGCTCCACAAAGGATATTCCAAATAAAGTGAAGCTGCAAAAAGTTGGTTAGCTTAGGTGACTTTCAAATAAAACTGATTTGGGACAAAGTTCTTCACTGTAACAGCTTATAAATAAGATGTTATCAGCATCTTTGGAACAGATACATCCTGATTCTACTTTTGAAAACTTGGTGAAAGTCAGTTTTGGACACCCATTTGAACTAAGCTAAAAAGAGTTAAAGTGTGAATACATTGTATCAAACTGAACATGAACATAGGCACTGAAAAAAGAACCAAACGTGGCTAATGTGGAGCTTCAAATAAGCTGATAAAAATGCCCAAGATCAGTAGCACAAAGCCTGTGCAGTAATGAAAAATCCAAAGTTCATTTTTTTAAACACCCAAACTTACACAAACTTGATACTCCAACCTCACAATTTTACAAACTGCATATTAACATAAATGACTTTGACTTGTAAAGTCAAAGTGGGTAAAATGGTGTTTTGATACCAAAGTGTGCATAAACCAAACACCCCCTGATGCAAAAAGATTTTGACCCCAATTTTTTTTTTTTCCAAAATCAAGTAACTTAGCTAATAACAAAGATTAATAATAACTAGAAACAAAAGAGAACAAGTTAAACTCAAAGCAAATTTTTCCATTCAAAGAAAGTTAAAGATTACAAAACAAAGAAAAACTTAAACTGAAATATTTCTCCTTAAAACTAGGTGTTTTAAAAGAAAGAAACTAAATTTTAAAAACTAAACTAGGGTGCCTTATACATTGGCTTACATCAACTATTTATACTAAAACATCTTGGTCTTCAAATCTTCACTTGAGTCTTCTGATGTGTTTCTTTTGTGAGAGCAGTCAAGCAAAAACCAATCTTTGTGCTTTCTTGAATTGATCCTAGCCTTTGATTAGTTAGGCAAGCACGCATCTTAAGCCATCCATGAAGCCTTTTCGGATTGCCACTTGGCAGTTGGAATGAGGGGGAAATTGGTAGTGGTTTGGGAATTGGGTGTAACCTGGTTAAAAGGTGTTAAGGTAGACTTGGGTTTGATGTGGTCGGGTAATAGAAGGTTTGGAGGGTTGAGTGTTTGGGGAAGCGGAGAAAGAGAATTAGGTGTTAGGTTCCGGGTTGAAGGAAGCGTGGTCTTGGGTTTTGTGGGCGGGAAGGGGGAAGAAGGTGGGATGGATGTTATACTTTTGACCGGGTATTGGGTTGTTGGATAGTTTAGGTTGGTTTTGGGCCTAAGTGGTATTATGGACTTAGGATTAGATATAAGTCCATTTAAACATTCTAGGGACCAATGTTGCCAAAACTGAAAATCCAGGGACCATTCATGAAATTCTGAAAATGTAATCCAAGGTCCATACTTGTGAATCTAAAATAAGTTGAGGACCATTTTTGCCAATTGTGAAATTCCAAGGACTAAACTTGACAATTTTAAAATCAGTGGATCAAACTGTAATTTCTCAAACTTTTGAAATTTTTCACCAAAGGACTAATTATGACAACTTATGATTTCAAAAGGACCTTTGGTGACTTTTCTTTTTAAAATACGTGCTCAGGGACTATTTCTGTCAATTTTTGAAAGTCGGGGGACTGAAACTGCCAATTATGCAAACTTTGATCGTTTTTCATTTGTTTTTGATAATTTTGCATCCGAAACATATAAAACACAATTTTGAGATATTTTCAGTATTTTGATGCATTTCGGAGTGTTTTTAAATGTTTTGCAGCTCAAATTTGACCTAAAATGATGAGTGAATAAGCACTCATCAATCCCCATGCAAGAATGGGTTCCACTTGGTTAGTAACAGTAATTGGAATATCCACATCAGAAATAGAAACATCCATATCAGAAGTAGAAGCAATGGAATCATTGTGAATAGATGCAATGTCGGTGTTCCGTATTTGACCTATTCAAAGTATGTTCACTTCTTAAGGGAATAGTTCTACCAGTAGGCATCCATTTTCTAGTGGGCATAATCTTAGCAGTTTGAGAGCAAAACTGATTATTCTTATGACCAAAAGGTATCCAATAATAACATATCTTTATAAATGTTCTTCCTGTGGGCTTCCACTGTTTTCTAACAATATTTCGTTTTTGCCTTTTTGCCTTCTTTGCACGATTATTAGCCTTAACAATTTTAACTGGGCATTTGACAGCATTAGACAAAGCATTCACACCTTAATCATGATTAGCAACATGAATTCAAGCACATCATTACAAGGTTTGCAAATAGTATCATTAATTAAATAAAGACGCTTAAGGCTAATACTAGAATCAACACGATTCGTTTTATTCAACTCAAGCTTAAAGTTCCTAGATTGGTCTTCTACACTCTTCCAATGCACATTCTTAGCTTGCAAGGTCCTATCATTCCTTGTATTGTCTTGAGACTTTGACATACTCGCTTTAAAGTCACTGATTACTCCTGTAGAGGTAATGGGAACATTAGTTGGTTGATCTAATTTTGCATTCCTGAACTTGATGTGCAAGGATCTGAACTACTAGAAGGCACATTAGTGTATACTTTCTTAAGAATGTGATTTGAGCTATTTGCAGGCACACTAAAGTTCACTTTCTTAGCACTAACATATCTGGAATCCGAACTACTTGAAGGCACATTAGTGTTTCCTTTCTTAAGACTGGGCATAGAACGGATTTCTGCTTGGCACTAGGCATAGAACAAGGCTTCACAGCTTTGCCTTTTCACCTAAGGATTTTGGACATGTTGCAATTACACATTCAAGCAGCTCTTGAGATCGTTTGGCCGGAGGCAAGCAAACCTAATTTCTCTATCAAGAGGTTTATTAATGAAGTCCTCTTCAACAATCTCACAAAGACATTCTAGACTGTCCTAAGGTGAGCACAATAGTCATGAAACGCAGGTTCATTATTCCTAAGATGAGGAGGAATATATTTAACTGTCACAGTGTATTTGCAGTCTAAGGGTGACTTTGAGACAACATTCTTATTGAAAACAAGTGGCAGTTTCCCATTTCCCTGACTTTTCAGATTCTCAATTTCCTTTTGTAAAGACGTTATTTTTTCGTTTCTAAGGTCACGGGTGACTTTCATTGAATCATATAACTCTTTAAAGTGTCGTTTAACTTTTCATTTTCTTCTAGAAAACTCTCGTTTTCCTTTTGTAAGGCATTAACTAAGTTTTGAAGATGAAAAGTTTGAGAGTACCGAGAATCTAAAGGAGGAGGCATTTGGGATCCAGTCACATTGTTCTTTTCACCCTTCAATTAAGAGATTTGGGCTTTTAACTTTTTGATCGTGTTACAATGAGCTCGAATCTGTTCATCACGTTTGCTAATTTCAAAAACTGCATCAAATTCAGGAGCATCTAAGGATGTCTTGAAATTTGAGGTTTTAACATTTTCTTTTAGATGTTGATATTTTAGTTGTAAATCAAAATGTTCAACTTCTAGTTTAGAAAGATGCTTTACCAAATTATCGTGATCATCCTCATCAATTTTCTCATTAAGTTTCGAATTAATCTTTTCAAGCTCAATGACACGATCATGAGAGACTTTCTGAGCAACAGATAATTCATGAAATTGAGAAGCATTAATGGAGCAATTCGTAGCAGTGTAAAACACGTCTTGAGCAATACATTCAGAAATAAGATTCTCATTCAAGGTATGCAAGTTCTTCCTCTCAATCTCATTATATTTTAATGCTCGCTCATAGTCACTAACTTCAACTCTCATTGCATCAAATTCCTTTTCCATTTCTTTAATGTCTGAATTCATTCCCTTTTTAAGACTCTCAAAGTGATCTTTTAGTTGTTTAAAGAAAGGCATGATTTCAGTTAAATAACATTCTTTAGTTTGCTCAAAACCTCTTTCTCCTTGCTATACCGATTGGGTGTGATCCTTTTCTTGCAAGTTTTCTCAAAATCAACAAATAGTTGAAAGATAACATATTGACTGATTAAGGTCTTGCTTTTAGGGGCAATTGTTCTAGGAACTAGATGCATTGGTGTATTTGGGGGATACACAGTCGCTCTAGGCATTTTCCAAAGGGGGGGGGGGTTGGTTTCAACAATATTTTCAGTTTTCTGCTTTTCTAAATCCATTTTCCAACACTTGTGAGTTAACAATGTCTGAGGCTTAAACTTGTTTTAGGCAATCCAATTCTCCTTTTTGTAATCATGGGGTGTGATGATTACTTTCTTTTCTTTACATTTTGGATCAGTTAGTTTCTTGTTTAACTTTTCCCTAGTGATTTCATCTGATTTTTATCTTCCTCTGTGCACTCAGCGCAACTAGGTTTCTGTCTAGGTTTAAGGATTTCCTTGCCATCATAAAGAACCTTATGAGCATTTCTAGCCTTTTTAATGACCTTTGGATTTGGCTCCTCAACAAGGGGAATGCTATGCTTATCGATTAGGACTCTATGCTTAGTGATCATGTGAGCAGTCTGAATGGTGTTTCCTTGTACGTACAACTTATTTTCAAGCTTGTTTTTCAAGGTTTTAGATTAGAAAAATCATTCAAAAGTTTTGATTCCTTAGCACTGAATTCTTGCTTAAGCATTTTAACATTTTCTTGAAGTTCTTGTTTTTGCTTAGCAGTGTTAGAAAGCTTTTCTTGCAAGGAGTTTAACTCTTGTTTTAATTCTTCTTCTCTAAACCTACTTTTCTAATAGTTGTACGCATTTGGTCATCCATTTCCTGCTCACGAGTGGTCAACTCAAATTTAGCACGTTGTTCATAAATAGCAACACGTTCTTTATAGGCATTAAGTTCAGAGATAACAGAATCATCAGAGGCACATGTGGTGTATTCATCAAAAACATAGTCATCGTTGATTGCAGAAGATGCATCACTTGGTACAACTTTACTTTCACTTTGTTTCACATATTGATCATATGGGACATCATTGATATTACCCATATCTTCAATATTTGATTCAATAGTTTCAGTTGATTGTACTTTGTCATGCATCTTTTGTACATCAGCATCATCGTATAGTTTTAATACCTCTGAGATGAGTTTGTGATATGTGTCTAAATACACATATATTTTATATTATTTAAACCCACAAAAACAGCCAAAAACACACAAATGACTATATAAATGTTACAAATATCATGAAAATGTGTTTTATATGAATCAGGTACAAAAAGATTGAAAACAAGTGAAAAATGATCAAAGTTCACAAAATTGTCATTTTCAGTCCTTGGAGTTTCACAAAATGGCAAAACTAGTCCCTGAAGGTTTAAAATAAATGAAAAGTCAACTTTAGTCCTTGGGATATCAAACTTGTTCATTTTTAGTCCCTGGATGAAAGTTTTATAAAACTGGCAACTTTTACCCCTAAGAATCCAAAAATGACACAAATGGTCCTTATAAGTTTTAAAATAGAAAAAATACAACTTTGGTCCTTGTGTTATTATTATATGACAGGTTTGGTACTTGGAAGGAAGTTTGGAAAGATGGCATGATCAGTCCTTAAAGTTTCAGAATATTACGCTTTTGGTCCTTGTGATATAAACTACAAACCAAACGGACCCTTGGTATTATTAACCCAAAGCCCAAAGAAAAAGAAGCCCAGCGCCACTTGAACCTTTTGCCCGTGACCCCTGCCAATATCCCACGTGAACCCTTTTTTATTAATAAATAAACAAACAGATATACCACTTCCCTCCCCACAGTATTCTCTTTTTCCTCCCACTTGCCCACCATTTCCTCCCACCTGTTACTCCCCCTCATAAATGCTTAACCCATCTCTTTACCCCATCACCTGTTGTTTCTCTTTAACCCAGGAACAAACCCATCACCTCCTGCCTAGTTACAGACTCCCTCCCCATCATTGTCGGGCATTGGATGCGGCAAACACGAAGATGAAGACAACAAGAAGCCAGAAGACTTTTTCCAATTTTTCTTTGTATATATAGCAGATTAGAGTTAGTGTAAAAGAGAGTCTAGACTTTAGTTCTAGCCCATGCTTCTTATTTTTCTGCACTTTACTTTCATTGTAATATTCTGAATTCAAGTCTTTTGTTTTTTAGTTAATGAAGTAAATTTCAGTTTTCCTTGTTTTAAAATTCCGTTGACCTCTTAATTCATGTTCTATGGTTGTTTGCGATGTCATAATCTCTCTTAATGCTTAATTAAGTTGTTTGTTTGAGATTACAGTTAGTTCTTTAAGTTCCAAGGCCTGAAACCATTTTCAAAACTTTTTCTTTATTCCGAAAGGGGTGTTTGGATTAGCTAATTTGGTGAGTCAAAATCCCACCTTGACCCATTTTGGATTCCTAAAGTTGTTTGGTTCAAGTTTATGATTTATTAGTTTAGTTGTTTAAATTGGTTCAACAAGTTTTAGAAGTTTTTCAAAAGATAAAAAAATCTTTCTGTCACAATAGTTGCAGCAGAACAACAGCAGATGATGATGTTCAAGGAGTGGATTCCTAGCTCAGTTCTTTTGCCAAGGGCTGTTTTGAGGACGACAACAGCAGGCCCATGGCACCCTTTTTCTCAGCTTATTTATAAGCTGTAAACAGCTTATTTAGGCCAGCTTATTCATTTTTAAGCTCGAAAAACCCCCGTTTGGACTGTTTGGGGACTGTTCCTGCAGCTGCAACAGGTCAGTAGCAGACCTTAGCTTTTTTTTATTTTTTATTTTTTTGCCTATCCTGAGTTTTTAGCTTAGTGTAATTCTGCCAATTGCTTTAGGACATATCACTTAGTTCTTAGTTTATCTTGCCTTCCATATTGCTTATCTAATCTTTAGCTTAGCTTATTAGTCATTTATTAAATTAGGATTTCCCCTAGAATAGCTTATTTTGCCAACTGCTTATCCCTTTTCATTTTAGCTTATTCCATTTTAGTCCTAGCTTGTTTACAGTCTTGTTTGCTTGGTTGACCAATTGTTCTCATATAATTACTTTTCATTTGCTTAAGTCAAAGGGTGTGTTGGGCTTATTTTCTGTCCAAAAAAGTGTGTGAAGTGTACTGTCCCAAACAAGTCCCTTAGCAGCCTACTTAAACCAAACAGACCCTTTCATGAATTTTTAGTAAGTCTGCTATTCTTGTGAGCTGTTACCAGCTTATTTCAAGCTTTTTCTAAGTTTAGTTTTGATATAAATTGCTCATTTAGTTCTGTTAGTTAGTTTGTTAAAAAGAAAAGATAAAAAAAAATAATAACAAGTGAGAAGGGACGAAGTGGGAATTGAACACGCGGCCTCCCTGGTCTCCCTGCACGCACATAGCACACACCCTCCACACCATCTGCTCTAGCTTTGTTTTTTTTTGTATTCTCTTTCACTGTTATTCTTTTAAATACATTTTTAGTAAACAAGCTTAAAAGATCTTTCCCAATATTAACTATTATAGGTTTAGGCTAGCATTTGGTTTTTAATTTTCTCGTATTTAGTGTTTAACAAAGTAGTTTTCTGGATTTTTTGGTAATTTTTCAAATTCATTAGCTATTTTTAATAATTAATTTTTATAAATTTAGTCTTTAATTCGTATAGGTTTTAAACGTTAATCGATTTTAAATATAGAATTAAAATGACTTCAAAGTCTTTATTAGATCTAATTCCCTTAGTGTAAAATCAATCATAACCTTTTCCTGTTCAATATTCACCCGATCACAGATTCGTTGTATTACAGTTTACACACCTCGTTGGGACTTAACGACCCGGGGAAACACTAAACTCTCCTGGATAATTGCATTGCGTTCTCAAGTGATTGACTCTTGTTGACCATTCACTTGGTTAATTTGGGTAGACCGTTTGGGAGCCGATCAGTTTGTCTTTGGATGGGCCAGCTTGTGGTGAAGAAGAGACCTTGGGAGAAACCATTGGAGAAATGCTAGCCATAAAAATTGTGTGTGCAGTAGGTCCATCATCCACATCCGAGTCGTATGCATCACAATCAGCGACTTGAAAGGCGTTCTGATGATTGTGACCTATCTCCTGAATTGGCTGCTCATCCACATCTGCATCATAGGTCTTGGCATTGCCCTTAGCAAGAAACAATAACTCCTCTTCATCCAACATAGCACCATTATCCTGAGCTTGTACCAGCAGCATCTTATCTCTGAAGTAATCAGCATTCTGTGGACGTTTTAGAGATGTGCAGTTCCTTGCAATGTGTCCCTCACCACCACAGTTATAGCATTTGATCGGCTTAGCTTGACCTTGATTTCCATTCCTTCCCTTATTCTGATTTGCCACATATTCTCTACCGACTCCACCTCTTCCTTGTTCGTACTGTCTTTCTTGAACTGGCTGCACCATGACTTTCCCATCTCTGACTAGAGCATGATTATGAAGAGTGGAAGCAGTTCTAATTTCATTGTTGGTGTGAAGACGGTTGGTATGTGGACTGAGTGTCAAGTTTTGTTTAACCATGAAGGCCAGTTGAGTAATGAAGTGTCCCACAGCTGCATCAGCATCAGCTTGTTTGAATCTTGGATCAGGAATGAGTTTGTGATTGCCATCACCCATGGGTATAACTTGTGAAGCTTTAGTGGTAATCCCAATGTTTGAGTAGAAGGCGGTTGAATCATTTGATGAGCTTGTCTCTCCCGGATTTGTTTTGAATTGTTCAAGAATCCTCTTTTCAAACATGGCATGTCTCTCATTCTGAAGAAGGAAGGCATAGAGCCGCTCATAGTTAGTATTCTTCAATCCTTTAGTGAGCTTCACAGAAGTAACAAATTTGTGCCATTCGGGATTCATGTTGTTTACAAATTTTGAGTTCAGCTGAATGTTAGGCATAGTCATTCTGATGTTCCTCATGTCATTCACCAGCTTATGAAATCTCACATAATACTCATAGACACTTTCATCTGGTTTCATCTTGAAGTGCTCAAATTCATCATACAGCTGTGATTCTCGGTCTTCAACAGTTAGCTCAGAACTAGAAAGAAGCATCTTGACATTATCCCATACAGCTTTTGCCTAGGTGTTGTGATTGATAAGCTTGTAGATGTCCTTTGGTAGACCTTGCAGTATAATGTTGGAAGCTCGGATATCTGCATCGAATCTCTTTTTCTCCTTATCTTCAAGCTCATCATACATCTTTGGTCTGTCCATTCCGTAAGTCAAAGTTCCATCTTCAGCAGTATCAAGTATATCTCTAGTAGTTTCAACTCGGTAAGGTCCTTCATCAATGGATTTGAGAATGTTAACCCCATTTTCTTTTCCAAGACAGTACAATATGATTCGTTGAGCCCAAGATTCATAGTCAGTTCTGTCAAGCATGGGTGGACGAGTGTCTGAACCAGCTTCTTGAACATCCTCGGCAACAGTGGAGATGATTGTAGGAGCGTTGGTAAACATGATGACTGATTAAACGGGATTTTATAACTCTATGATTAAACCGGGAAATAGATTATTTCACGGGATTTTACTAAATCAAGAGAAAACCGTATTCAAAGGATATCACTAAAGTCTCTAGGAAACTTTAAACCAAGTCGCTAAGTGCCAAGTCGCTAGGAAACTTTGAACCAAGTCGCTAAGTGCCAAGTCGCTATAGTCCCAAGTCGCTATATAACAACTCGCTACAATCCAAGTCGCTAGCAAAATTTTGACAGCAATTCGCTTAGCACCAAGTCGCTGATTTGTCAAGTCGCTAAATAGCAACTCGCTAGGTACCAACTCGCTAACACCAAGTCGCTAACAAAATAAAGTACAAGTCGCTAAGTTACACCAAGTCGCTACGTGTAGTGGAGAATCCACTACTTGTACTTTTTGTCGGCTTGTCTCACTAGACAAGTCGCTAACCCAACTCGCTAAGACTTTCAACTACAACTCGCTACCAAATTGTAAAGCAAGTCTCTACCAAGAAAACTTTAAAGTGGCTCAAGTCGCTAGCATGAAAAACACATAAACACCACTTTTCAATCCAAAAACAACCCAACGACTATGATTCAAACCTTCTAAATCAAAACCTAAACACTTGTGATGATTCTAAACACAAAAGTACTAACAAAATCCAAGCTTTAACACAAGAAATCAACCAAATGATGCAAAAACCACTAAACTTTTTCAAACTCAAAAACCACCTAAAAACCACTAGAAATCCAAAGATGTGTAAGATATGATCTAACCTGGCTCTTGATACCAATTGTAGGATATTGGATTTCACATACACATCAAACCATAACACAAAGTAGGCGTATAAGTGGAATTCTAGAGAGAGAAAGTTAGAGGTTTAGGGAACTTTAGTGAGAGAAAGAAAATTCTTATTATGAGCTCCAACTCTCTACCTTGGAAGGTAGAGAGTATTTATAGTCTTACAATAAAACGCCACACAACGGGCTGTGGATCAGGCATACAGTGGGTAAAGACCCGTCCGTCCTCCACGGTGTTACTAAACTAAATACTACTTAACATAAAAGTACTATGACTACGAGCTTTCTAACGATTACATATACTTGAGGTGACCGACTCTTTAATACATGGAATTTCTAATTCCTAACAGGAGGTATTAATACCTCCTTCGTATTGTAGAGAGGTGTCTACAATACGTCCTTCGTGGAAGTGACGGTTTTCGAGATTATTTAACCCATGGACATGATTGCCAGGTGTGTTGGGTTCAAGGGAGATGTTAGGAGTGTAGACGCTAGTGAGTGAAAAATCAAACTCATATTCATGCGACATAGCGAAACCTATAGGAAAGACAAGTTAATAGGATGTGACGTATTATGGGTAAAACAATGATTACCTAACGTTTTTACAAGATGTTTATTAACAATGACATTTAACTAACTTAATATTTGACATTCTAGTAAAACATTTCTTTTAGGAAGAAAGTGGTTTTTATTTTTGCATGAAAATCTGTTTATCCAGAAGGACGGTTCCTACGGTTCCCTTCTATAAGGGATCCGGCTAGTATACTTGTCGGGATCCGTGGGTCTGTAGTAACAGAAACAGATTTGATAAAAACATAGGTTTTACAATTTTATACCAAGATATGTGTTTTAGCCTACATTTTCTTTTAGCATGCATACATGGCTTCTAATGTATCATGAAAGAATACGAAACATATGAATCAAAAGAAATGACAAACACATTATGATAATAATAACCTAGATAAACTAGACTATTAATAATATTTCATTTCAATGCTAAGAATGATACAAAGGATTGGGTATATGATCCCAATGTAGATTAACAATACAAAGTATATGTCTCCGTATGAGAACTTCATCATAGGGAACACAAGAGCGATGAGTGTTAAGGCGATGAGCACGAGGGCGATGTAAACCATGTTGATGACGAACCTTCTTGGTTTTGGTTTGAGATGAGATGAGAGGAAGATGAAGTTTTGAATGAGAGGTAATTTTTGAAAGTGGAATATTTGAAAAGGTGGGGATTTGATAGAAGGGTCGACGGACGGTTTATATTATGGGGAAGGAGGAATTTTTGAGATTTGTGTTTTGTTTTATTATTAGAAAGATATGATTTTTGGATTAAGTGAAATAAAACACAAGTTTTATATACCACGACTTTAGACGAAAAAGTAACACGTATGTGAGAAAAAAAAAACTTCCTAATGAAGCTACATGTAATACATGTATATGCACAAAAGATAGTCAGATAAATACCTAGGTAACCATACTTATTTGTCAAGCTAATGTCATTTAGAGATAAGTGAAAAATCATACCTCAAATGCACTTAGGAATGTCTTTACAAATGACACAACAAATGTCAAATGAAAATTCCAGCTCCTTTGTGCTCAAGATACCTTCTTAGGGAAGGTATTCTTGTTACCAAGCGATTCCTATAACTTGGTAGGTATGAGCTTTGACTAATCAACATGACAAAGAAGATTAGTGCAC
Source organism: Chrysanthemum makinoi (assembly GCA_910596185.1). NCBI lineage: Eukaryota > Viridiplantae > Streptophyta > Magnoliopsida > Asterales > Asteraceae > Chrysanthemum > Chrysanthemum makinoi. The sequence goes on along the minus strand of OU343217.1, from coordinate 101,824,098 downwards.
AAAAAATAAATAATAAGAAAAATGTTGTCATCTAATCAACATCCAAACAAAGAGTTTTAAAAAAAAACACGGTGTTTGTTGTTATGAAAAACCTTCTTTGTAGTTTTAAATTAACCATGGATCGTATCAAGTTTTTAAAGTACAATATACTTCAAGAAACTTGGTAACGAAGCTTTGATGCCAATTGTGGAAAACTAGAAGGGGGGGGTTGAATAGTTTTACCAATTAAAACTCGTTTTAAACTATTTAGATCGACTTATGTCAATCTATTTGGATGTGTGTTGGATGTTGATAACAAACATATAGAAGTATAAGTATGTAATGAAAAGATAAGAGTAAGAAGCACAAAACCACAACGCGAGTATTTATAGTGTTTCGGCTACAAGGACACCTTCCTTGCCCTACTCCACTCCCCGAGTCACCTACTCGAGAGTTCGTAATCACTAAACGACACCGACTCCTTATGGTGGAGAAACCTTCACAACGTCGCCTACTATTTTTTCGGTACTAGGCTAACCACCGGGTTCTTTCACACCATGGTGAACCACACCTACCACAACGTCGCCTACCCTTTATCCGGTACTAGGCTAGATACCGAGTTCCATTACAATGGAGGAACTACTACCCAACACTACACCAACGACTAATCCCAAAGAAGACCAACTCCTTATTACAACATCATCAAGGATATCAATATCCTTGGATTCAATACTAATCTATCTTGTACATTAAAACACACCCTATCGAATGTACATCTAAGGCACCTTTCACTAATGCCTTTAACTAGTTCTTCAAGACACCCTTCACTAATGTCTTGTGACTTGACTTCTAGGCACCCTTCACTAATGCCTACAATACGAACGATCGACACCTTTCACTAATGTCTTCGTCTTGAAACTTGGGACATCTTTCACTAATGTCTTCAATTCTACACTTCTTAGAAGAAAGAAAAGAACCATCAACAAAAGGACTTCAGTAGTTTTGATGATGAGGAAGCATAGCAACTCATGGACTTGAGCTTGCTTGACTTCAAAGGTGGTGATCTCGCCTTTAAGAGGAACCTAGAGAATCACACAAAAACAAAACTACAAACATAGATCACTTGGATCTTGGGGTTAGAGAGTTTTAAACTCAGGGAGAAAGTATGTTAGAAAGGGGTGAGAAACAATGAAGAAATGGATCACTATATATAGAGATAAAATGCTTACTGTTCCCCGGATCCCACGGATCCCTCCCACAAGGGATCCGTCTAGTGTAAACCTAGGGATCCGTGGGACGCTTAATATGTGCTAAAACACATACCTTTTCTTTACCAAATCAGGCCCAAAATAACAAGAAAAGAGCCATTTATTTCTAATATCTATTGGTTTCTTGAGGTTATGCTTGTGCAGGTACGAATATGTCAAAACACACAAAAGAAAGCCAAATCAGCCGAAAACCCAAGCACGAGAGATAAAGAGTGCAAAGCTGAGCCGGAAGGTCAGAATTGAGCATATGTGAAGATTTCTATGCTAAGAGGATGACTTATGAAAGATTTGTTCAAGTTTAAAGAAATGTCAGAATCAGTTCCTCAAGTTTCAGCATTTGGCAAAAATTACCCTTGAGATTCAGAATTTGCAAAAGTGGTCCTTGGTTTATTTGAGAATGACAAGAAAGCCCCTTGGAATATATTTTCAGAAGTTACTGATTCGCTCCCGAACAGTCAAGTTTAATCACACAAGCTGACCACTTGTGAATGGTCAACCGTAATAAACTTAAAACAGCTCAGAAAGCAAATGCAATTAAGATAAGAGGAATATAGTGGATTCCTGGGTCGTTAAGTCCACCGAGAGACTCAATGGTGTTTCAAAACTTTTCAGATGATAGAATGATCACTAAGGATAGTGATCAGTAAAGATTTTGATGGATTATTACACTACTGATTGATTGGAAAGGAATTGAATACAGAATTGTAAAACACAACAATCAGATTAACAAACGTAAATACGTACGTTTAAAATACGTAAACGTATAAAACAAAACGTGAAATCTAAGAAATAAAAGACCTAAAAATATGAAAATGACATTTTTGAAATCCTAAAAACAAAAGAAAATTATTAGAAAAAGAAAATTATTTTTACAACTATTTATTTAATTATTATTAATTAAAAACTATTTTAAACTATTTAATAATACTCCAAAATAAAAGAAAATATGAAATAAAGCTAGAAAAATAAAATTATGATTCAGAAAAATCTAAAATATTATAAAACTTATTTTAAAATTGAAAATATATTTTTTTACACTTTTTATCTATTTAATACTAATTAATTACTATTTAAAATACACTTAAATACTAGAAAATATAAAATAAACCTGGAAAAATGAAATTTTAACTTATAAAAATCTAAAATATGATAAAACTAATTTTAGGACTGAAAAGATATTTTTTATGCTTTTTAATTATTTATTACTAATTATCTAATACTTTTAACTATTCAAAATTATAATAAATACTAAACAGATTAGGAAAATTATGAAACTTTTTCTAAAAATAACTTAAGGTGACAGAAGGCTAAGAAAAATATAAAAACTAGATTTGCTTAATAATAAGCTAAAAAGAAAAATCTAAAAGCTAATTAATATTAAATAAACACTATCACTATATTTAAAATGATGTTTTTGTGGATTTTCTTTTTGAAAACTATTTAACTACTGAAAATAGGAAACTTTAATAAAGACAAAAAATTTTCAAACTTAAAAATAAGCTGATTAAGAGCTAAAAATCTCAACAGTTTTGAGTATGAGCTTATATTGATGTTTTAAGCTCAAATAAACTTGCAAATTGGAAATAAAAGTGAGATAAGCTAAAACAAGCTACAAGCTACTTATATTAAGCTAGAAAACACAAATAAGCATACTGATAAGCTGGAATTAAGCTAATAAGCAATATCACTAAACCTTCTATCCAAACAGGCCTGCAGAGATTTTCAAGGCCAAAATAAGCTAAGGGCAAAAGCTCCTAAGCTCAAAACAAAGGCTGAGTCAACAAGCTGGCTAGGTGGGCTTCCCAAAAAGCCAAAGCTTACACTGTGGGGACAACTGGAGAGCTTATAAAGAACTTGTGAAAAAGGGTCCAGTTCACTGCTCAGCTTAAGCTGAGTCAGTGTTAGCTGAGTGTTGGACAGAAATTAAAACCACTAGCAGCCCTATCAAATGAGCTACAAATTGAAAAGCTAAAGTTGAAACTTCAAGATGGCTATGTCAGCTACCCAAAGAACCAAGAATCACAAGCTATGATTAACTAATGAGCTTTTTGCAAGCTTGTGAAAATGGGCTTAAAACTGTGCACAGGGCATTATTTTGAAATAGGGTCTTAAATAAGCTAAGGTTTAAGCTACTAAATAAGCTATCTGAAAATTATAAAAATTACTAAGATAGAGATGAGCAGCTAGATTTTTATATCCCAAAGGCTCAAATCATGAAACTCAATATTTAATCCTATATAAAATAATCTATTTTATTCAAAAATGACCAAATGGAAAATTTTGACTTTTATAAAAACTAACTAAGTTGACTATTATGAACTTGTAATCAAATCTAATGACTGATTATGTTGTATTAAGTTATAATAAGACTATAATAAGCTAAATTACCAAGTTTTAAGCTATTATGATGAGTTTTACCTATTAAATCTTAACAGTTATGAAATGGTGTGAGATTAAAAGGTATTTTGACTATTGAACAAACAAGCAATGGTTATTATGGTTTCTTTTAGCTATTATGACCTAATGAGACATGCACCAAATAAGAACAACCGCTAGAACAACCTATAACACAGTGAGACAAGCAAATCCAAACACACTTTCAAAAGACTGTTTTGATGATTTTCAAAGCAAAACTCTGATCTAGACCATGCTATTGATTTAAGACTTTATAATTTCATATAATGGGACTAAATGAACATTAAACAACAACAATAATAACATAAAACCAAGAAATTACACTTATGCTAATTTAACTGCTTAAAATAAGATTTTTGCTAACTACAAATTTAAAAGAACAAGTGACTATTTTTATTGGTTAATTTCACTTAACTATAACTAATGAACAATAAGACACAGAGATTACAGCTACTAAATAACTAAAACAGTTAAATGTCAAAATGAACAAAAAGGCTTACAACTTAGATTCCAAGTGAAGACTGAGAACCAAAACTCAAGATCACTTCCTATAGCTTCCCAAGAAGCACTAAACCAAAGGGCAATCCAAAATCTACCCTGCTCCAGCTTTGATCACCATTTCCACGGATTTTTTATTTTTAACTAATTTTTTTGGTATTTTTGGTATTTTTTTTTGGTTTTTAATGCTAAGCTGAGTTTTATTGTTTCTAAAAGCTTAAATAAGCTTTCTAGGAGCTTACATGAGCTTATTCAGTCCTTGACAAAAGCTACAAACAACATTTGAACATTCATGAGAATTTTGAACATGAAAATTTTGCATAAACTGAAAAGAAGCTTATCACTGAAATTGAAACTGAAAAAGATTCACAAACACTTTAAATAACTTAAACAGAATACTTGGAAAGCTTAAATTACACTGGAAATTAAAATTGAGCTAAAATGACTTAGAAAATTAAAAATTACACTTGTTATATTGCTACAATGCTTCTCTCCTCTTTATAATCATCTTTTCCACTCTTGTCGACATCTCTGAACATATCCCACTTCATTCCAACCATTGGATTGGTCAAAATCATCATAATCGTCCATGTGGAGAATTTGGCGGGAAAAAGTCTTGAGCAGGTTTTGCACATTAATTGGATTTTGGGATATTGTGAAGGTGGAGGGGGGTTGGTATACAAGTGGTGAGACAGGTGTAAAGGGTGGATAGAGCAAATCAAGGAAACCACCATGGTATCTGGATTTTGGCGCGACAATGAGGTAAGGGATGTACAGTGCCTGGTTTTGACTTTCTTTGACCGCGCTTTAATAATACACAGAGGGTTCAAAATAGGATTTGGACTGGGCTCAAAACTGTTTTTGACTGGCTCAAGTGGGTTCAAGGTCCAAGGGTCAAGTGTGGGTTGGGCTTGTGTTGGGCTCAGCTGGGTTATTGGATTGGGTTTGATATTAGATCCGGTTTGGTTTAGTAGTAATACAAGGACCATTTTTGCAATTTCACCAAACTTGAGGGACTGAACTTGCCCATTTTCCAAAGATATCAAAAGGACCAAACTTGACAAACTTTGATAGTACAAGGATAATATTTGCATAAAATTCCATTTTTATAAATCCAAGGACTATTTTTGACAACTTTCAAACTTGAAGGACCTTTTCTGCCATTTGACCAAAGATTCATTCAAGGACTATATTTGACAACTTAGAATATTTCAGGGAGCTTGAATGATATTTTTCTTTATTTTGAATTCAGGGGACTAGATTTGACAACTTTTGAAACTTGGGGGACTAAAACTGCCAATTTTGCAAACTTGATACATTTTCATCTGATTTTGATATTTTTGCATTTAAAACACATAAAACACTTGTTTGTGATATTTTCATCATTTTGATGCATTTCCGAGTGTTTTCAGATGATTTTGCAGTTTAGATGGTACAAAAATGATGAGTATTTAGACACTCATCAATCCCCACACTAAGATATTGCTAGTCCCTAGCAATGTTTTGAAACTTTAATGGATTTTAAAGAACTCTTTACCAAAAGCCATCACTTATGGAGTAGCCAATTGTTTTGGTTCAAGTAAGAACCTTGGTACAACGATAACCAAATGATTTTGAGCAAATCAAAGTGCTGTAAACGGATTTGATTTGTCTTTACCAGAAGCCGTTTGCTTCTGGACTAGCCAACTCTTAGATAAATTATCAGTATTATCTTTGGTGAGCCGATTACCAATTATGGATTTCCAACTGCCTTTACCACAAGCCATAAACTTGCGGGCTAGCCAACTTTTCACTAGTTTTAAAGATATGGTGAGTTGAACACCATACAATTTTGGGCAAATTGGAAGCCATAAACGGATTTGAGATATCATTACCAAGAGCCGTTTGCTCCTGGATTAGCCAATCCTTATGTGAGTTAGACATGGTGGACTGATTACCATTTGCTGAGTAAGTGAAAAACACTTACTCCAAAAACAATTTTGGCAAAAAAAACGGGGGAATGGGTGGTATAATTACATGATAAAATTCGTGAGAATTCCCCACACTTAGAAATGAATATTGCCCTCAATATTCAAAGTACCGGCGGTTATGCCGAAACAAAGAACATAAAAGGGAAATACTACGTCCATTATTTTATTTTTGATATATACACATATTATTATTATTTTTTTAGAGAGCTTATATACAACAGCGGGGGGCAACTCCCCCACACTAGGGTGGTAGAAAATAGAAAGAAGTCAGAAATATGGGTGAAAACCCATATTGTGTGTGCTACTGTTTTTGATTACCGAGTCGCTAGCTTGACTCGATCCCCGCATTCATTGGTTCATGGGGAAAGTTTGTAGATCCGGGACAATCACGGGTGGAATGTCCTCTCCAAAATAATGCTTTAATCGATGACCATTCACTTTAAAATTTGGACCATCAGGTTGAGATAACTCAATGGTGCCATAAGGATAAACCTTAGCAATAGTAAATGGACCAGACCAACGGGACTTAAGCTTCCCCGAGAAAATCTTCAATCTTGAATTGAAAAGAAGGACTCGATCACCGACGTTGAAAACGCGGTTCTTGATTTTAGAGTCATGAATCTTCTTTGTCTTTTGTTTGTAGATCAAAGAGTTCTCGTATGCTTGATCACGGAGTTCATTTAGTTCATTCATTTGAACTTTTCTGTGATCACCAGCTGTCTGAATATCGAAGTTTGCATGTTTCAAGGCCCAGTATGCTTTGTGCTCGAGCTCAATCGGAAGATGACATGCCTTTCCGTACACTAGCTTGTATGGAGTACACCCGATTGGTGTTTTGTAAGCTGTACGGAAGGCCCAGAGTGCGTCATCCAGTTTATCCGACCAGGATGCACGATTTTCGCCTACTGTCCTTTCTAAAATTCTTTTAATACCACGGTTGGAGACTTCCACTTGCCCACTTGTTTGGGGGTGGTATGCAGTAGAGAGACGGTGGGTTACACCATACTTTTGCATGACACGATCAAATTGGTCATTGCAGAAATGTGTACCACGATCACTGATAATAGCTCGCGGAGTTCCAAACCTGGCAAAAAGAGATTTCAAAAATTTCACAACAACTCGGGCATCATTGGTAGGTAAAGCTTTCGCTTCAACCCATTTTGACAAATACTCAACAGCCACGAGTATGTATTTGTTACCTCGAGAAGATGGAAATGGCCCCATAAAATCAATACCCCATATGTCAAAGATCTCACAAACTTGAATGGCATTTTGTGGCATTTCATTTCTTTGAGAGATATTTCCGTGACGTTGACAAGCGTCACAGGCTTTGACAAAATCGTGGGCATCCTTATAAATCGTGGGCCAATAAAATCCGGTATCAAACACCTTTTTGGCGGTGTAGTTTGGACTATGATGGCCCCCGGTGGGTCCAGCATGGAAAGCTTTGAGAATGTCAAGAGCTTCTTGTCCATAAACACACCATCGGATGACTTGATCCGCACAGATTTTGAATAAGTAGGGGTCATCCCAGAAGTAATGTTTAACATCCTTGAAGAATTTGTTCTTCTGTTGGGTCGACATTCCTTTCACTATGAAGTTACCCGCATGGTAATTTGCGAAGTCAGAAAACCATGGGGTGGTAGAGTTTCCACGAAAAGAAACCGCATTGAGTGTCTCGAGAGGAAATGTTTCATTTATTTCCTTTTTCTCGAAAACATCTTGGTGAGGGTTTTCTAGATGGGACAGATGATCAGCACCCAGGTTCTCCGCTCCTTTTTTTATCACGTATAATGATATCAAATTCCTGGAGAAGTAGAACCCAACGGAGCAATCTCGGCTTTGCATCTTGTTTTGCAAAGAGATATTTGAGAGCCGAGTGATCCGTATACACCACGCATTTGGTCAAGATTAAGTACGGCCGAAACTTCTCAAATGCACACACCACGGCTAATAACTCTTTTTCTGTGGTGGTGTAATGAGTTTGAGCTTCAGTCATAGTTTTGCTTGCGTAGTGGATAGGCTGAAAATTCTTGCTTCTACGTTGCCCTAAGACTGCACCGATAGCAAAATCACTTGCATCGCACATGAGCTCAAAAGGCAAGTCCCAGTCGGGAGCAATGAGAATGGGTGCTTCAGTAAGCTTTTTCTTTAATGTTTCAAAAGCTTCGATGCACTCAAGTGAGAAGATAAAAGGAGTCTCTTTTTCAAGAAGATGGGTCATAGGCCGGGCGATCTTAGAAAAATCTTGTATGAATCTGCGATAGAAACCGGCATGACCTAAAAAACTCCTAATACCTTTGACGGTAGTAGGATGAGGCAATTTAGCAATAACATCGACTTTTGGTCTATCTACCTCAATCCCATTTTTTGAAATCTTATGGCCAAGGACAATGCCTTCTTTGACCATAAAGTGGCTCTTCTCCCAATTTAGACAAAGATTGGTGTCCTTACACCGTTTGAGCATTTTATCTAAATGGGAGAGACATGTTTGAAATGAATCCCCAATGACCGAGAAGTCATCCATAAACACCTCCATTGTTTCCCCGATCATGTCGTGGAATATGGCCATCATACATCGTTGGAACGTGCCAGGAGCATTACATAAGCCAAAAGGCATACGTCTATAGGCAAAAGTTCCGTATGGGCATGTGAATGTGGTCTTTTCTTGATCCTGTGGATCAATGGGGATCTGAAAATAACCTGAGAAACCATCAAGGAAACAATAGTACTCGTTCCCTGCTAATCTCTCAAGCATTTGGTCCATGAAGGGTAGAGGAAAATGGTCTTTTCGGGTGGCGTCATTCAACTTACGATAGTCAATGCAAACACGCCATCCCGTAACCAATCGAGTTGGAATTAACTCGTTATCTTCATTTGTGACAACAGTTATGCCACCCTTTTTAGGAACACAATGAATTGGGCTAACCCAAGGACTATCTGAGATTGGGTAAATCAATCCTGCATCAAGAAGTTTGATAACCTCCTGTTTGATAACATCATGGATCTTAGGATTCACCCTTCTCTGATGTTGAACTGCTGGTTTGAAGTCATCCTCCATCAAGATTTTGTGAGTACAAAATTCAGGGTTGATACCCTTGATGTCGGAGAGTTTCCAAGCAATTGCTTGCTTGTGTGACTTCAAGACCTTTATAAGAGCAGTCTTTTCATCTTTGCTCAAATCTCGAGCAATAATGACGGGTAATTTATCATCACCTTCAAGAAATGCATACTCGAGATGAGGTGGTAAGTCTTTAAGTTCGACTTCAGGAAATTCTTCAGTTTTCTCAACTGACTTGACTTCCTTGTTATGAAGTTCGACGGGAGGGAGTGGAGGAGAAGTGTCCTGATTTAACAACTTCTCAGGAAGAAGAATATCTCCCTCTAGGTTAATCTCATTGTTATTAACCTTATCTGGAATTGAATCACTAGTGCGAGGGGTTGATGATGGATCATCATTAAGCAACTTCTCAATGAGAAGTATGTCCCCCTCGATGTCAATTGGAGCATGATCAATTTCCCATGGAACAGAATCACTAGCCAAGTATGCTTCAATCTCTTCCAAGATGAAGTCTCTTCCTTCAAAAGGAGTGATAGAAGGAGTAGAATTGGCAATGATAGGTTGAGATGAATGAGTGAGATTATCACTCGAAGAATTATGAACATAACCAAGAACTTCTTGAGAGTACTCTTCCGAAGCAACATCAATGATATCTATTCGGTTAACCGACTCAGAATCATAGTTTGCGGAGTACCTCGAAGTTTGATCAAGGTTAAAGGGGACAGCTTCATTACCAACACGTAATGTGATTTCTTGCTCAAATACATCAATGAGAGCGACCCGTTTCGTAGGAATCCTCGACCAACAATGAGAGGAACCGTGATCATCATGCGAAATCAACAACTACAAAGTCGGCTGGAAAATGGAACTTTCCTACTTTCACAAATACGTCCTCGGCAATGCCAAGAGGACGGGATATTGTACGATCTGCAAGCTCGAGAGTCATGCATGTAGGAGTAAGTTCCGGAAGAGAAAGTTTCTTCCATACTGAATAAGGCATCAGATTGATGCTTGCACCAAGATCTGCTAAGGCAAAGCATTCAACCATTCCTGGAAATACACAAGGTAAGAGAAATTTTCCAGGATCTCCAAGCTTTTCTAGAAGCTTCTTCAAGATAACTGCAGAGCAGTTCTCGTTTAGAGGAGTTTTTGCCATTTCAAACAGCTTTTCCTTATTGCTTAACATGTGTTTGAGAGTTGATGCAAACTTGGGCATCAGCATGATAGCATCCGCAAAGCTTATGTCAAAATGTAGCTCTTGGAAAATTTGAAAAAATTTGTCCATTTGATGACTGGCTTTTTCGCGGAGCTTTTGCTCATTCAAACGTGATGGGTAAGGAATAGAAGATTTGGATTTGGTGTTCTCAACAGGAGCTACAAGAGGTTCAAAAAAACTCTGGATTTGATTTGGGTTTCTGGACACTTGAGGTTGGACTACCGAAGGTGGGACGTTGTGCGGTACTTCGTGGGCAGAAAAATGCACCTTGTCTGTTGTATCCTTGGTAACTTGACTCATTGCTCCTAGTGGAGGAGGTATTGGAGTCGAAGGTCCATTGTGTGTCTTAGGTTCACTTTCTACTACCTTTGGGAGAGAAGAAGAGGTAGTAGGAATAGCAGGTCCATCATATGAAACACCACTTCTGGTTGTGATCGCCTTTGCATCACCCCTCGGGTTAGCGATCGTGTTGCTCGGAAGTTTTCCTGAGCCCGAGGGTTGATCATTTAAAGACTTCTTTAGATCAGCGATCTGACTGACCAACAACCTGTTCATTTCATCTTGGGATTTCATGAATGGCTTGAGTTTGATTAGGAAAATGCTGGCCTCTAATGTTGGGATTAGGGCCTTGATTTTGAAAATTTCCTTGATTAGGATTCATATTCCCATGAAATTGATTCCCTCGATTGAAATTGTTTTGATTAAGGTTCCCTTGATGTTGGAAACCTTGATTAGGTCCGGGATAGAAATTACCTTGTTTTTGATAACCTTGGTTCATTCTAGGTTGGTTCGATTCCGGTTGTATGTTAGGATTCTGGTTAAAACCGGGTGGTGCCTGATTAGTGTTAGCACGGTAGTGTGGTTCATTTGGAGGACGGTATTGATTACCTCCCTGATGTGAAGTACCGGCTAGAGCATTGGCTTCAAATGGACTACCATCGGTGGCAGTACAATTGTAGTATGCATGAGGGCCACCACAAGTAACACAAACTTCAACTTTCTTCACTTCACCATGTGATGGTGTCTGTGTGAAAGTGACTTTCTTTTGGTCTGCAAGAACCAAAGCTGAACAATATCCGTGAGTTTGTCAATCTTAGCATCGGTGCTAGATGTACTCACGGGAGATGAAGTAGAAGGTCCAGCATTAGACTGAGATAGATATGTCTTTGTGCGAAAGGGCGGACCTGGGACTTGTTTTCAATGATTTGTAAGGCTTCCTTAGTGGTCTTGCTCAGGAAATTACCTCCCGCGGAGGCATTTAAAGAGTCTTGATTAGTCTGGTTCAGACCATTATAGAAAGTATCCATTTGCATTAACTCGGTAAAACCATGATGCGGACACTTGCGGAGCAGCTCTTTGTAACGATCTCATGCCTCCACGAATGATTCATCAAATCTTTGAGAAAATTTCATTATCTCATTCTTAAGACTTGTAGTTCGTGATGGAGGATAGAATTCGTTAACAAATTTGGTGACTAAATCCTCCCATGTCTCAATGGAACGAGGGGGTTGTTTCTCAAGCCAATTCCGGGCTTGTCCCTCTAGAGAGAATGGGAACAGAAGAAGCTTAATTGCTTCATGTGGGACATTCTTGTATTTGATGGTAGATGCAATCTTGTTAAACCATCGAATGTGTGCATGAGGATCATCCCGCTCAAAACCATAAAATTGGCTTTGGGTTACAAGATTAAGCAACCCGGTTTTGAGCTCAAAGGTATCGAACGATGGCTGGGACAACAATGGCATCTCCGTAACCCTCGATGGGTGCTTGGAGAAGCTCATTCATAGGTTTATCTTCTGCCATTACGACGGGGGTGGTGGTGGTAGACGTTCCTCAGTCACGGCTGAAGGAGCAGAACGTCCTCTACGCCTACGAGGAATATTTGCAAGCTCAGAAAGTGGACTTGTAGAGCTGGAAGAACGAGTGCGCATGCACTAAGCTTAAAAATCAATTTTCAAAACAAATGCGAGGCAAAACGACAAGTGAACTTAACCAATAATCACAAATGAAATGGCTTCTTTGAAAAAGGTACACCAAATCACAAGGACACAAAGGCAAGTTTTAAATCTGATGTTCGGGAACTTATTATGGTCACACCCCCAGTTAGTAGGTGTACTGCCTTGATTTGCGGTGGTTGATTTTTATGTATATATTAAGTACCACTGAAAAGACGTAGGTATGGATTTGTGCAAAGGGTTAAAAACTTTTGGAAAATATTTTTGGTATCGTCTCGTTTAACCAAATCGTATCTCTTCAAGAATCACCTTAAAGAAAATACAAGATAGAAAACGTTCCGATTGTTTTGTTGTTTTATATTGTTTTGGTGTTGTTAACACTTTAGGAAAAGTGTTAATGAAATTTTTGATAATTTGATAACTTTACAAAAAACTGTTTACAAACGGTGGTATATGTGCAAGTACGGATCTGAAAACTGCTTAAAACACGCTAAAGCCTCCCCGGCAGCGGCGCCAAAATTTGATTCGCTCCTGAACAGTCAAGTTTAATCACACAAGCTGACCACTTGTGAATGGCCAACCGTAATAAACTTAAAACAGCTCAGAAACAAATGCAATTAAGATCAGAGGAATATAGTGGATTCCTGGGTCGTTAAGTCCCACGGAGACTCAATGGTGTTTCAAAACTTTTCAGATGATAGAATGATCACTAAGGATAGTGATCAGTAAAGATTTTGATGGATTATTACACTACTGATTGATTGGAAAGGAATTGGATACAGAATTGTAAAACACAACAATCAGATTAACAAACGTAAATACGTACGTTTAAAATACGTAAACGTATAAAACAAAACGTGAGATCTAAGAAATTTAAGGCCTACAAAGATGAAAATGACATTTTTGGAATCCTAAAAACAAAAGAAAATTATTAGAAAAAGAAAATTATTTTTACAACTATTTATTTAATTATTATTAATTAAAAACTATTTTAAACTATTTAATAATACTCCAAAATAAAAGAAAATATGAAATAAAGCTAGAAAAATAAAATTATGATTCAGAAAAATCTAAAATATTATAAAACTTATTTTAAAATTGAAAATATATTTTTTTACACTTTTTATCTATTTAATACTAATTAATTACTATTTAAAATACACTTAAATACTAGAAAATATAAAATAAACATGGAAAAATGAAATTTTAACTTATAAAAACCTAAAATATGATAAAACTAATTTTAGGACTGAAAAGATATTTTTTATGCTTTTTAATTATTTATTACTAATTATCTAATACTTTTAACTATTCAAAATTATAATAAATACTAAACAGATTAGGAAAATTATGAAACTTTTTCTAAAAATAACTTAAGGTGACAGGAGGCTAAGAAAAATATAAAAACTAGATTTGCTTAATAATAAGCTAAAAAGAAAAATCTAAAAGCTAATTAATATTAAATAAACACTATCACTATATTTAAAATGATGTTTTTGTGGATTTTCTTTTTGAAAACTATTTAACTACTGAAAATAGGAAACTTTAATAAAGACAAAAATTTTAGAACTTAAAAATAAGCTGATTAAGAGCTAAAAATCTCAACAGTTTTGAGTATGAGCTTATATTGATGTTTTAAGCTCAAATAAACTTGCAAATTGGAAATAAAAGTGAGATAAGCTAAAACAAGCTACAAGCTACTTATATTAAGCTAGAAAACACAAATAAGCATACTGATAAGCTGGAATTAATCTAATAAGCAATATCACAAACTTCTATCCAAACAGGCTGCAGAGATTTTCAAGGCAAAATAAGCTAAGGGCAAAAGCTCCTAAGCTCAAAACAAAGGAATTTGAGTCAACAAGCTGGCTAGGTGGGCTTCCCAAAAAGCCAAAGCTTACACTGTGGGGACAACTGGAGAGCTTATAAAGAACTTGTGAAAAAGGGTCCAGTTCACTGCTCAGCTTAAGCTGAGTCAGTGTTAGCTGAGTGTTGGACAGAAATTAAAACCACTAGCAGCCCTATCAAATGAGCTACAAATTGAAAAGCTAAAGTTGAAACTTCAAGATGGCTATGTCAGCTACCCAAAGAACCAAGAATCACAAGCTATGATTAACTAATGAGCTTTTTGCAAGCTTGTGAAAATGGGCTTAAAACTGTGCACAGGGCATTATTTTGAAATAGGGTCTTAAATAAGCTAAGGTTTAAGCTACTAAATAAGCTATCTGAAAATTATAAAAATTACTAAGATAGAGATGAGCAGCTAGATTTTTATATCCCAAAGGCTCAAATCATGAAACTCAATATTTAATCCTATATAAAATAATCTATTTTATTCAAAAATGACCAAATGGAAAATTTTGACTTTTATAAAAACTAACTAAGTTGACTATTATGAACTTGTAATCAAATCTAATGACTGATTATGTTGTATTAAGTTATAATAAGACTATAATAAGCTAAATTACCAAGTTTTAAGCTATTATGATGAGTTTTACCTATTAAATCTTAACAGTTATGAAATGGTGTGAGATTAAAAGGTATTTTGACTATTGAACAAACAAGCAATGGTTATTATGGTTTCTTTTAGCTATTATGACCTAATGAGACATGCACCAAATAAGAACAACAGCTAGAACAACCTATAACACAGTGAGACAAGCAAATCCAAACACACTTTCAAAAGACTGTTTTGATGATTTTCAAAGCAAAACTATGATCTAGACCATGCTTGATTTCAGGACTTTATAATTTCATATAATGGGACTAAATGAACATTAAACAACAACAATAATAACATAAAACCAAGAAATTACACTTATGCTAATTTAACTGCTTAAAATAAGATTTTTGCTAACTACAAATTTAAAAGAACAAGTGACTATTTTTATTGGTTAATTTCACTTAACTATACCTAATGAACAATAAGACACAGAGATTACAGCTACTAAATAACTAAAACAGTTAAATGTCAAAATGAACAAAAAGGCTTACAACTTAGATTCCAAGTGAAGACTGAGAACCAAAAATCAAGATCACTTCCTATAGCTTCCCAAGAAGCACTAAACCAAAGGGCAATCCAAAATCTACCCTGCTCCAGCTTTGATCACCATTTCCACGGATTTTTTATTTTTAACTAATTTTTTTGGTATTTTTGGTATTTTTTTTTTTTGGTTTTTAATGCTAAGCTGAGTTTTATTGTTTCTAAAAGCTTAAATAAGCTTTCTAGGAGCTTACATGAGCTTATTCAGTCCTTGACAAAAGCTACAAACAACATTTGAACATTCATGAGAATTTTGAACATGGAAATTTTGCATAAACTGAAAAGAAGCTTATCACTGAAATTGAAACTGAAAAAGGTTCACAAACATTTTAAATAACTTAAACAGAATACTTGGAAAGCTTAAATTACACTGGAAGTTAAAATTGAGCTAAAACGACTTAGAAAATTAAAAATTACACTTGTTATATTGCTACAATGCTTCTCTCCTCTTTATAATCATCTTTTCCACTCTTGTCAACATCTCTGAACATATCCCACTTCATTCCAACCATTGGATTGGTCAAAATCATCATAATCGTCCATGTGGAGAATTTGGCGGGAAAAAGTCTTGAGCAGGTTTTGCACATTAATTGGATTTTGGGATATTGTGAAGGTGGAGGGGGGTTGGTATACAAGTGGTGAGACAGGTGTAAAGGGTGGATAGAGCAAATCAAGGAAACCACCATGGTATCTGGATTTTGGCGCGACAATGAGGTAAGGGATGTACAGTGCCTGGTTTTGACTTTCTTTGACCGCGCTTTAATAATACACAGAGGGTTCAAAATAGGATTTGGACTGGGTTCAAAACTGTTTCTGACTGGCTCAAGTGGGTTCAAGGTCCAAGGGTCAAGTGTGGGTTGGGCTTGTGTTGGGCTCAGCTGGGTTATTGGATTGGGTTTGATATTAGATCCGGTTTGGTTTATGATCGGTTCCGAACCGTCAAGTTTTCTCACACAAGCTAGCCACTTGTGAATGGCTAACCGTAAGAAACTTAAAACAGTTCAGACACCAATGCAATGAAGATCAGGAGAGTATAGTGTTTCCCCAGGTCGTTATGTCCCAACGAGCTGTGCGATGAATCACCAAACGAATAGTGATCGAGAGAATTTGAACGGGAAAAGGATTGTGATTATAGCTACAGAGAAAGTCTATAAATTACAGAGGCTTAAATGCAAATCGAAAAAAATTAAAAAGATAAAAAAATATTAAATAAACGCTATCACTATTTGCAAAATGATGTTTTTGATTTTTCTTTTATAAAACTTAAATTAAAAACTACGTTACGTATAAAAGAAAATGTGAACTTAAACAATATAAATCCTAAAAATATGAAAATGACATTTTTACAAACCTAATGATAAAAGAAATTTTTTTTTTAAAAAAAGAAAATTATTTTTATAACTATTTAACTAATTATTATTAATTAAAAACTATTTTTAACTATTTAATAATAGCCTAAAATACAAGAAAATATGAAATAAAGCTAGAAAAATGAAATTATGACTTGGAAAAATCTAAAATAACTAAAGAGAATTTTCAAAACTATTTTCGTATTTTTCTGATTATTTTTCTATTTTCTATGAATTAAATACTATTTAAAACTAATTAAATTACTAAAAATTGCAAATTTAACTATGAAAAATCTGGAAAAAATTTTTTTTGGCTTCTTATATTTATTTTAACCTAGGAAAAACGAAAACTTATTTTTTTGAAACTTTTCTGAATTAATTGTATTAAAAGCTAATTAAATAAGCCTAAAAACTGTTTTAAATAAAGAAAAATAGCAAACAGTGATGAAAAATTATGAAAATTTCAGGAAAAGTCTAAAATAATATATTGAATCTAAGAAAAATATGAAAACAGTGGCTTATGTGGTGGAATATGAAACTGCAGTGCAAGTGCTTATGTAATAAGCACTTGAAATAAGCAAAAGGTACAAACTGGGCACCAATCTTTCACAGAAGCTATAATAAGCTTAAACTACTCAAATGAAACTAATTTTAACTATCCTAAACCACTGAAATGTAAAAGACACAGATTTGACTTGATTGATTTAAGTGCCAAAACAGATTTTTAGCTACTTTTGAAGCTAATGCAACTGCTTATTGGACAAGCTTGTGTGAAAAACAAGACTGGAGACTTCAAGTCAACCAGCTTAACTATCTATAAACCAAGGTTCAGACCCTAAGGACCTAAGACCAACCCTGTGCAGGGTCTTAAAATGCCTGTCACACTCAGCTAATACTGAGTGTGCACAGGGCATATAAGAGCTTATTGAGCAGCTTATTTTGACCTCAAGGAGCTTTTGAAAAAAATTGCAAAAATCATTTATAGAAACTAAACCAGTTGAAATTATAAATCCCAAATTTTCCCTTGATTTGACCCAGAATTGAAGCAATGAAAAATCACCTTAGGTTGGGTGAAAACTAGATTTTCACTTTTTGACTTTTTGACAGTTATGAGATGTTGACTTATTTGAACTTTGAAACTAATTTAAGGACTGAGATTGATGTTCAATGATGAAATGAGACTACTGCAAGCTATTTCTATATAATGCAAACACAAAACAAGCTTTTGACTTAACAAAATTCCAACAGTTGTGAGATTAGGACAGTAGAGAGATGATTTTGACTTTTGCTTATGTAGTGAGTAATATGATGACCAAAATGATTCAAAGGGACTATATTAAGACTGATTAGTCAGATATCAAGCACAGACAAGAGCTCAAGCTCTTGTAAACCACTAATCCAAACACAACTTTTGTGACAGATTTGCTTTGTAAACTAAGCTACCTACTGATATATGCTTAAGCTAACACTGAAATTTAGTCTAGTTATCCTAATTATAACTACTGAACAGGTTTAAGCCATCAATGATCACAGATACAAACACAAACATTTTATGCAACTGAGTTAGAAAATGGAATTGAGATAAAACTCACAAGTGTCCAGCTTGTTAGTGCAGCTTAAACCAGACCCATAACTATGCTAATTGAAGCTATTCCAACCCAAATCAGATCAAGATCAACCCATATCCAGTTCCATATCAGCAATTCAGAACCATTCACCCATTAGCATTGCAGTTTTGACTTTTGTTGACCAAGTCCTAAATGTGATTTAAACTGAACTATAACCTTAACAAAAGCTATAAATAGCTTAACTAAGCTTGTTAGAATTTAAAAATAAACTACTGAAGCTTATATGTAAGATCATGAAATTGAAATTTTTTAACAGTAAACATTAAAAACATGAAACTTTAATACAACTTGAATTAATACTTGAAAACAGTCTTAATACATTGGAATAACTTAATTTGATACAATTCAACTTGAAATTACAACTTTTGACTTAAACTAAAACATTTAACTTAAAAACGACATATAGGAAATTTTAAAACTAAATTCTACTACTCTCTTTGCTTCTCTTCTTCCTTTTATACACCAAAAGTCTTCTCTCACATCTCTGATCAATTCCCACTTGATTTGTTTTGACCATTGGATGGCTTGAGCTCTTTTTAGCCATTGATTCGGTTTTGGCGCCAAAAATGGTTTTGCCAGTTGGACTGATAACTTGTGATAGTGGAAGGAGCATTGAATGCATTTTGGCTTGGGGTGAGGTGGAGTGATAAGGGTGGGTGTGATGATGATGGAGTGTGGGTAGGAGTTGCAGGCAAGGTGTGATGATGGAGTGGGAAGGGAAACCCGTGAGGGCGGGAGTGGTTAAGTCAAATGGGGTTTGACTGGGTATATTAAAAGGGAAGGGTCAAAAGGATAATGGCAGGGGGTCACAAGGGAAAATGGCAGGGGTCCAATTGGCTTTGACAAGGTCCAAAGGTGCAAAGGTTTAAGGTTTAATATCAAGGACCTTTTGTGTAATTTCTGAAAAATGGAGGACCAATTCTGCCATTTTGCAAAGTTGTTTCAAGGGACCACAATTGATAAGTTTCCATAATACAAGGACCAAAATAGATTTTTTTCAAATTTCCAAGGACTATTTTTGCCAATTTTTAAACTTGAAGGACCAAACTTGTAATTTCTCAAAACTTTTGATATTTTTCACCAAAGGACTAATTTTGACAACTTATGATTTTAAAAGGACCTTTGGTGACTTTTATTTTGAAATTAAGCTCAGGGACTATTTCTGACAATTTTTGAAACTTGGGGGACTAAAACTGCCAATTATGCAAACTTAGCTTATTTTTCATCTGATTTTGGAATATTTTTAGTATTTTGATGCATTTCTGAGCATTTTTAAATGTTTTGTAGTTCAGATTTGACCAAAAATGATGAGTATTACACACTCATCAATCCCCCACACTAAACTATTGCCAGTCCCTAGCAATCTTTTGAGAAAAACTTAATGGATTTGAATCTCTTTACCAAAAGCCATTACTTCTGGAGTAGCCAAATGTTTCAGTTCAAGTAAAAACTATGGTACACTGATAACCATGTGATTTTGAGCAAACCACCAGCTTCCAACGGATTTGATTTGTTTTTACCAGAAGCCGTTTGCTTCTGGACTAGCCAACTCTTAGATAAATTATCAATATTATCTTTGGTGAGCTGATTACCAATTATGGTTTTCCACTGCCTTTACCACAAGCCATAAACTTGCGGGCTAGCCAACTCTTCACTTTTAAGGATATGGTGAGCTGAATACCATACAATTTTGGGCAAATTGCAAGCCGTCAACGGATTTGAGATATCTTTACCAAGAGCCATTTGCTCCTGGATTAGCCAATCCTTTTTTTTATTAGACATGGCGGACTGATAACCATAAGCTGAGTAAGTGTAAAACACTTACTCCATTTTTTTTGGCCAAAAACGGGGGAATTGGGCGGTATAATTACTTGATAAAATTCGTGAGAATTTCCCCCCACACTTAGAAATGAATATTGCCCTCAATATTCAAAGTACCGGCTGTTATGCCGAAACTGAGAACGTAAAAGGGAAATACTACGGCCATTATTTGAATTTTTTTTTTTTTTTTTTTTTTGAAATCACTTATATACAACAGTGGGGGGCAACTCCCCCACACTAGGGTGGTAGAAAGATAGAAAGAAGTCAGAAATATGGGTGAAAACCCATATGGCATGCTACTGTTTTTGATTCCCGAGTCGCTAGCTTGACTCGATCCCCGCATTCATTGGTTCATGGGGAAAGTTTGTAGATCCGGGACAACCACAGGAGGAATGTCCTCTCCAAAATAATGCTTCAACCGATGACCATTCACTTTAAAGTTTGGACCATCGGGTTGAGATAACTCAATGGTTCCATATGGAAAGACTTTAGTGATGGTAAATGGTCCAGACCAGCGGGATTTTAATTTTCCCGAGAAAATCTTCAATCTTGAGTTTAAAAGAAGGACTCGATCACCGACGTTGAAAACGCGGTTTTTGATTTTGGAGTCATGAATCTTCTTTGTCTTTTCTTTGTAGATCAAAGAGTTCTCATATGCTTGATCACGGAGTTCATTTAATTCATTCATTTGAACTTTCCGGTGATCACCAGCTGTCTGAATATCGAAGTTGGCATGCTTCAAGGCCCAATATGCCTTGTGCTCAAGCTCAACTGGCAGATGACATGCCTTCCCGTACACTAGCTTGTATGGAGTGCACCCGATGGGTGTTTTATAAGCTGTTCGGAAGGCCTATAGTGCGTCATCTAGCTTATCCGACCAAGAGGCACGGTTTTCGCCTACTGTCCTTTCCAAGATTCTTTTAATCCCCCGGTTGGAAACTTCCACTTGCCCACTAGTTTGGGGGTGGTAAGCAGTAGAGAGACGGTGAGTTACACCATACTTTTGCATGACTCTTTCAAACTGGTCATTGCAGAAATGCGTACCATGATCACTGATTATAGCTCGTGGAGTTCCAAACCTAGCAAAAAGAGATTTTAAGAATTTCACAACAACTCGGGCATCGTTGGTAGGCAAAGCCTTAGCTTCAACCCATTTTGACAAATAGTCAACGGCCACGAGTATGTATTTGTTTCCGCGAGACGAAGGAAATGGCCCCATAAAGTCAATGCCCCAGATGTCAAAAATCTCACACACTTGAATGGCGTTTTGCGGCATTTCATTTCTTTGTGAGATATTCCCGTGACGTTGACAAGCGTCACAGGTTTTGACAAATTCATGGGCATCCTTGTAAATCGTGGGCCAATAGAATCCGGAATCAAACACCTTCTTGGCGTGTAGTTGGGGCTATGATGTCCCCCAGTAGGTCCAGAATGGCAAGCCTTGAGAATGTCATTGGCTTCCTGACCATACACACATCGCCTGATGACTTGATCCGCGCAAATTTTGAACAAGTAGGGGTCGTCCCAGAAATAATGTTTCACATCTTTAAAGAATTTGTTTTTCTGTTGGGACGACATCCCTTTCACCACAAAGTTACCCGCATGGTAATTTGCAAAGTCAGCAAACCATGGGGTAGAAGAGTCTCCACGAAAAGAAACCACATTGAGTGTTTCGAGAGGGAATGTTTCATTTATTTCCTTTCTCTCGAACACATTCTGGTGAGGGTTTTCTAGACGGGATAGATGATCAGCAGCCAGGTTCTCAGCTCCTTTTTTATCACGTATAATGATATCAAATTCTTGTAGGAGGAGAACCCAACGGAGCAATCTCGGCTTTGCATCTTGTTTTGCAAAGAGATATTTGAGAGCCGAGTGATCCGTATACACCACGCATTTGGTCAATATAAGGTATGGCCGAAACTTTTCAAACGCATACACCACAGCTAATAATTCTTTTTCTGTAGTGGTGTAATGGGTTTGAGCTTCAGTCATAGTTTTACTTGCGTAGTGGATAGGCTGAAAATGCTTGGTTTTTCGTTGCCCCAGGACTGCACCGATAGCAAAATCACTTGCATCGCACATGAGCTCAAAGGGTAAATCCCAGTCGGGGGCAACAAGAATGGGTGCTTCCGTAAGCTTTTTCTTTAATGTTTCAAAAGCTTCGATGCACTCAGGAGAGAAGATAAAAGGAGCATCTTTTTCGAGAAGATGGGTCATAGGCCGAGCGATTTTAGAGAAATCTTGAATGAATCTACGATAAAACCCGGCATGACCTAGAAAACTCCTAATACCTTTGACGGTAGTAGGATGAGGAAATTTAGCAATAACATCAACTTTTGCTCTATCTACCTCAATCCCGTTTTTTGAAATCTTATGGCCAAGGACTATGCCTTCTTTGACCATAAAGTGGCTATTCTCCCAATTTAGACAAAGATTGGTATCTTCACACCGTTGAAGCATTTTTTCTAAATGGGAGAGACATGTATGAAACGAGTCCCCAATGACCGAGAAGTCATCCATAAACACCTCCATTGTTTCCCCGATCATGTCGTGGAAAATTGCCATCATACATCGTTGGAACGTGCCAGGAGCATTACATAGGCCAAAAGGCATACGTCTGTAGGCAAAAGTTCCGTATGGGCAGGTGAATGTGGTGTTTTCTTGATCCAGCGGATCAATGGGGATCTGAAAGTAACCCGAGAAACCATCAAGGAAACAATAGTATTCGTTCCCTGCTAATCTCTCAAGCATCTGGTCCATGAAGGGTAGAGGAAAATGGTCTTTACGGGTGGCTTCGTTTAACTTGCGATAGTCAATACACACACGCCATCCCGTAACCAATCGAGTAGGAATTAACTCGTTTTCTTCATTTGTGACAACAGTTATGCCACCCTTTTTTGGAACGCAATGAATTGGACTGACCCAAGGGCTATCAGAGATCGGGTAAATTAAACCGGCATCAAGAAGTTTGAGAACCTCTTGTTTGATAACCTCATGAATCTTAGGATTCACCCTTCTCTGATGTTGGACTGCTGGTTTGAAGTCATCCTCCATTAAGATTTTGTGAGTACAAAACTCAGGGTTGATACCCTTAATGTCGGAGAGTTTTCAAGCAATTGCTTGCTTGTGTGACTTCAAGACCTTTATGAGAGCTGTTTTCTCCTTCTCAGTTAAGTCTTTAGCAATTATGACGGGTAATTTATCATCACCCTCCAGGAATGCATACTCGAGATGAGGAGGTAGGTCCTTAAGTTCAACCTCGGGAAATTCTTCAGTAGATGTTTGTACTGATTTGATTTCCTCAATCGTGATTTCTTTCGGAGGGAGTGAAGGTAATGGATCTTCATTTAACAATTGCTCAAGATAGAGAATATCCCCCTCCGAATCATAAACACCATCAATTCCAGGCGGAATTGATTCATCACTAGCAAGAAACTCATCGATCTCTTCCAGAAAGAAGTCACCTCCCTCAAACGGAGTGAGAGAGGGGGAAGAGTCGGCAATGATTGGTTTAGAAGATGTGGTGGAATCCCCACTCACAGAATTATGAAGATAACCAAGAAACTCTTGAGAGTACTCCTCTGAAGAAATATCAATTAAATCGACTTGATTAACTGATTCAGTATCATAATTTGAGGAGTACCTTGAAGTTTGATCAAGGTTAAAGGTAACAGCTTCATTACCCACACGTAACGTGATTTCTTGCTCAAATACATCAATAAGAGCACGACCCGTTCTCAGGAATCCTCGTCCAACAATGAGAGGAACCCGATGATCGGCATCGAAATCAACAACCACAAAGTCAGCTGGAAAATGGAACTTTCCTACTTTCATGAATACATCCTCGACGATGCCAAGAGGACGCGATATAGAACGATCTGCAAGCTCAAGAGTCATGCAGGTAGGAATAAGTTCTGGAAGAGAAAGTTTCTTCCACACTGAATAAGGCATCAGATTGATGCTTGCACCAAGATCGGCAAGGGCAAAACATTCAATCATCCCAGGAAAAACACAAGGAAGAAGAAATTTTCCGGGATCTCCTAGCTTCTCGGGAAGCTTCTTTAACAGAACTGCTGAGCAGTTCTCGTTCAAAGGAGTCTTAGCCATTTCAAACAGTTTTTCCTTATTGCTCAACATGTGTTTGAGAGTTGATGCAAACTTAGGCATCAGCATGATAGCATCCGCGAAGCTTATGTCAAAATGAAGTTCCTGGAAAATTTGAAAGAATTTTTCCATTTGATGACTAGCTTTCTCGCGGAGGTTTTGCTCATTTAAACGTGAGGGGTAAGGAATAGAAGTTTTGGATTTGGGGTTGCCAACTGGAGGTTCAAAAACAACTCCAGGTTTGGTTTTTGGGACAAGCTGAGGATGGACATTGCTGGTACTTCCGTTATTAGTAGGAAGTTCCTTGTCCTTTGTCGCCTCAGGTTCGCTTTCCACTACCTTCGGGAGAGAAGAAGAAGAGGTAGTAGGAATAGCGGGTCCATCATACGAAGTACCACTTCTGGTTGTGATCGCTTTTGCATCGCCCCTCGGATTAGCGATCGTGTTGCTAGGTAAAGTACCTGAGCCCGAGGGTCGATCATTTAAAGACTTCTTAATGTCAGAAATATGGCTAACCAACAACCTGTTCATTTCCTCTTGGGATTTCATGAATTGTTTCAACAACTCATCAGATGATGGTCCAGTTGGAACAATAGCTTGATTTTGCACAGGAAAATTATGGCCTCTATTGTTAGGATTAGGGCCTTGATTTTGAAAATTTCCTTGATTATTGCCATGAAAATACCCTGGGTTGAAATTTCCCTGACCTTGGTTTCTATTAAAATTTCCTTGGTGTTGGAAGTTTTGACTTTGATTTTGAAAACCGTTATTTTGACTAAAATTACCTTGGTTTTGAAAACCTTGGTTTATTCTATTCTGATTTTGATTACAGTTTTGGTTGAAACCGGGAGGTCCAGGGTAGTGGTTAGGACGGTGGTTCGGGTCTATAGGAGCACGGTATTGGTTGCCTCCTTGATTAGAAATCCCGCCCACAGCATTAGCTTCAAAAGGGTTACCATCGGTGGCCATACAATTGTAGTAAGCATGGGGGCCACCACAAGTAACACAGACTTCCACTTTCTTAACTTCAGCAGGAGGTGAAGTTTGTGGAAAAGAGACTTTCTTTTGGTTGGAGAGAACCAAAGCTTGAATAGCTTCCGTGAGTTTGTCAATCTTAGCATCGGTGCTAGATTGACTCACGGGCGATGAAGAAGAAGGACCAACACTGACTTGGGAAACAACCGGCTTGCTTCGTGCAGTGCGGACTTTAGACTTGTTTTCAATGATCGCTAAAGCTTCTTTGACAGTTTTGCTTAAGAAATTTCCTCCCGCGGAGGAATTGAGAGAATCTTGATCAGATTGACTCACTCCATTATAGAAAGTATCGAGTTGCATCAACTCGGAGAAACCGTGGTGAGGACATTTGCGAAGCAACTCCTTAAAACGATCCCACGATTCACTGAAGGATTCATCAAACTTTTGAGTGAACTTGATGATTTCATTTTTAAGACTCGTGGTTTTGGAAGGTGGATAGAATTCATTCACAAATTTCTTCACCAGGTCTTCCCATGTCTCAATTGATTGAGGGGGTTGTTTTTCAAGCCAAATTCGGGCTTGTCCCTCAAGAGAAAATGGGAACAGAAGAAGCTTAACAGCATCAGTAGGGAAATTTTTGTATTTGATGGTAGATGCAATCTTGTTAAACCATCGAATATGAGCATGAGGATCATCCCGCTCAAAACCATAGAATTGACTTGAGGTTACAAGATTCAGTAATCCGGTTTTGAGCTCAAAATTTTCAGCCACAATGGCTGGGATAACAATAGCATCTCCATACCCGTCGATGGGTGCCTGGAGAAGCTCACACATAGGACGTTCTTCCGCCATGATAGCGGAAGTAGTGTGAGCAGTCCGGATCTCAGATCCGACTGATGGAGCAGAAAGTCTACGGACACGCCTTCTTGGAATCTTGACAAGCTCACGAAATGGGCTTACAGACCTAGAAGAGCGAGTGCGCATGCACTAGAGTTAACTCTAAGAGATCTCAGAGTTAAGGAAGGGAATTATGAAAGTGAATTATGAAAATGGGGTAAGAAGAATCTTTTTGAGTTTTCTGGTTTTTGACAAGTAAATATAACAACAAATCCAATTAAAACAAAATCGAGGCAAAACAACAGTGAACTTAAACCAATAATCACAAGATGAATGGCTTCTTTGAAAAAGGTACACCAATCACAAGGATACAAAGGCAAGTTTTAAATCTTTGGTTCGGGAACTTATTATGGTCGTACCCCCAGTTAGGTAGTACACTGCCTTGGTTTGCGGTGGTAATCTTTTATGTTGTTATTATTAAAGAAAACGACAAATCTTTTTGTATTTTTATCTTTGATACATATATAGAAACAAAAGGAAAATATTTTTGTGTTTTATACGTTTTTGGATGTTTTTGGGTTTTTGGATTTTTAATAAGAAAATATATATAGATATAGATAGATGGTATGAACAAAGAGTGAATATTCAAATCACTAATCTGCTAAACGGGAGATAATTAGCACAGCTCCCCGGCAGCGGCGCCAAAATTTGATCGGTTCCGAACCGTCAAGTTTTCTCACACAAGCTAGCCACTTGTGAATGGCTAACCGTAAGAAACTTAAAACATTTCATACACCAATGCAATGAAGATCAGGAGAGTATAGTGTTTCCCCAGGTCGTTATGTCCCAACGAGCTGTGCGATGAATCACCAAACGAATAGTGATCGAGAGAATTTGAACGGGAAAAGGATTGTGATTATAGCTACAGAGAAAGTCTATAAATTACAGAGGCTTAAATGCAAATCGAAAAAAATTAAAAAGATAAAAAAATATTAAATAAACGTTATCACTTTTTGCAAAATGATGTTTTTGATTTTTCTTTTATAAAACTTAAATTAAAAACTACGTAACGTATAAAAGAAAATGTGAACTTAAACAATATAAATCCTAAAAATATGAAAATGACATTTTTACAAACCTAATGATAAAAGAAAATTTTTTTTAAAAAAAAAAGAAAATTATTTTTATAACTATTTAACTAATTATTATTAATTAAAAACTATTTTTAACTATTTAATAATAGCCTAAAATACAAGAAAATATGAAATAAAGCTAGAAAAATGAAATTATGACTTGGAAAAATCTAAAATAACTAAAGAGAATTTTCAAAACTATTTTCGTATTTTTGTGATTATTTTTCTATTTTCTATGAATTAAAAACTATTTAAAACTAATTAAATTACTAAAAATTGCAAATTTAACTATGAAAAATCTGGAAAAATATTTTTTTGGCTTCTTATATTTATCTTAACCTAGGAAAAACGAAAACTTATTTTTTTGAAACTTTTCTGAATTAATTGTATTAAAAGATAATTAAATAAGCCTAAAAATTGTTTTAAATAAAGAAAAATAGCAAACAGTGATGAAAAATTATGAAAATTTCAGGAAAAGTCTAAAATAATATATTGAATCTAAGAAAAATATGAAAACAGTGGCTTATGTGGTGGAATATGAAACTGCAGTGCAAGTGCTTATGTAATAAGCACTTGAAATAAGCAAAAGGTACAAACTGGGCACTAATCTTTCACAAAAGCTATAATAAGCTTAAACTACTCAAATGCAACTAATTTTAACTATCCTAAACCACTGAAATGTAAAAGACACAGATTTGACTTGATTGATTTAAGTGCCAAAACAGATTTTTAGCTACTTTTGAAGCTAATGCAACTGCTTATTGGACAAGCTTGTGTGAAAAACAAGACTGGAGACTTCAAGTCAACCAGCTTAACTATCTATAAACCAAGACTCAGACCCTAAGGACCTAAGACCAACCCTGTGCAGGGTCTGCAAAATGCCTGTTCACACTCAGCTAATACTGAGTGTGCACAGGGCATATAAGAGCTTATTGAGCAGCTTATTTTGACCTCAAGGAGCTTTTGAAAAAATTTGCAAAAATCATTTATAGAAACTAAACCAGTTGAAATTATAAATCCCAAATTTTCCCTTGATTTGACCCAGAATTGAAGCAATGAAAAATCACCTTAGGTTGGGTGAAAACTAGATTTTCATTTTTTGACTTTTTGACAGTTATGAGATGTTGACTTATTTGAACTTTGCAACTAATTTAAGGACTGAGATTGATGTTAAATGATGAAATGAGACTACTGCAAGCTATTTCTATATAATGCAAACACAAAACAAGCTTTTGACTTAACAAAATTCCAACAGTTGTGAGATTAGGACAGTAGAGAGATGATTTTGACTTTTGCTTATGTAGTGAGTAATATGATGACCAAAATGATTCAAAGGGACTATATTAAGACTCATTAGTCAGATATCAAGCACAGAAAAGAGCTCAAGCTCTTGTAAACCACTAATCCAAACACAACTTTTGTGACAGATTTGCTTTGTAAACTAAGCTACCTACTGATATATGCTTAAGCTAACACTGAAATTTAGTCTAGTTATCCTAATTATAACTACTGAACAGGTTTAAGCCATCAATGATCACAGATACAAACACAAACATTTTATGCAACTGAGTTAGAAAATGGAATTGAGATAAAACTCACAAGTGTCCAGCTTGTTAGTGCAGCTTAAACCAGACCCATAACTATGCTAATTGAAGCTATTCCAACCCAAATCAGATCAAGATCAACCCATATCCAGTTCCATATCAGCAATTCAGAACCATTCACCCATTAGCATTGCAGTTTTGACTTTTGTTGACCAAGTCCTAATTGTGATTTAAACTGAACTATAACCTTAACAAAAGCTATAAATAGCTTAACTAAGCTTGTTAGAATTTAAAAATAAACTACTGAAGCTTATATGTAAGATCATGAAATTGAAATTTTTTAACAGTAAACATTAAAAACATGAAACTTTAATACAACTTGAATTAATACTTGAAAACAGTCTTAATACACTGGAATAACTTAATTTGATACAATTCAACTTGAAATTACAACTTTTGACTTAAACTAAAACATTTAACTTAAAAACGACATATAGGAAATTTTAAAACTAAATTCTACTACTCTCTTTGCTTCTCTTCTTCCTTTTATACACCAAAAGTCTTCTCTCACCTCTCTGATCAATTCCCACTTGATTTTTTTTGACCATTGGATGGCTTGAGCTCTTTTTAGCCATTGATTCGGTTTTGGCGCCAAAAATGGTTTTGCCAGTTGGACTGATAACTTGTGATAGTGGAAGGAGCATTGAATGCATTTTGGCTTGGGGTGAGGTGGAGTGATAAGGGTGGGTGTGATGATGATGGAGTGTGGGTAGGAGTTGCAGGCAAGGTGTGATGATGGAGTGGGAAGGGAAACCCGTGAGGGCGGGAGTGGTTAAGTCAAATGGGGTTTGACTGGGTATATTAAAAGGGAAGGGTCAAAAAGGATAATGGCAGGGGGTCACAAGGGAAAATGGCAGGGGTCCAATTGGCTTTGACAAGGTCCAAAGGTGCAAAGGTTTAAGGTTTAATATCAAGGACCTTTTGTGTAATTTCTGAAAAATGGAGGACCAATTCTGCCATTTTGCAAAGTTGTTTCAAGGGACCACAATTGACAAGTTTCCATAATACAAGGACCAAAATAGATTTTTTTCAAATTTCCAAGGACTATTTTTGCCAATTTTTAAACTTGAAGGACCAAACTTCTAATTTCTCAAAACTTTTGATATTTTTCACCAAAGGACTAATTTTGACAACTTATGATTTTAAAAGGACCTTTGGTGACTTTTCTTTTGAAATTAAGCTCAGGGACTATTTCTGACAATTTTTGAAACTTGGGGGACTGAAACTGCCAATTATGCAAACTTAGCTCATTTTTCACCTGATTTTATACATTTTGCATCTGAAACATATAAAATGCAATTTTGGAATATTTTCAGTATTTTGATGCATATCTGAGCATTTTTAAATGTTTTGCAGTTCAGATTTGACCAAAAATGATGAGTATTTACACACTCATCAGTTTAGTAGTAATACAAGGACCATTTTTGCAATTTCACCAAACTTGAGGGACTGAACTTGCCCATTTTCCAAAGATATCAAAAGGACCAAACTTGACAAACTTTGATAGTACAAGGATAATATTTGCATAAAATTCCATTTTTATAAATCCAAGGACTATTTTTGACAACTTTCAAACTTGAAGGACCTTTTCTGCCATTTGACCAAAGATTCATTCAAGGACTATATTTGACAACTTAGAATATTTCAGGGACCTTGAATGATATTTTTCTTTATTTTGAATTCCAGGGACTAGATTTGACAACTTTTGAAACTTGGGGGACTAAAACTGCCAATTTTGCAAACTTGATACATTTTTCATCTGATTTTGATATTTTTGCATTTAAAACACATAAAACACTTGTTTGTGATATTTTCATCATTTTGATGCATTTCTGAGTGTTTTCAGATGATTTTGCAGTTTAGATGGTACAAAAATGATGAGTATTTAGACACTCATCAGTTACACTTTTGGTCCCTAGATTTTCAGATTTAACACCTTTAGTCCTTTGAATACTACACGAATCACATCCAAAGTCCTAATCCAAGTCCAATACACTCTTTAGCCAAAATAAGCCCAAAGCCCAAACTCTTGTGATGGATCTAAACACACACCTTATGTTAGTGATACTTTGATATATATTAATAAGCACGCGGAATATACTTAGTAATAGTAGAAGATGATTTATTTGATGTAATGTAAGTGAAAACAGTTTAACACTAAGCTTCAATATTATTAAGAAATAATACGAGTGATCTTACTTATCACTAGGGTTATACCTTGAAGCTTATATGAATGATACGTATGCTAAGCAATGACCTAGGATCTCCTTTTATAGTACAAGGAGTCCTTTACAAGATAAGTATAATCCTAACAATATAGAATATACACAAGATCTTTTCTATACTTATCAATATACGAATACATAACAATTATCCTAACAGCAGTGGTAATAATGTACTGGTAGTGGTAATGAGTTTCCACTGCTAGTGTAATCTTTAGCAGTGTCTTCCACAAGACTATCAGTGGTAACTGTTAGTATTATTCCCAAAAATCCTCCCCTAAACTTATGATTTCTCTGTAAATCAATAAGTTTCTTCAATCTTCATTATCTGCAAGGATTTGGGAATTCTTCCAAACACATCACTTTCTTCTTAATGCCTGAATAACTCTTGAACATTGATCTTGAAGCCTATGTAGCAAAGCTCTGACCTTCTCAGTATCTTCATGGACTCTTATAGTTGTACACAACATCACAGTGAGAGTTCCAGCTCTGAGTAGGTATTCTTTCTCAGCAAACATGAATGCATTTACTCCATCTGATGTAGAAACATGATGAACTTCACATGAATCATAGTAAGTCCATGTAGTACCAGGATATGAACATGCAAATTTCCAGAAATCATCATTTGCATCTGGTTCATAGAGCCTTCTAAGATTTATCCATAACTGCATTTTCTTCCTATCTTTAAGATTTTCAGCATCAAACCTTTCTTGAACTAATTTCCACAATGTATCAAGATCATCTCTGTCACATGCTTTGATAAGTTCTTAAAAATGTATGAATGATGAAGTTTCACCACCTTGCCTTGTAATCTTCCATGTTGGAGCAAAATTGCTATTAGTGTAAACTTCCCAGTCAACAATAGGATGTCTGACTTGCAGTGGTTCTGGATAAAAATATTCTTCTTCTATCAATATCATTTCAGTCAGCTGTTCTTCAGTGAATTTCTCAGTTGGAACTTCTTGTTTTTCAGCAAACTTTGTCTTTTTAAATGTCTGAGAATCACTTTCTTTGGCCTTTCTCTTCAGATTAGGATACCTTCTTTCTTCTTCTTCAGAGTTCATTGGAATGAAATCTTTATCTTGTCTTTGAACTCTATAGTAGATACCTTCAACTTGATCATCAGGCATTCCTTTGAATTGATGTCTTTTCCAGCCACCAATATTGCAACAATAAGTCTTCATGTATGCAATAACTTGTGCCTTAGTTGGTTGCCTTGGTTCCTTTTGACCTTTTCTGACTGAACTGATTACATCTTGAAGTGCTTGGCTATTCTTCATCTGAATAAAATCCTTAAACTGAGCAGTTCTTTGTTCTTCAGTTAAAGACTTATCTGCTATAAGGTCAATTGCTTTCTTCTTGATCACAGGATCATTAGCAATCAAGAAATCAATCTCTTGGTCTGTAGGTACATAGCTAAATTCTGGAGTCTTTTCTCTAAGTATTGTAGTTGGAGCAGTGGAAACTGGATCTTCAGTGGTTTCCATTCTGTCCAGCCTTTTAGCCTCCATAAAGCTAGCAATCTCCAATTCATCAAGCTTTTTCTTTGCTGCAACTTCATCTTCATTAATCTCTCTAGCAACTTCTTCATCATGAGCAATCTGAGCTTGTTCTTTCTTTGAAATATTTCTTCTTGTTTGCTCCTTGCTTTGCATAATAGCTTTACCTTTCTCTTTCTTTTGCTTTTCAATTTCTTCACTTGCAATGGTAGTATCTTGTCCAGCAGTGGGAACTATTGGCTCTGCAGTGGAAATTGTATCAGTGAAA
Organism: Chrysanthemum makinoi; assembly: GCA_910596185.1. NCBI lineage: Eukaryota > Viridiplantae > Streptophyta > Magnoliopsida > Asterales > Asteraceae > Chrysanthemum > Chrysanthemum makinoi. The sequence continues at coordinate 101,791,253 of OU343217.1, read as the reverse complement.
CTTGTTGCTCGTTCTGATTGCTGTTGAGGATCTTCTTGAATATCAGCTCCATCAGTACCTTTACTTGTAATACCTTCATATCCAAAATCAATTCTCCTCCCCTAGGTTTCAGCATCTGTTTTCCTCCCCTGTTTGGGAGAATTCCCAAAATCTTCACTGAAAGCTTCTGAATCACCATTATGAGGTGAGGATGGAGATGATATCACTATTTTCGCAGTTTGTCTTTGCTTCAACCCCTGCAACTCTTCATTCAAGGTCTGAATCTCTTCTTGTAACTGTGTAATATCCTTGGCATGTTGATCCTTCAGTTGTGCCAAGTATTTCTCCAGAGATTCAACCTGCTTAGCTAATTTTGTACAAAGTGCCATCAAATCCATAGGTTGCCCACTGCCCTTAACACTTCCAACTTTGTGACCTGTTGGGAGAGGTGAATCATGGGGCATTGGATCAGGTTCCTCCCTAGTTGGACTAGATTGAAGCCTGGAACCACCACTGCTTGTTCCTAAACCAAAAGGATCAGGGACATGCTGTGTTGTAATGAGAGAAGTTGGCTGTTTTGACCTCCTCTCATAGGTGTGAGAAACTGGTGGAGTATAATCAATGTTTGGAACAGTGATTATTGGTGAATTTTGTACTTGTGAAATCTTTGCAAGCATTTGAGGAAAAAGTGGTGTAATAGTCCTATTACCATCTTTGTTCATGTTTTGAAAAACTTTAGGCTTAAGGCAACGGATTTTGTAAACTCTTGTATGGGGTTGCAGTTGAAAGTCATTTAACACTGCTTGCACAAACCTTGGATACATCAAAAATTTTGTTGAACTCTTTACATTGCCTTTCATACTTGTAAAAATATAATTTGACCAATTAAAATTCCTATCAGTGGCTAGACAAACCAAAGGGTAAGCAATTGTTGAACTGAATTGTTCATAAGAGGTTTTCTTAGGACTTAGGTAATGTAAAAGAGTATGTATCAAAAATCTCCAATGAGGACAGAAACCACTCTTTTTGAAAGTAGCCTTTTTGTCAGTGGTATCATACCCCATGGATGAAAGATGTGTATGAGTTTCTGGCATGGGTAATGTGATGATACCATTGAGATCATCCAATTGGAGAATTCTCCTCAAGGATGTCTCAGTAACATCAATGGTTACCCCATCCACAGTGGCTCTAAGAGCATCCACTGTTTCATGTGTATCTCTATTTTCAATGGTTATGGACTGAACAGAAGTCCAAAACTGTTTGATTTGAGAGATATAGATTGTGGGATTTAGAAGTAAAGCATACCTTATATGGGTAGTGTTTAGAAAGTCCACAATCTGATGAAAAACAGGGCCACTCTTCTCGTTTGACTTTTTCAAGTAGGCCACTTGGTTGTGCTCATCTGCAAAAGTGATAGGTGCCATAGAATCTTTTGATGAAAAATAGATTGTGTCAGTATGAATGGTAAAAAGAACTCGCCAATTGAGAGAAAGATATATAGTGGTAGAGTTTAAGATTTTTGCGCAAGAAAGATTATCTAAGGAAAGAATTTATCTTTAGAGGATAAATATCAAATAGAAAAGTAGATAATTTTCTAAAAATTTACCCTATATATATAGAAAGCAATTTCTCTTCAACGGCTAGTAAAAAATTAGTTACTGACACAACAGTTGTAACGGCTAGATCAACAGTGGTAAAAATAACACTGTCAGTGGAAACTGTGAACTAGCAGTGGTAATTTTTCACAAAGATTTTCAAAGAGCAGTGGTAAAGAAAAACATATGAAAATTGAACTGCTCTTTATCATAGTTTTTAGCAAACTACCAGCTATCAACGGATTTGATATGTCTTTACCATGAGCCGTTTGCTATGGACTAACCAACTCTTAATCATAAAGAATATGGTGAGTTGATAACCATATAGTTTTTGGTAAACTATCAACCATAAACGGATTTGTCAAGTCTTTACCAGTAGCCGTTTGCTCTGGACTAGTTGATTCTTATGTGGATTAGACATGGTGAATAAATAACCATTTGTTGTTTGTCTCAGATACATACCTTTTATGATCAACTCCCATCTTTTCTGCATAAAAGTTAAACAGAAACACAAGCAAACATATACAAACTTATACAACAATTTTAGTACCCAAAATCCTCCCCTCAACACCAAAGATCATTAGACACAAAAATTTATGGATTAAGCATTCCAATACCTGTTACCAAGTATTGAAATCTACCCATATCAAGTCCTTTTATTAATAAATCAGCATAGTTATCATCAGTATGAATTTTGATAACTTGAATTAGCCTTTTCTCATAACAATCTCTTATAAAATGGTGTCGAATTTCAATATGTTTAGTCTTAGTGTGTTGAACTGGATTCTTAATAATGCAAATTGTACTGTTATTGTCAATATAAATGATGGTATTCATGAAATTGTACCCATAGTCCAAAAGTTGATTCTGAAGCCATAGAACTTGAGCACAACAACTTGCAGCAGTCACATACTCTGCCTCAGTTGATGAATTTGCCACCATTGTTTGTTTCTTGCACTGTCATGACACCAATCTATTACCAAGAAATTGGCATCCTCCTGTAGTAGATTTTATATCTAAACTAGCTCCAACATAGTCACTATCTGAGTAAGTAACCAGTTCTAGAGATGATTCTCTAGGATACCATAATCCCAGATTAGGAAATGCTTTAAGATATCTGAAAATCTTCTTCACAACAGTCAAGTGTGAGAACCTGGGAGTGACCTGAAACCTTGCACAAGCACACACTGGAAACATAATATCTGGTCTAGATGATGTAAGATACATCAGAGAACCAATCATAGACCTGTACATGTGTACATCAACTACTTCACCACTATTTTCCTTCAAAAGTTGATGTATGGTCTTGTCTGCAAGGGTGCTGGATGACTTTGCATCAGAGAACTTGAACTTCCTTAGTATCTCAGCCACATATTTATCTTGATTGATGAAAATACCATCTGGCCTTTGCTGTACTTGAAGTCCCAAAAAGAATGTGAATTCACCCATAGAACTCATCTTGAACTCATCTTTCATTAGCTTCTCAAACTCCTTGCACATCTCAGTCTTTGTAGAGCCAAAAATGATATCATCAACATATACTTGAACTAGCAAGATATCATTCTTGTCTTTCTTGATGAACAAAGTTTGATCCACTCTGCCTCTATGAAACCCATTATCAAAAAGATAAGTAGCTAAGGTCTCATACCATTTTCTTGGTACCTGATGCAAGCCATACAAAGCTTTAACCACCCTGTACACTTTGTTTGGATATTCAGGGTCTTCAAAGCCTGGAGGTTGTGAAACATATACCTCCTCATCAATCTTCCCATATAAAAAAGCACTCTTTACATCTAATTGATAGACTTTAAAGCCCATAAAGGATGCATAGGCTAAGAACAGCCTGATTGCTTCAATTCTTGCAACTGGGGCAAACACTTCTTCATAGTCAATACCCTCCTCCTGAGTGTATCCTTGAGCTACAAGCGTAGCCTTGTTTCTGATAACAATTCCTCTTTCATCCTTCTTGTTTCTGAACACCCATTTAGTACCAATTACCTTCTTGCCATGAGGTAAGTCACAAAGCACCCAAACCTTTTGAATCTTGAATTGGAGCAGCTCTTCTTGCATTGCTTCCACCCAACTTTCATCTTCAAGTGCCTTGTAAACATTCTTTGGCTCCATTTGTGACAGAAAACACATGAAAAGACATTCATTCTTGCCTTCATGATTCTTAGATTCATAGATTTCACTAATAAATCCATGAATGTCAGGCAATTTTGTTTGTCTTCTAGTTTTCACTGGTGAGGTGACAGCCCCAATCACATTTTCAAGAGGATGTGATTTATGAATTGAAGTATGGGGAGTCTGAGGAATCGCAATCTCAATTGGCATATTTGAGATTTCAACATCATTGGCTTGAGCTTCCTCTGTAACTGGAGATGTAATTTCCACTTCTGGTGTTGCAGTGGAAACTTCTGGCCTAGCAGTGGAATATGAATTTCCACTGCTTTTAGGATCTTCAGTGTGCATGTTGCTATCTCCTTCCTTTCCAGAATCATTAGAAGGATGAGCATCTCCAGTCCTTGGAATATCATCATTATCTGCATAGTCCCAAAGTGGAAAACTGAATTCATCTTGATCTTCTGCTTGATCCTTGCTTGGTTCATCATCATCAAGAAACTTTTCTGAACCTGCAAAATCATAAGTAGATGTACCTGTAGAGATAGGTACATAATTCATAGTATGGGTTAGAGTATCAAGATCAAATAGCCTTTCTGGACCAGTTCCTTTGACATTCACTTTGTTTTCCAGGAACTCAACATGCAGATTCTCTTCAATCTTTTGAGTTCTTAAGTTGAATACTCTGAAAGCTTTACTAACCATGGAATACCCAACAAAATACCCTTCATCAACTTTTTCTTCAAATTTGCCCAGATAATCTATGGTATTGAGAATAGTGGCATGACATCCAAATGGTCTCATGAATTCTAGAATAGGGGGTCTACCTCTAAATAGCTCGTAAGGTGTCTTATTCTTTGTTTTCACTACTAAAACCCTGTTTTGTACATAACAAGCCGTGTTAACTGCTTCAGCCCAAAAAGTGATTGGCAATTTTGAATCTGCCAACATGGTTCTAGCAGCCTCTATAAGTGTCCTTTTTCTCCTCTCAGCAACACCATTTTGTTGAGGAGTTCTAGCAACATTGAATTCTCGTTTAATACCTTTATCTCTGCAAAAATCATCCATAACTCTATTCTTAAATTCTGTCCTATTATCACACCTAATGATTTTAACTTTCATATCATATTGGTTTTCAACTTCTGTGATGAAGATCTTAAGGATGCCAGTTGTTTCATCCTTAGTCCTTAGAAAGAAAACCCATGTAAACCTGCTAAAATCGTTAGTCACAACAAGACAATACTTCTTAAGATTTAAGCTGCTCACAGATGTAGGACCAAACAAGTCCATATGTAACATTTGAAGTGGGTGAGCAATAGAGTTAACCAACTTTGACCTGCAAGAAGCTCTGTGTTGTTTGCCTTTAAGACAAGCCACACAGGTTTGATCATTTTCAAATCTTTTCTGAGGTAAGCCTCTTACCAAACCATCTTTGACAACCTTATTAATGGTTTTGAAGTTAACATGACCAAGTCTTCTATGCCATAGCATGGATTCATCCACTGTGGCCTTTGCAAGCAAGCAAGCATAATCATCTTTAGCAACAATGTTATTCATATCAAAGCTATATAAGTTTCCTTTTCTAGGAATCTTAAGAAGAATCTGACTTACATCAGGCATCTTAAAATCCTTAGAGAGAACAAAGCACATATCTTTAGTAAAAAGAACATTGTTTTTCTTGTCACACATTTGTGACACACTAAAAATGTAGGACCTAAAATCTATCAACCTTATCACAAACCTACCACGTTATGCGTAGAACTCGTTAAACACAAACACAAACTATGCGTGAAGATGAAAGAAATAAAGATGAGAAAGATGGTGACTTGATGTTAAAATCGTGTATATGTGTAGAGAAAAGATGAACACAATATGTTGTATATTCCCAAGAAAACACACACACACACACACTCAAGCACACCCCTCAAATGAGACTTTGAGGGGTTTGTATAGTACATTACATAAACGCCCTAATGGGCTTTGGCTTGGGCCTCGTGGACTTGGATTGGATAACACATGATGAAAGGCTAGCTTAATTTAACTTATAGCCAATTAGCTTAGCCCAATCCACGAGCCCGTTGACTATTCTAGCACGATATCTAACACACGTTACATAGTTCCTAAATGTGAATGACCATCACTTCTAATAAAAATTATTAAGGCTAATAATCTCCCCCTAAGGGGTGGTCATTCAAATGATGCTCCACTTGATTAGGTCTTTACTTTTCTCGAGCTTGAACTTTGTGTGTAGATATAGAATAGTCTTGAATCTTTGTTCCATCATGCTTTGTGATCAGATAATGTGGTTGTCTGCCATTGTCAACTTTGTTGGTTTGGTGTCTCCACGTCTTTCTCCACCATGCTCACACTTCTATTTGTCTTTTGGTTACTAATGATGTGGTTCTCGAGTCTTTAAACTTTGTAGATTCTTTGACATTGACGAAGAATCATCTTTAACTTTGTGTAGCCTTTGATTTTGATGAGAACTTTCATGTGTTGTTGGTATGAGCATGTGGCGAGTCTGCACGATCAATCCGCTCCGGAGCTTCCATAAGAAGAAAACATAAAAACAGGTTAGTAATAAGCGGATTCCGGCATTTACAAGTTTGAATTTCGAGGGTGTTAACAACATAGTGTGAAAACACATCTCTAATTCTCACAAGGGCCGTTCCTGAACTGGAGTCCCACAAGTGAGATAACGCGATATTACCGAAGTACATCTACACGCCTGTGATGAGTCGCTGAGGTACACCGAAGCATCACCCCATGATGTAGACCGTTTGAGACACACTAAGCGTAATCCACGGGGAGTTACCGAAGTGACCTGCTGTCAGGGCTGCTTGATGTTGACCCTGGCAGGAGTTTCCATTCAATCACTAAAGATCACAGATGTGAAACTTCTCATAAATGTTCTGGCAGATTGCTAAGATCTGCATAGGACTCTAGAATATATCACTTGTGCCCTTAATGATGAACAACAAGCGATGTCATGTCATGTGTTCCTATGAGATCTTTTGATGAATCTCATGGCTCTAGACTCAATAGTGCATTTTGGTTTTCCTGAGCGGAGACTAGGGAGAGGGTCTCCTTTTTCAATACCAATGGTCTCTAAGAGAAATTCGATAGATTATGTAAGGTTTCCAGTGAGAATGAAACAAATCCTTTTAAGAGGAATTGAGTGGCTAGAAGGTTTAGTGTAGTGCATCACTGGGTCCATGACGTCTTAGTCTTCAATACCAGTGTCATCTAGTGACAACCAGTAGCAGATGAATTGAACCCGGTTTCTGCCCTAGGGTTGAATATGGAGGGCTATTTCTTTTCACCCTTTTTCATTACATTTCTTTTTAATTCTTCAACCCCTTTTTTCTCCTTTCTCACATTACTCCTTTTTTCAATCATTCCTAAGGACTTCTAATACTAACTATTTCTGATGTCCTTGGGTAGATCCCTCCGGCTCTGGCGGATCATAGGACCAATTTCCTATCCTTAGTCACCTTATAACTCCATGACTGTCCCATGTTGCCATAAAACCATTTTTCTTGAAAATCTCACAGAGTGTTTATGATAGAAAACATGTTTGAAACACTCTGAGAGTTTTATATTTTCAGAAACACTGCCCCTTCATATGTGCTTATAAGTTTTGATAGAAATCTGCACATATAGGGTAGAGTTCGCACTTTTGAATTGATCGGCTCATGATAGACAATTCCCCACGAGACACGGTTACGTTGCCTAGTTAAAGAGTTCCATTGTCAGTTTTTAGGTAACAACTAGCTCTAATAACTAACTTGAAGTTGTAAACACTCCTTGAAAAGGAGGTTAGACCCATGAAGGTGCATATTTATCACAAGTTTCTCGAGATGGTAAATATACTGACTTTGATTCCCATCAATTCATTGGTTTCTTCTGAGTCGAGCTCATTTTGAGATTCAAACACCGATTATTAAACTTTTTTGATCACATTTTAATCACATCTCCTCCCCCTAAAAAATAGCATAATCGTGATATTTTTGATATAAACGGATTAAACAACATTTTAGAATCTTTTTGGGGAGACAAACGGATTTGATTTAAGCATGATTTTGGAACATTTTAGTTTTATACTCCCCCTTTAATAAAGCATAATCAATTAAAGGGTTTTAGAGGGAGTTATCTTGAGCACAAAATATTTTGAAAGATTTTGAAAATCTTTTGAACAATCTTGAAAAGGTGCTCAAGATGATGATGATTTCTCACCATGTTTAAATGTAGTGCACTAAGCGTTACACTTGATTTTTTCTTTAAAAAGCACGAGTTTTGATTTGAAAATAATCAAAAGTCATCATTTTAGTCCGGGTTTCGCATCAAGTATACGAAAGCCATAGTTAAAGAAGTTTTGAGAAACGACATGTTTTGAAAAACATTAAAGAACTCTCGCCAAGCCGTACATACCGATCATTGTTGAATGACATTTCTAGAAACGCATGAATATCGATTATACGAGAGACATGTCGTGAGAAGAATATTTTGGATTTTTGATTTTATATTGTTTTTGTATTTTTGAAAGTTTTATATTTTTATATTTTGCTTTTATTGGTTTTTCAAATTTTGTATTTTGTTTTTCAAAAAATATTTACAAATAAGCTGTTTGGAAAAACATTTTCAAGAAGATTCGAGAAGACTTTCTAACTCCTCGGGGGTTAGGCTTCGCATTCCAATTCGTCGAACTAAATAGTCAAACCTTTCCTTTGGAAGGGCTTTAGTTAATAGATCGGCGAGTTGGTAATCTGTCTTCACGAAGAATAATTCGACAGTACCTTCTTCCACATGTTATTTTATGAAGTGATATCGACTCGATATGCTTAGTCTTTGAGTGATGAACAGGATTGCATGATATGGCTATGGCACTTTTCGAGTCACAATATATAGGTATTTTATCGAAAGTAAAGCCATAATCTGTGAGTTGTGTTCTCATCCATAGAACTTGAGCACAACACGCAGATAGATACACATACGGCTCACGTTGAAAGTGCAGGCAATCTTGTTTCTTTGAAGACCACCGACTAACTTTTCACCCAAAAATTATGCTCCTCCGGATGTACTTTTTGCGGTAACTTGATCACCTGCGTGGTCCGCATCTGAAAAGGCTATTAGATCAAATCCGATTCCTTCGGATACCAAAGTCCCATGTGAATGGATGTCTTCAGGTACCGAAAGATCCGTTTAACCTCTTTGAGGTGCAGGTCGGTAGGCTTTGCCTGAAACCGTGCTAATAAGCAAACATCAAAATGAATATGGGTCGACTAGCGTGAGGTACATGAGAGAACCAATCATGCTCCGATATTTCTTCGGATCAATAGGTTTCCCAAACAAATCGGCTCCAATTTTTGGTGAAGTTACCATTGGTGTTCCGACAGAGTCACAATTGTCCATACCATGATTTTTCAAAATCTCGGTTGTGTATTTAGCTTGATTTATAAAAATTCCACGAGGGGATTGATGTATTTGTAAACCAAGAAAGAATTTAAGTTCCCCCATCATGGACATTTCAAATTTGTTTTTCATGAGATTTTCAAAATGTTTTGAAAGATTCGGATTAGTGGACCCAAAGATGATGTCGCCCACGTAAATCTGAACAATCAAAATGTCATTTTTGCATTTTTGTGTAAACAAGGTAGGATCAACTGTTCCTTTGGTGAAATTGTTTCAGAGAAGGAAAGAGGACAGTTCGTCATACCACGCTCTCGGAGCTTGTTTCAAACCATAGATTTCCTTTTTGAGTTTGTAGACATAGTCTGGATGTTCCAAGTCGATGAAGCCTTCTGGCTGACTCACGTACACTTCTTCTTTCAGAGTTCCATTCAAGAACGCGGTCTTAATGTCCATCTGATAAACCGTGATGTTTTTGTGAGCTGCATAGGCTAAGAATATCCTGACTGCTTCAATTCTAGCTACCGGCGCGAATGACTCTTTAAAGTCTATCCCTTCCTCTTGTCTGTATCCTTTGGCCACAAGACGAGCTTTGTTGTGAATGACAGTCATTTATTCATCCCGTTTGTTCTTCCATAACCATTTAAGATCAATGACGCAAACGTCAATGGGTCTTGGAACCATTTACCAAGATTCATGTAGACGGTATTGGAGAAGTTCCTCCTGCATTGCTTCTATCCATGCGGGATCTGCCATTGCCTCCCGAATGTTTTCGGTTCAATATTGCTAATTGAGCAAAGGTAAATGCACAAGTCACAATCTGTGGCAAGTTGGCGTCTCGTACAATTGGCCTTGAAGGTTCACCAATAACTTGTTCAATTGGGTGGTCTTTTGTCCACTTCAGAGTAGAAGGATACCGCTGGTTATACGTGTATGCGAGTTAGATGGTTCTCGTAAGCTAGAAGATGATTCAGCTGATTCCGTAGCAAACGGGTTTTTAAATAAGTCTTCATCTAATGTTGCATTGTTATGGTTTTGGTTTTGCTCATCAACTGCTGGTAGAATGGGTGCAAGAACTGGAGTAGATGTAGATGATGTAGATGGAGTTGGTGCATTGGTTTCGACCGTTGTAGATGCATCTTCTGTTGGTGGAGGTGGATGATTTTGAAGCGGTGCGGAATGATGGTTTGATGCATTTGTCGAAGTTCCACCATAGTATTCATCGAACATTAACTCGAAGAAATTCTCCCATTCTTGTTCTTTAGGATTTTCAAACGAAGTTGATTGAGCTCTTTGAGGTACGAGTCCTGAACTGATGTGTCCAGAAGTCTGCGGGTTTAGTGAGGTTCTAGAGAGTCTCGAAGCCATATGTGAAAGTTTGTCAAATTTCACATTCATCGTCTCCATGATCCTCCTAGTTCTTCTGTTATACACCCTGAATGCCCTCGAGTTATCTCAATATCCAATGAAGATTCCAATATCACCTTTTGCTTTCAGTTTCCAAGATCTTCTCTGTCATTCGTAGGATAGCACAATGCGCCAAACACGTGAAAGTAAGAGATATCCGGTTTTCTGTTGTTCACAAGCTCATATAGGGTTTTATTGAATCTTGGATGGATAAGGGATCGGTTCGAAAGTGAAACAAGCAGGGCAAAGATCGACCCATAGAAATAGGTGCACTAGAATATATTAGCATTGTGCGAGCAGCTTCCACAAGAGTACGATTTCTTCTTTCAACTACCCCATTTTGCTGTCGAGTTCTAAAAACTGATGTCTGATGTGTGATTCCAACATCTTCAAAATAAGTTCGTAACTCCTGATTAGTGAATTATGTGCCTGATGAGTGTGTAAATACTCATCATTTTTGTACAAATTAGACTGCAAAAACATCTGAAAACACTCAGAAATGCATCAAAATGATAAAAATATCACAAATAAGTGTTTTATGTGTTTTAGAAGCAAAAATATCAAAATCCGTGAAAAACGATAAAGTTTGCATAATTGGCAGTTTTAGTCCCCCAAGTTTCAAAAGTTGTCAAAAACAGTCCCTAGTAAAACCAAATAAAGAAAAATATCATTTTAAGTCCTTAGGGATTCAAAAGTTGTCAAAATTGGTCCTTGAGACTTAAAATTACAAAATTACAACTTTAGTCCCTGAACTTTGAAATTTGGCAAGTTTAGTCCTTTGAAAATTTGAAAATGTCAAAAATAGTCCTTGCACTATTAAAGTTTGTCAAATTCAGTCCTTATGGTAACTTTGGAGTATTGGCTGCTTTAGTCCTTCAAGAATTCAGAAGTGCAAATTAGTCCTTGTCATCTAAACCTTGCCTTGTCAAAACTAATTATGGACCCCCGCCTTTAACCCCTTGACCCGGTTCATTACCTTTTTGAACCCCCAAGTCAAACAAGAAGAAAATGGCGCCCACACTGTTTATCCCTTCCACCTCCTGCTTCTTCTTCCACTTGCCTGCAACTCCAGTCACCTCAACCCTTTCCACCATCCCCTCATCATCACTAACCCACTACAATTAATGCCACCCCCTAGTCGCTATTTCACAGGCCTACAAGTCAAAATGTCTCTTCCCGCCAAAATGATAAAAACAGGCAATACACTCAAAACTCAACCATTGGTCAAATTGAGAGGTGGGATCTGCTCAGAGGACACGTGTAAGACATTTTGAAGCATAAAAGAGAAGGAAGAAACAGAGGATAAGCAAGTAGTTAATTTTTAGTTTTCATGTATTTCGTTTTTAATACCAATGTTTTAACTTAGCTTAAAAGTTGTAATTTCCAGTTTAAACACATCAATCTTAAGTTGAATAATCATTGTACTAAGTTTTTAAGTGTTAATTCAAGCTTATGTTAAGTTTTAAATTTCATGGTTCATTGTTTCAAGTTTAAATATCAAATCAGCATTAACCAAGCTTCAATAAGCTTATTTCTTAGTTTAAACCAAATTATTCAAGCTTAACAATATAGCTTCGTAAGTTCGAGTTCAGCCAAATACAAAGTGTTGAAAGTCAACAAAAGTCAATGTGGAAGCAAAATGGGTTCAAGGTGTTGAAAATGGAATGGGTTCTTGCAGAGATGAAATGGGTTGGTTTTGGATTAGTATAAGTGTAGTAATGGTTTTGGATTAAGTCTGACAAAAACGGCTTGGACATTTGTAAGTTGTATTTAGTTTTCATTGCTTAATCAAGTTGCAGTTTGTGTTTGTGGTCATCATTAGCTTAAAACTGTTTTAATAGTGGTAATTAGTGTAACTAAAGATATATCAAGCATAGGATTGTACCGTTTAGTAGTTCTGTTCAATTGCAATTCACAAAACAATTAAAATAAGGGTGTTTGGATTAATGGTTTATGTGAGTTTTAGCTTTGATTTATGCTTGTAACCTCGTTCCATGCAGTTTTAATATAGGTTTCTTGAATCACTTTAGTCACCATTTGGTCACTAGAATACTAATAGTCAAAATCACATTGAAACTGTCTTAATCTTCTTAACTGTTGAGTTTTTGAAAAACAAAAATCTTGTTTAGTGCTTAGATATCATAGACATAGGTTGCAGTAGGTTTAATTCACCTTAACACATCCACATCAGTCTTAAAATTGGATCCAAAATCCATTTTGGTCAAAGTTCTTAAATATCTTCAAAAGTCAAAAGTGCTAAAATCTGTTTTAGGGGCAAATGCAAGGAATTTTCATGGCTTCATTTTTGAGCCATTTTCAGTGAAACTTGGCACTCTAAAAATTTCAACCGGTCTTTTACTTATAAGCATTTTTGTGAATTTTACAATTTAGTTAAAGGCCTCAAACCGCTTCTCTATAAGCTCATAAATCGCCTGCTCCACTGCTCGTGATACCGAAGTTTTTTCGTTTTGGCTAGAGTTGTACTGGGCTCATAAGAGCTAAGTAATCTGATTTTGGTTTGCATGTTCTCTCTAGGTCTACTTTAGGTCCCATAGAGTGTTTTAGTGTTCTAGCTTATTTGCTTGCTTATTTTGTGGTCGCAAGTAGCCCATGAAATTGTCTTAGCTTACAAGTTCTAAGCATCAAATCTTTGTAGTTTGTTATTCCAGTGGTTTATGCTTGTTGATATTGGTTGCATTTCAAATACTTTTAGCACATTAGAACTTCAGAATCAGTGGGTGGCTTGTTTGTTTTATTTGGCTTATTTTAGTGCTTATTTATAAGCACTAGTTTAGCGCTTATTTTCTTACAAACAAGCACTTGTTTCTAATTTTTTCTCAGATTCCTTATATAATTTTTAGACTTTCCTGAAATTTCAGATTTTCCAAATTTGCTATTTTTCTTGATTTAATTTTTAAGCATTTTATAATTAGCATTTAATACAAATAATTCATAAAGTCCAAAAAACAATTTTTCATTTTTATTAAGTTTAGATAAATATAAAAGTAAAAAAGTAATCCAGATTTTTCATAGTTTATTTTGTAATTTTAGTAATTTAATTAGTTTTAAATAGCTTTAAAATTCATAAAATAGAAAAATAATCAGAAAAATATAAAAATAGTTTTGAAAATTCTTTTTTGTTATTTTAGATTTTTCCAAGTCTTAATTTTATTTTTCTAGCTTTATTTCCTATTTTCTTGTAATTTAGGTTATTATTAATTAGTTAAAAATAGTTTTTAATCAATAATAATTAATTAAATAGTTATAAAAATAATTTTCTTTTTCTTAAAATTTTATTATATCATTAGGTTTGTAAAAATATCATTTTTATATTTTTAGGATTAATATTGTGTAAGTTTCACGCTTTTGTTTGAACGTTACGCGTTTTTAATTCAGTTTTATAAAATATAAAAACAAAAACATCGCTTTTAAAATTAGTGATAGCGTTTATTTAAGATAGTTTAACTTTTAATCTCCTTTAATCTCCCCGTAGTTTATAAAAACTCAAAATCCCATCGATCACTATCCTTAGTGGTTATTCGACCGGATTGTGTTAAACACCATCCTCCTGGGACTTAACCCTGAATCCAATCTGATTCTCCTGATCTAAATTGCAATTGGTGTGTGAGCTATTTTAAGTTCTTACTACCTGGTCATTCACAAGTGGCTATTCGCGTGAGAAAACTTGACGGTTCAATACCGACAAATTTATGCCACGCCGGGAGGTCTGAAGCTTGTTCTAAGCATTTATCGCATCTGCACTTGCACATATACCACTTTTTGTAAAAAGTTTTTGTAAAGTTATAACAAAATCAAAAAGTTCATTAACACTTTTCCTAAAGTGTTAAAAACACCAAACAAAATATAAAACAAAACAATCGTAACGTTTTCTGACTTGTGTTTCTTTTAAGGTGATTCTTAAAGAAATACGATTTGGTTAAACGATACGATACCAAAAATATTGTCCAAAATTTTTTTTTAAACCCATCAAGACATATCTATACCCACGTCTTTTCAAGGATACTTAATATACATAAAAATCAACCACAAGAAATCAAGGCGCAAAGGCACTACCTAACCGGGTGCTACCATAATAAGTTCCCCGAACATCGATTTAAAACTTGCCTTTGTGTCCCCTGTGATTTGGTGTACCTTTTCAAAGAAGCCATTTCATTTGTGATTATTGGTTAAGTTCACTTGTCGCTTTGCCTCGCATTTGTTTTGAAAATCGATTTTTACTTAGTGCATGCTACACTGCTTCTTCCGCTTCTACAAGTCCATTGTCGAACTTGGAAAGATTCCTCAGAGACGTAGGGACGTTCGCCCTTCACCGCGGATCTAGAACGCCTACCACCACCACCACTGTATGAAGATAAGCCGATGAATGAGCTTCTCCAAGCACCCATCGAGGGTTACGGAGATGCCATTGTTGTCCCAGCCATCGTGGCCGACACTTTTGAGCTCAAACCGGTTACTTAACTGCAACCCAAAGCAATTCTATGGTTTTGAGCTGGATGATCCTCATGCACACATTCGATGGTTTAACAAGATTGCATCTACCATCAAGTACAAGAATGTCCCACATGAAGCTATCAAGCTTCTTCTGCTCCCATTTTCTCTAGAGGGACAAGCCCGGAATTGGCTTGAGAAACAACCCCTCGCTCCATTGAGAGACATGGGAAGATCTAGTCACAAAGTTTGTGAACTAATTCTATCCTCCATCTCTAACTACAAGTCTTAAGAATGAGATAATGAAATTCTCCTCAGAGATTTGATGAATCATTCGGGAGGCATGGATCGTTATAAAGACTTGCCTCGCAAGTGTCCGCGATCATGGTTTTACCGAAGTTAATGCAAATGGATACTTTACAATGGTCCAACCAGCCAATCAAGACTCTCTAAATGCCTCCGCTGAGGTAATTTCTCAGCAAGACCACAAAAGAAGCCTTGCAAATAATTGAAAACAAGTCCTGTGTCCCTTTCCTTCCAGCAAAGACATATCAATCTCAGCCTAATGTCGGACCTTCTACTTCATCTCAAGTGAGTACATCTAGCACCGATGCTAAGATTGACAAACTCACAGATATTGTTCGCTTTGGTTCTTAATAACAAAGAAAGTCACTTTCACACAAACACCATCACATGGTGAAATGAAGAAAGTTGAAGTCTGTGTTACTTGTGGTGGCCCTCATGCATACTACAACCATCGCCACCGATGGTAGTCCGTTTGAAGCCAATGCTATAGCCGGTACTTCACATCAGGGAGGTAATCAATACCTTCCTCAGAATGAACCAAACTACCGGCTAACACTTATCAGCACCACCCTGGCTTAACTGAATCCTAACCGAATCAACCAACCTAGAATGAACCAAGGTTATCAAAACCAAGGTAATTTCTATTCCGACTCCAATCAAGGTTTCCAACATCAAGGAAATCTTAATCAAAACACTTACAATCGAGGGAATCAATTTCAGGGTAATATGAACCCTAATCAAGGGAATTCTCGCTATAATCGAACATACGGCCTCAAGTTATCCCTCCACCACCTCCCCTGATCAACATCCGATGAGCTTTTAAGGCAATTCATGAAGACTCAAGAGGAGACAAACAAAGTTGTTGGTCACCGATCACAATTAAAGAAGTCTTTAAATGATCGCCCTGGCTCCGTACTCTACCTAGCAACACGATCGCTAATCCGGGCGAAGCGCAAAGGCGATCACAAACTAAGTGGTACTTCATATGATGGACCCGCCATTCCTACTACTCTTCTTCTTCTCTCCCTAAGGTAGTGGAAAGTGAACCGAAGGACAAAGGACAAGGAACTTCCTACTAATAACGAAGTAACAAAGACCGCCATCATCCCCGGTTGTCCGTAAACCAAAATCCAATCCAGAGTTGTTTTTGAACCTCCCGTAGCTCCCATTGAAAATCCAAATCTTCTATTCCTTACCCATCACGTTTACATGAGCAAAAGCTCCGCGAGAAAGCCGGTCATCAAATGGAAAAATTCTTTCAAATTTTCCAAGAACTACTTTTTGACATAAGCCATGATGCTATCATGTTGATGCCCAAGTTTGCATCAACTCTCAAACACATGTTAAGCAACAAGGAAAATCTGTTTGAAATGGCTAAAACTCCTCTCAACGAACCGCTCATAGCTATCTTGAAGAAGCTTCCCGAGAAGCTTGGAGATCCTGGAAAGTTCCTCTTACCTTGTGTATTTCCATGAATGGTTGAATGCTTTGCCTTAGCCGATCTTGGTGCAAGCATAAACCTCGATGCCTCATTCAAGATGGAAGAAACTTTCTTCCGATCTTACTCCTACATGCATGACTCTCGAGCTTGCAGATCGTGACAATATCCCGCCCCTCTTTGAATTGCCGAGGACGTATTTGTGAAAGTAGGAAAGTTCCATTTTCCAGCCGACTTTGTAGTTGTTGATTTCGATGATGATCCACGGGTTCCTCCTCATTGTTGGAAGAGGATTCTCGAGAACGTGCCGCGGCTCTCATTGATGTATTTGAGCAAGAAATCACATTACGCAGTTGGTAATGAAGCCGCCACCTTTAACCTTGATCAAACCTCGAGGTATTCTCGCAAACTATGATTCCGAATGGTTAACCGAATAGATATCATTGATGTTATCAAGAGTACTCTCAAGAAGTTCTTGGTTATTCTCATAATTCTCGGTGATCCCACCATTCTTCTCAACCTATCATAGCCAATTTACTCCTCTCAATCGCTTGAGGGAAGCGACTTCATCTTGGAAGAGATTGAAGCATACTTGGCTAGTGATTCTGCTCCATGGGAAATTGATCACGCCTCCAATTGACACGTAGGGGACATACTTTCATTGAGAAAATGCTTAAAGATGATCACTCATCAACCCTCACACTAGTGATGCCTTTAAGAGATTAATCACCATGAGATTAATCCGAGGAGATATTCTTATTCTTGAGAAGTTGTAAACCGACACTTCTCCTCCACTCCCTCCCAAGAACTTCATAACAAGGAAGTCAAGTCAGTTGAGAAAATCAAGAATTTCAAGTCGAACCTAAGGACTTACCACCTTATCTTGAGTATGCATTTTTGAAGGTGATGATAAATTACCCGTCATTATTGCTCGAGATTTGAGTAAAGATGAAAAGATCGCCTCATAAAGGTCTTGAAGTCACACAAGCAAGCAATTGCTTGAAACTCTCGACATTAGGGTATTAACCCCGAAGTTCTCAGTACTCACAAAATCTTCATGGAGGATGACTTCAAACCAAGCAGTCAACATCGAGAAGGGTGAATCCAAAATCCATGATGTTAATCAAACGAGGTTATCAAACTTTGATGCAGATTGATTTACCCGATCTCGATAGTCCTTGGTTAGCCCATTCACCGTGGTTCGGGTGGCATAACTCGTTGTCACGAATGAAGAAAACAAGTTAATTCCAACTCGATTGGTTACGGATGGCGTGGTGTATTGACTATCGTAGTTAAATGACGCCACCAGAAGACCATTTTCCTCTACCCTTCATGGACCAGATGCTTGAGAGATTAGCAGGGAATGAGTACTATTGTTTCCTTGATGGTTTCTCGGGTTATTTTCAGATCCCTATTGATCCATAGGATCAAGAGAAGACCACATTCACCGCCATGCAACTTTTGCCTACAAACGTATGCCTTTTGGCTTATGTAACGCCCCCGCACGCCCAACGATGTATGATGGCCATATTCCACACATGATCGGGAAACAATGGAGGTGTTTATGGATGACTTCTACCATCGGGGACTCATTTCGACTTGTCTCCCATTTAGACAAAATGCTAAAAGGTGCGTAAGACACCAATCTATGTCTAAATTGGGAGAAGAGCCACTTTATGGTCAAAGAAGGTATAGTCCTTGGCCATAAGATTTCCAAAAACGGGATTGAGGTCGATAGAGCAAAAGTTGATGTTATTGCTAAACTACCTCATCCTACTACCGTCAAAGGTATTAGGAGTTTCCTTGGTCACGCGGGTTTTATCGAGATTCATACAGATTTTTTTCGCCGCTTCTATGACCATCTTCTGAAAAAGAAGCTCCTTTATCTCTCCGAAGTGCGTCAAAGCTTTTGAAACACTAAAGAAAAAGCTTACGGAAGCACCATTCTAGTTGCCCCTCCATCGATTTACCCTTTGAGCTCATGTGCATGCAAGTGATTTTGCTATCGGGCACTTAGCAACTTAAAACCAAGCATTTTCAGCCTATACATTACGCAAGTAAGACTATGATCAAGCTCAAACCCATTACACCACCACGTAAAAAGAACTATTAGTCGGTGTATGCTTTGAAAGTTTCGCCATACTCATCTTGACCAAACTCGTGGTGTATACGGATCACTCTGGCTCTTAAATATCTCTTTGCAAAACAAGATGCAAAGTTTAGACGTCTGTTCTCCTCCTCCGTGAATTTGATATCATTATACGGATAAAAAGGAGCGAGAACCTAGTCACTGATCATCCGTCCCGATTAGAAAACCTCACCAAAGATGTTCGAGAAAAGGAAATAAATGAAACATTTCCTCGAGACACTCAATGCGTTTCTTTTTCGGAGACTCTACTACCCCATGGTTTGTCGACTTCGCAAATTACCATGCGGTAACTTTATATGGGGATGTCGCCCCAACAAGAACAAATTCTTCAAGGATGTTAAACATTACTGGACGACCCTACTTGTTTAAAATTTGCGCGGATCAAGTCCATGATGGTGTATATGGTCGTGAGGCTATTGACATTCTCAAAGCTTACATGGCCGACTCCATCGGGGACATCATAGCCCCCAACTACAATCGCTTAAGGTGTTCGATTCCTGATTCTATTACCCACGATCTAGGGATGCCCAATTTGTCAACAAAGCTCTGTGACGCTACCACACGTAGAACATCTACAAGGAATGAAATGCACGCAAAAACGCCATCTGGCGTGTGAGATATTTGACATATGGGGCATCAATTTTACGGGCCATTTCCTTCTTCTGTGACAAGTACATACCGCGTCGGCTTGACTATTTGTCAAAATAATAAGCCAGGCTTTACCACCATGCCCGAGTTGCCGTGAAATTTTGAAATCTTTTGCTAGGTTTGGAACTTCGA
>OU343217.1:101705034-101771520 GCA_910596185.1 Chrysanthemum makinoi | reverse complement strand
CTTAACAAGAATTTTTCTAAAACATCACAAGTACATTCCCTGATTTACCACAATCACAAGTAGGCAAACCATTGATATTCTGCAATTCATCCCAACATTTCTTTAACTTGTTGAAATAAGATGCAATGGTGAGATTACCTTGACTGATTTTGGTCAACTCTCTTTCAAGTTGATACACCAAAGGACCATTACTCTGTCCATATCTTTCTGATATCTCCTTCCATAACTCACAAGCAGACTGAGCATAAAGGAAAGCTTTAGATAAATCTTGTACCATTGAATTCAAGATCCAACAAGTAACCATGTAATCACATCTGATCCATCTCTGCAAATCAACATGACCAACATCTGGTTTTGGACAAGAACCATCAATGAATCCCAATTTCAATATAGCTCCTAATGCCATTCTCACATTCCTACTCCAGCCATGAAAATTACTCCCATTGATAGCTGTGTTGGTTAAAACCATTCCTGGATGATCGAACTTGCAATATCTGAGAGGATCATTGATCATATTGATATTGAGTTGTTGAGATTGTTGATTTTGGTTTGAATCTTGATTAGTGGAAGAAGATGGTGGAATCACCATTGATGACGTCAGAAAAGCTTGGTGAAAAGAGTGATTGATTGATTCAAGATCAGTATAATCGAATCAAAATCAATTTGGGGATTTAGGGTTTGATAACGAGCATCTTGATCTGATACCATGCGGAAATTGTAGTTATTATTGAATGATAGAATCAAGATCATTACATTTTACATTGAAATGAAGTGTTTATATACAGGAAAGACTACTAACTACTTCTAACTAACTTTTGAATTATATTTACAACTTTGGTCCTTGTAGTTACTAAGTCATCATTGATGACCCCTTATACTTCTATAGACCTTCACGTGCCACTGAACTCGAATAGTTTCATATATGTTCTTACCTGGATAATCAACAACCAATGGTGGATAAAGTGATTTTGGGTTGCAGACTCAATGTGGAAAAATATGGTTACAACGAGAACTAACCAATATCAGTTATTGGCCAATAACTTTCATTCGCTACGATTGATTTTGGGTTACAAACCCATGTATGAAAAGAAAAAGAAAAACAACAACTAGTTATTAGCCAATAACGTTACTTTTACACAACTTCAAGTGTGATTAGCGAGAGACTTCGAGTTGCAAACTCAATCGAGATAAAATGGTTACACCGGAAAAACTAAGCTCAATTGGCTATTAGCCAAAATGTTACATTCACAAAACTTCGATACTGAGTAGCGAGAGAGACACAAAACTGTTTTCTAAGCCAAAAAAAAGATACAAGTTTGTGTTTTTGGATCTAAAAAGACACTCACATGCTAGACACAAAAGATCCAAAAAGACACTCAGAGGCTAGACACAAAAAGTCATTCCAATTTAGCGCACCTCCATACATTGTTTTCAGAATCCCTCATATAATTTATATTGTCTTTAAAAGTAAATTTTACTCGTTATAGCATCTATATCGTTGACTGTGAATATTGGGGAGAAGCTCCTAACTGAATCCTCAACCAAAACTTGACTAAAAAGGTTGTCGCAGTCAAAATTGTGCATGCTCACATCACCCGTTCCCTAGCATATGTTGCATAACATATGATTAACGGCTTCTGCTTTTCTACTATCACTCACCCAAAAACACATTTTAAACGATGTGGTGAGTGTTCATCACTCATCACTACTATTGATGTGGTCATTGATTAAGATGGCTTAACAAATATTGAGTATTGATAGCCATTTACATTTTATTTCAGTTGATATATCTTACTTGAGAGCTATTGAGTACCAAGAGTGGACAGTCAAATATTGCAGTACATGCATACCAACAAAATGCAACCTTATGAGCAGTTAAGCATCAATAGCACAGGACACACATATTGCAGGTGGTTATTATACAAAGAAATCACTAAAGTTTACGCAAAATTCGTCCTAAGTCACTAAAGTTTCAAAGTTGTCATTCAGGTTACTAAACTATAAAAAGCAAACACGTCTATAATTTCAGTGATTTTTACATATATTTTTTTGATAGGTTAAGTAACTTAAATGTCATTTCTATACAAGTTCAGTAACCTGGATGACAACTTTCATAAGTTTAGTAACCTTGATAACAACTTTCATAAGTTTAGTAACTTGAATGACAACTTTGAAACTTTAGTGACTTAGGGCAAATTTCGCGCAAACTTTAGTGACTTCTATGTATAATAACCCTATTGCAGGACACATATAGCAAATAGCTTTAGACTTCACATGCTTATGTTAGGACACGAAGTATGTTTTATATGTTATTGTGCTCTCTCAACTGTGTGAAGACATGGTACACATACCATTGTTAGAAGGTTAAACCCGTGAGGATAACTTTATTATTCATGCAATATTTATAGAGAGTACATAACAAAACCCTGAACCATGATGGACCCAAAGCCCAACCAGGCTTGGGCCAACTAACATAATATACCTATCTAATACCTACCGCAGTCCGAGCATGAAATCGCTAAAGTTCGAGACTGTAGCAACAAAATAAATAAATAAAACCTAAAGCGAATAAGCTGATGCAGTCATCTTGTAGCAAGCAGAGAGATTCTTCACAACTTAAAAATATTTGTGGCCTTTGTTGGAAAAGTTGATTTGCTTTTGTCTAATGATGTGATTCCAGTATGTCACTTTCGAGATCTATGCGAGAAGCTATTTAGAAAGAAAATTAAAAAGCAAAGGAATGGAAAATGCAAAATATACATTAAAAAGTTTGTTCTGTTTGTCTGAATTAGAGGAAAAAAATATATTATTTTGCTTTGATTGAACTAGGAAAGGAAAAAAAGAAAAAACGTTTGAATTTTATTATTATTATTTTTTTCCTCTTTTTGTATTCTTTAGTTGAGAGGGTAAAGGCAAAAGAGGTATTAGAAAATAGATTTTTAATTGTTTTCTTTTAGAAATTATGGAAGAAGGTAAATGGGGAAATGGAGAAGGAAGAAGGAGGATATAGCTATTAAGGAGAGAACTTGACGGGGTGGTATAGAAGGGGCGACTTGATGTCCGATTAGGTCTCAGGATCATACCTGCTCATAATACCATGTTAGAAGGTTAAACCTCGTGAGGATAACTGTATTATTCATGCAATATTTATAGAGAGTACATAACAAAACCTGAACCATGATGGACCCAAAGCCCACAACCAGGCTCGGGCCAGCTAACATAATATACCTATCAAATAACCATGACATTTTATTGAACTTGACTAATTAAAGGTGAAAAAATGTACGGGTCAGGCAGGTTGGATAATGGGTCAGAACGGGTGTGAGCCGGATTTTAGTACAACTCAAGTAAGCATCTGCTTGAATCATTCGACATTTATTAAGACAACTTTTGTAAACCAAATATGATCAGTTCTAAAGTAGCACCATATATATTATTACATTTCTTATTTCCATGTTATGATTCTCATTTTGTTTGCACGATAATGCGTATTTGCATGAACAAGACGGATATGAGAATGGCTTAGCGAGTAAAGTGTATCATTCTTGAAATTTTCATATAGATTGGTTGGTTGGCCGAATTGGTGCCACATTCTTAACTCTCAAGTGTAACACCGTTAATGCCCTATAAAATCATATGTTGGCCTTTTGCTTTTAATGTATATTGCTAGCCTTATGTGCAACTTCATTTGTAACATCATTGTATATACTGATAAAAATATGTGCAACAAAACGGATTTATAACCCATCTTGCTAGAACTGTGATAGTTTAAAATTGTGCGGGGTAAGGAACGTGCCAAATAGGTTCAAAGGTGTCGTGTGTAGAATTATGAGTCAAAAGGTCCGTGTCATTATGACACCTTGGGCACAACGGCTAAGGCCTTCATGTCATGAATGTGTTTGAGTGATACATATTCAAGTTCACATAGTGTTTAGGCTTACGCTATCGCTTTCTCGAGTAATAAGTATAACGTATATTTAAACATGATGTTCCGCGCAATACACATCTTTGCAATAGTTAATAGTTTACTCCTTTTAAGAAAAAAAGTTGAATTGCATAATATTAAACTTGGAGCCATATGCGAGATGAGATTTTATCACTTTGGAACAGCTTTGTGGAAAACTAGAAGGGGGGTTGAATAGTTTTGCCAATTAAAACTTCCTTTTAAACTATTTAGATCGACTTATGTCAATCTATTTGGATGTGTGTGTTGGATGTTGATAAACGAACATATAAAGGTATGTAATGAAAGATAAGAGTAAGAAGCACAAAACCACAACGCGAGTATTTATAATGGTTCGGCTACAAGGACACCTTCATTGCCCTACTACACTCCCCGAGCCACCTACTCGAGAGTTCGTAAACACTATACCAATCTCCTTATGGCGGAGAAGCCTTCACAACGTCGCCTACCCTTTTTCCGGTGTTAGGCTAACCACCGGGTTCTTTCACTCCAAGGTGAACCACACCTACACAACGTCGCCTACCCTTTATAAGGTACTAGGCTAAGTACCTAGTTCTTTCACACCAAGGTGAACCACACCTACACAACGTCGCCTACCCTTTATTAGGTACTACGCTAAGCACCTAGTTCCATTGCAATGGAGGAACTACTACCACACTACACCAATTACTAATCCCAAAGGAGATCTACTCCTTTACATCATCAAGGATATCAATATCCTTGGATCTAGTACTAATCTATCTTGTACATCGAAACACACCATATCGAATGTACATCTAAGGCACCTTTCACTAATGCCTTTAACTAGACCTTCAAGACACCCTTCACTAATGTCTTGTGTCTTGACTTCTAAGCATCCTTCACTAATGCTTCTAGTCTTGACTTCTAAGCACCCACCACAAGTGCTTATGATATGGACGATAGATACCCTTCACTAATATCTTCGACTTGACACTTGAGACACCATTCACAAATGTCTTCAACACTTCTTAGAAAAGAAAAACAATCATCAACAAGAAGACTTTAGTAGTCTTGATGATGAGGAAGCATGGCAACTCATGGACTTGAGCTTGCTCGACTTCAAAGGTGATGATCTTGCCTTTAAGAGGAACCTAGAAGATCACACAAAAATAAAACTACAAACATAGATCTCTTGGATCTGAGGTTAGAGAGTTTTTAACTCTAGGGGAAAGTATGTTAGAAAGGAGTGAGAAACAATGAAGAAATGGCTCACTATTTATAGAGGAAAAATTCATTTGTTCCGGATCCGGATCCCTACAAGGGATCCGCCTAGCGTAAAGCTAGGGATCCGTGGGACGCTCCTCTTTACCCATGGGTAATTTGGTTATGGGTCATGGGTCATGGGTTGATCCATGGGTCTTTAGCTAGATACAATGTATCTCTTGAGTGCAATGCACCTAGTCATATGGGTATGGGTGAAAACCATGGGTTATGGATATTATCCATATATGATATAAGCATGATGTCATGCAATGGGTTATGGGTCAAGCTTCATGGGTCATGGGCTTTGGGTTGTACCCAACTACATTCAATGTATTTGCCCAATGGGTTATGATACTTAAGTTTCTACCCATTTATATTACCCAATATACTACATACTAGTTATGTGTATATTTTACCCAAATATGTAAACACTAGTTGTTGTACATATGTAATATTAAATCATAAAATCACATATACTTGTTTTAGTGTTTTATGTGAAAATGTGAATATGTTAGAAACTATTAGTTCAAACCATTTACGTATTTTATTTGTTTCCTTAAAATGATTTTACGTTTGTTATCGACAAAACATTAGAAGATCGTAAAATATAAATAAATGTTTTTACGGCTTATTTGTATTAACAATCCCCCCCTTTTTGTTGATGACAAAACATAAAATTATTTTAAGAAAAAGCTAAAATTCGTAAAAGTTTGAATTTGTAGTTTTTACTTTCTTCTCCCCCTTTTTAGTCGAAACAAAAAGAGCTTCGAAAGGAAACTAACACATTGTTTTAGGAAAAACATGTGAAAGAAATAAAAAGAAATAGAGAGCAAGTAGCGGGAAATGATCTCGTCTTTACTCCCCCTTGACGAGTCCATCCCTATGTAAGGGCGTCAAGAAAGTAATACTAAGCTAGTTTGTTTGCAAAAGATTTCGATAAGTGTGAATGTCCCCCCCATGATTGCAATTTTGTAAAGGGATGTCAAGAAATGTAATCCTAATATTGCAAGTAATTTGCAATGTATTGCTTTGACACAAAGCTCCCTCTAGCTTTAGGGTGTCAAAGTCTTCAAGTGTAGATTGAATAACTACAAAACAAAGGTTAGAAAGCAAGCATAATTCACAATTTCCTGCAAATGTGGTCCAAGTTAGTAGAAAAATAGTTTACTGTATCACGGATCCCACGGTTCCCTCCTAGTAGGGATCCGTCTAGGAAAATTAGAGGGATCCGTCTGGCTGATGAATAAATTCAGCAAATGGTGGTATAACAAATAATGTTATCACAAAAGTGAGATATGAATACAACGTAATCATATACTCAGAAATATAGAAAGTAGCATGTAATTTCATTTAATAAAACTAGAGTTATGATATACATGACTCTAAAAAATACATGACTAAGAATTTCTAGACCAACTATCGCTTGATGCTAGGACACCACTAAAATCTTCTAGCTCAAGTTTTGTTTAGGTTTAATCTCTTGAAGCGTTAGGAGATGATAGAACATGAAACGTTGATCTTCTCGTACTTCATGTATCAAACTTTCAACATGTTGACAATGATAACAATCTTTGTCATGGCTAGGTAGTGGCGGTGGAAGAAATGAAATGGCTTGATGCGAAGGATCAAGTGAAGCGGCTTGTGGAGCTTCAAATGACGGAGGGATTGGTGGAGGCGCATTTGAGAATGGCTCGATCAAGAATGATGGTAGTGGTAGAGAAGTGTCAACTTCCATATGGTCAGGTGGTTGACTTTGATGATTTCTCATAATCCAAATGGGATTATATGATGGAAACGTCGAAAAGGAAGCCGGAGCTAGTGTTGACTCAACACCCTGATTTTGTACCATTATTCCTCCTAATGAGGAGAATGTTGTCAGCGGAGGAGGATGAGACGGCCTAGGAGGCAAATCCTCTAAATTGTAGAGGTCTGGTGATGATAGTGGAGATGTAAAAGAAATAGCTCTAGGAACCAATGGTGATGGTTTAGTGGCGATTAATTTGTTTGGCCTAGGAGGTATGGTGGTGTTTGGCATAGGTAGTTTTGTGGGTACTATCCTTTTAGGAATTGGTTTGATTGTTTGAGAAGAGATCCTTGCATTAGTTGGCTTGACCGGAGATGATTCGGTTGAAGAAATTTTGTGTACAACACGAGCAATTTTCTTGGGTGGTTCTTTGGTGGATAAGTTACTACTTGGAGTTTTCCTCATGATGAGATGATTTCAAGAAGTTTGTAAGAGTTTCTTAAGTGCTGAAAATTAGGATGAAGGTGATGACTATGGAAGTCCTAACAATGTGGTTTATAAAGCAAGAGATTTGGCAAGTGCATTTAAGCCTTAAGCCACTAAAATTCATTGGAATGTGATGATTAACATGCACAAGAGTCAACTTCAGAGTTTGTACTGATCTAGGAACTCATTTAAGATGAGATAGAGTGTTTGAGTTAGAAAGATGAGTTGAAATGATTGTTTTTGCAAGGTTTGACATAATCTGTCATCCGGATCCAACGGTTCCCTCCTCAAAGGGATCCGTCTAGGCTAATCCTAGGGATCCGGCTCTCAGCAGCTATGAAAGAATAGAAATGATGTTTCTAAGGTCTAAGATCTATATCAACTTGAGTGTTTCAGTCCTCCTAAGTGTCTTAAATGAAGGGGTGCTTAAATACTTGAAGGTAATGAGTGATGTAGCTAATGATTGCTTTTTATGGAAGGAATTAGAACTTTCATGAGTACCAATGAATGAACAAGGATGACACTAAAGATGAGAGTGTCAATTGAAGCTAAATGATCCTAGAGATCAGATAGTTACTTAGATTAATCCTTTTGGAGAATATCCTAAAGGCTTAAGATGGAAAAACTAGAATTTGATCAATTTCGACCAATTTTGACGTAAGGATGATTATGATCAATTTTGCTATAAGAGGTTTCCAACGTTTAGATATGAGGGATCATGTGAAAAATGATGTGTGAGCTTGAGAGCGGAAGAGTGATGGATTAAAATGAAACGATAGATCTACAAGCGTCTTTGAGTGTGATCTAGGTGAGTTATGTGTGAGTAGAAAGGATCTACTTAACTTGATAAGGACTTAATTTGCCTTAAGACACTATGTCTAGCTTAGTGTGAGGTGTTCTAAGGATATGTTTGAAATACAATGCTTGCAATTGCATTTTACTTTTGCGGATCCCACGGTTCCCTAACGTAGGGATCCGTCTAGCTAAACTTTGGGATCCGTCCATCTGCTCAGCAGAACCTTTACTAAATGTATGCAATGATCTTGACAATGCATTATATTCCAAGGTTAGTTTAAAGGGTTCTAACACTAAGATATCAAATGTAAGATGTTTTATTTCATGAAGGAAATAGGATTACATTGATAAAGCACAAGTACAAAAGGATTGATCCTATTTGAAATACTACTAAGTTCCTTGAGTGTTTTCGCTAGGAGGATCATCACGTGGTTGATGAGTGTTGGTGGAATCAAGAATGAAGAAAGTCTTCATGAGTGATATGTTTAGCGGTTCCATCATCTTGTTCACAGAATGCATTACAGCGGACTTTGAAATTGAGGATGAAAGTGCATAACGTTATGATAGAGACGCGTCAAGAACATTCCATAAGGGATGAGTTTATTCTTGGAGCTTTGAAGATTTACAATTTGCCTTCGAAGAAGTAGGCGATATTATATGGTTGTTGTGTTAGCAAACAATACATTATGTGAGCACAACAAGCAGGAAGGATTTATCGATTTCCCTTAAGGCTCCAAACATTTTCACGTAGGATGAGTGCAAGGGGCTTGTACTCTTCTCGGATATCCCGTCTGAAGATAATGTTTGGATCGGAGTAATATGGTCGAGGTTTGCATATTATGCGATGTAAATCTTCTAGGGAGGGTATGTGTGAACAATATGGACTATTTTCTTCACGAAAGTTGAAGAGAATCAAGAGACCAATCTTCGGTGAAGGCACATTGTCCATGATTTGGAATTCGGAGGATATGAGCAAAATGCCGAAGGGTTAATGTAAACTTTTGTTTTTTGATATAAAACCAATGAGATAGAGAGCGATCCTCGTTACAAACGAGTTCAAATTGACGGAAGAATTCCATTATGAACCTTGGACATATCTTCTCATTGATTTCAAGATGACATTCTAGTCCTATGGCTCGAAAGGAGGTATTGATACCTTCTTCGAATTGTAGAGAGGTGTCTACAATACGTCCTTCGTGGAAGTGGCGGTTTTGAGATTATTGAACCGGACATGATTGCAGGGTGTGTTGGGCTCAAGGAGATGTTAGTGTAGGCGCTAGTGAGTGAAAAATCAAACTCATATTCATGCGTCATAGTTGAACCTATAGAAATGATGAGTTAATAGAAAGTGATGTTTGTGGTCAACCTATGATTATCTAACGTTTTTACTAGATTTTTATTAACAATGGTTTTTTAACAACAATGACACTTAACTCACTTATGGTTTTGACATTCTAGTGAAATATTCCTTTTAGAAGAAAAGTGGTTTTTAATTTGCATGAAAAAATTTTCCGATGGGGCGGTTCCCACGGTTCCCTTTCAAAAGGGATCCGGCTAGTATATCTTCCGGGATCCGTAGATCTGTAGTTATAGAAACAGATTTTATGATGAAAAGCATAGGTTTTTATATCTCATAGTTATATATCAAGATATGTGTTTTAGCCTACATTTTTGTTTAACATGCATACATGTCTTCTAATGTATCATGAGAGAATGAAATAAAACAAAGAGAAATGATAAACACATTATGATAATAATAACCTAGATAACTAGACTATTAGTAATATTTCATTTCAATACTAAGAATGATACAAAGGATTGGGTATATAACCCCAATGTAGATTAACAACACAAAGTAAATGTCTCCGTATGTGAACTTCAACATAGGGAACACAAGTGCGATGAGTGTTAAGACGATGAGCACGAAGGCGATGTAAACCATGTTGAAGATGATTCTTCTTGGTTTCGGTTGAGATGAAATGGAGAGGAGGATGAAGTTTTGAGTGAGATGGAATTTTTGAAATTGGAAGATTTGAAAAGGTGGGGATTTGATGGAGTGGTCGACGGTGGGAGTATTTATGGGAAAAGAGGAATTTTTGATATTTGTGTTTTGTTTTATTATTAGAAAGATATGATTTTTGAATTAAGTAAAACAAAACACAAGTTTTATAAACCATGATTTTTAGACGAAAGAGTGACACGTATGTGAGAAAAAGCTTCCTAATGAAGCTACATGTAAAGCATGTATATGCACAAAAAGTAATCAAATAAATACCTTAGTAAGCATACTTATCTATCAAGCTAATGACATTTAGAGATGAGTACCTCGAATGCACTTAGGAATGTCTTTACAAATGACACAACAAATGTCAGAAGACAATTCCAGCTCCTTTGTGCTTAAGATACCTTCTTAGGGAAGGTAATCTTTATTATCAAGCAAATCCTATGGCTTGATAGATGTGAGCTTTGACTAATCAACATGACAAAGAGGATTAGTGCAATTAAATGAAAAAGTAAATAAGAAAAATGTTGTTATCAAATCAACATCCAAACATATAGTTTTAAAAGACATGGTGTTTGTTTTTATGAAAAACTTTCTTTGTAGTTTTCAATTAACCATGGATCGTATCAAGTTTTTAAAGTACGATATACTTCAAGAAACTTGGTAACGAAGCTCTAATGCCAATTGTGGAAAACTAGAAGGGGGGTTGAATAGTTTTGCCAATTAAAACTTCCTTTTAAACTATTTAGATTGACTTATGTCAATCTATTTGGATGTGTGTGTTGGATGTTGATAAACAAACATATAAAGGCATGTAATGAAAGATAAGAGTAAGAAGCACAAAAACACAACGCGAGTATTTATAGTGGTTTGGCTACAAGGACACCTTCCTTCTCCCACTCCCGGTCACCTACTCGAGAGTTCGTAAACACTACACCAATCTCCTTATGGCGGAGAAGCCTTCGCAACGTCGCCTACCCTTTTTCCGGTGCTAGGCTAACCATCGGGTTCTTTCACTCCAAGGTGAACCACACCTACACAACGTCGCCTACCCTTTATAAGGTACTAGGCTAAGTACCTAGTTCTTTCACACCAAGGTGAACCACACCTACACAACGTTGCCTACCCTTTATTAGGTACTAGGCTAAGCACCTAGTTCCATTGCAATGGATGAACTACTACCCAACACTACACCAACGACTAATCCCAAAGGAGATCAACTCCTTTACAACATCATCAAGGATATCAATATCCTTGGATCTAGTACTAATCTATCTTGTACATCGAAACACACCATATCGAATGTACATCTAAGGCACCTTTCACTAATGCCTTTAACTAGACCTTCAAGACACCCTTCACTAATGTCTTGTGTCTTGACTTCTAAGCATCCTTCACTAATGCTTCTAGTTTTGACTTTTAAGCACCCACCACAAGTTCTTATGATATGGATGATAGATACCCTTCACTAATATCTTCGTCTTGACACTTGAGACATGATGAGTGTGTAAATACTCATCATTTTTGGGTCAATCTGAACTGCAAAACGTTTAAAAATGCTCAGAAATGCATCAAAATACTGAAAATGTCTCAAAATTGCATTTTATATGTTTCAGATGCAAAATGTTCAAAATCAGATGAAAAATGCGCTAAGTTTGCATAATTGGCGTTTTAGGTCCCCAAGTTTCTAAAATTGTCAAAAATAGTCCACAGTCCTAATTTCGAAAAATCACCAAAGGCCCTTTTTAAATCATAACTTGTCAAAATTAGTCCTTTGGTGAAAAACATCAAAAGTTTGAGAAAATTACAAGTTTGGTCCTTCAAGTTTGAAATTTGGCAAAAATGGCCCCTGGAAATTTGAAAATGGCAAGTTTGGTCCTTGTACTTTTTGAGATTGTCACTTTTAGTCCTTGGAACAACTTTGAATTGGCGGAAAAGGTCCTTGTATATTTCGGGTACATATTGGTCCTTGTTATTTAAGCCTAAACCTCTTGGACCCTTGTCAAAACACCTTATGACCCCTGCCATTTTACCTTTGGACCCTTCATTTGACCCCCCTTCATAAAATATTAAAGCCGGTCAAATCCAAGTCAAATAAACAAGCACACCTCTAGCGCCCTTTTTTCTTCTTCCCCAACATCTAGCCCCAACCATCCCTCCTCACCTTTCCACTTTTCTTGTTCCCCCTTCCTCAACAACCTTCCAATAGCATTTAATGCCTCCTCCACCTTTGCACTCAACCCCAACAGGACAAAAACACCTTTCCCGCCAAAAAACCAAATCAATGGCTAAAACTCTTGAAGCCATCTGGCTCTTAAGACAATGGGATATGTTCAGAAAGAGGAGAAGGATGTTGGAGTATAAAAAGAGGTTGAAGAGAGAAGAAATAAGAAGAAGTTAGTTTTATTATTTTTCTTAATGTCGTTTCTTAAGTAAATGTTGTAGTTTAAATCAAAATGTTGTAATTTCAGCTCTTATGTATCACAATCAAGTTAAAACATCTTTGTAGTGTGCTTTTGATTCTCAATTCAAGTTTTTATATAAGTTCCTGGTTTCATATTTACATTTATATAACTCAGTTTAAAATTCTTATTTGCAAGCTTTAAAAAGTTCAATTTCATCTCAAATAAGCTCACTTAAGTTTATTAAAGCTCTTGGTTAACTCACAATTCAGTTTCAAGTGATTCCCATGGATGGTCAACAAAAATCAACTGTTTAGTGAAATTTTGGTTCAAGCAATTTGGTGATGATTTGGGTGATGCAGAGGATGGATATGGGTTGAAATAGACTAGTTTAGATTGGTTTTTGGAGTTTATTGATTGTAAGTTCATATTTTGCTTGAGCGAGGTATTTTATAGTCATAAATCGTTTTTACTTGTTTATTTAGTTGTATTAAATATAATTAAGCTGGTTTGATCATTGGTACAAGCTAGTGCGGTGTTTCTATCAATTTTAGTTGCTTATCGGATCATTAAAAGGGTGTTTGGATTTCTTTGTTTGATCGGTGGTTTAGGGTAGTACAATTATAAGATTCTTGTTGTTTCAGGCTTGTTTTGCTCAAATGAACTCATTCAAGCCTTAATATTGCATCTACAATAATCCATAGTCAAAAATCCATTCTCAACTGTCTCAAGTCTTAACTGTTGGATTTTCAACAATTCAAAGGCTAGTTTTGTGTTCCAAATTCATAAACAAAGCTTGCAATAGCTTCATTTAATCTTATAACATCATTTTCAGTTGGGAAATCAAGATCAAAACTCATGGAAGTCAACTTTCCATTTTCATGTCAAAAGTCAAATTGCATAACTTCAGTTTGGCCAAACTAGGGTGAATTTTCTTGGACTCATCTTTGGGCCAATTTCAATGAAAATTGTTGTTTTAAAAACTTCTCTTGGTCTATTTCTTTATTACCATTTTCTGATTTTTATGATATTTTTTAAGCTTCAAATGGAGCAACTTGAGGGCCTTATATGCTTTGTACACCTCAGTATTAACTGAGTGTGTGCAGGCCATTTGCAGAGCTTGCAACAAGCTCATTTGAGCTTGTCCAGGTCTCAGCTTTGGTTTATACATAGCTAGCCAGGTCTTCGTTAGGATCCAGCTTTCAGTTTTCCTTTCCAGCTTATTGTGTTGCTTATTCTTGGGCTTAAAGTAGACCCCTAAATCTGTTTTTGCACTTATACTCATATAGTCAAATCTTAGTAATTTGCAATCCAGAGGTTATAGCTTGCTGATTCTAGTTGCATTTGGTCATTTTTAGCATAGTGTAGCTTCTTTCGGTTAGGTGGCCCTTGGTGCTCTTAAACTTCAAGTGCTTATTTCTAAGCACTTGTGCTTGCAGCCTCATTTTCCTCCACACAAGAGCCTGTTTTTCCATTTTTCCTAGATTCCTCATATTATTTTAGAGTTATCTTGAATTTTTCAGATTTTTCCTAGCTTGTTTGCTATTTTTCTTGATTTAAATTAGTTTTTAAGCATTTTTAATTAGCATTTAATACAATTAATTAAGTAAAGCTTCAAAAAAAATTTTTTCATTTTGTTAAGTTAAGATAAATATGAAAAGCCAAAAAATATTTTTCTAGATTTTTCTTAGTTAAATTTGTATTTTTAAGCCATTTAATTAGTTTTTAATAGTTTTAAATTCCTAGAAAATAGAAAAATAATCAGAAAAATATAAAAATAGTTTTGAAAATTCTCTTTTGATATTTTAGATTTTTATAAGTCTTAATTTTAATTTTCTAGCTTTATTTCACATTTTCTTGTATTTTAGGTAATTATTTAATAGTTAAAAATAGTTTTTAATTAATAATAAATAGATAAATAGTTACAAAAATAATTTTCTTTTTCTAATAATTTTATTTTATCATTAGGCTTGTAAAAATGTCATTTTCATATTTTTAGGATTATCTTTGCTGATTTAATATTTTAATTTGTACGTTACGTAGTTTTTAATTCTAGTTTTATAAACAGAAAACAAAAACATCATTTTGCAAATAGTGATAGCGTTTATTTAATATTTTTTATCTTTTTAATTTTCTTTAATTTGCATTTTAGCCCTTGTAATTTATGTCCTTACCGTAGTTGTAATAACTCAAAATCTCTTTTCCGTTCAAATCTCTCGATCACTATACGTTGGGTGATCCATTGCATAGCTCGGGACATAACGACCGGAAACCCTATACTCCCTGATCTTCATTGAGTTCGGTATGCGAACCGTTTTAAGTTTCTTACAGTTGGCCATTCACAAGTGGTCAGCTTGCGTGAAAAACTTGACTGCCGAGAACCAATCAATTTTAGCCTTGCGGTTGTCTTTGATTAATCTTACGTCCTAGCGAGATTAGTGATTTGGATATTCATTCATTGTTCATACCATCTGTGTATGTTTATATTTTCTTTTAAAATCAAAACCCAAAAGATTTTCGATCTTTGTTTTTCAAATGTTTTCAAAATGCCAAAATATTCATCTTTACCCTCTTACCATTTTGATTCTTCATTTCTTACCCTCTAAAACCATTTGATTCTTTCTATGTCTTATCTTCACCCTCTTGGTTGTCAATGGTGTGGTGGTCCTTATAATGGTGGCAATTGCCCAGTTGTAGCATGGTGGAATCAGAAAGCGGGTTCTGTCTATAACCGGGATCCCTATTCCTACCATAACACAATGATTTATTCCATCACCGGCTACCGCCTTTGTGAGACTCAGCGGTTTTACTTTGGAATACTGTGGTGGTTCACATTCCAGTTCTGATTGTCAATCAGGAAACACGTTTGTCTATGAACAGTTTTCCGGTGATGCTCAGAACTTTGGTTATGACCAAAATCCATATGATTCACAGTCCGACTCGGCAGTTTTTCTTGTTATGATACTGTGGAGGTCCCCACTTCACTCGATTGTCAAATAGGGAACCCATTTCCTTGCAACAATCATGACTCTTACAGGTTTGACAATTTCCAACCTCCGGCGCTATCTGGTTCAAACTCCACTGAGCCGTTGTCTCAAGAAATCTCCCATGATTTTGAAACGCAATGAAAACAGAGGATA
The DNA here is from genome assembly GCA_910596185.1 of Chrysanthemum makinoi. Classification (NCBI taxonomy): domain Eukaryota; kingdom Viridiplantae; phylum Streptophyta; class Magnoliopsida; order Asterales; family Asteraceae; genus Chrysanthemum; species Chrysanthemum makinoi. The sequence goes on along the minus strand of OU343217.1, from coordinate 101,755,763 downwards.
TGATTAGTAACTGTAAGAATCAAGTGAGTGGTGAAAAGACCATGGGAGAATTGCTAGCCGAAGAAGAGGCGCCAATCTAGGGAGGAATTATTAGTCCTAGAGCATGCGACTCTAAAGCGTTCCCAATTTCTTAAGAAAGACTCTATATGATGATGACGAGGAGAGTTTTTATCCTTTTAAAGATAATATTTCTCAACTCCCTCGGTCAGGTTGATATCCGCGTTGAGATTCCATCTCAAACAACTGCTATCACACCGATATTCCCACTCACTCTCTCGAACATGGGGACGAGCATCTTGACACTTTGTTCACGAAAGGAATCGGACGAATTCATAAAGTCTAGTGTTGAGAACCTTGTCCCAATCGAAGAGTCACAGGGCTTCTAATCATATGTGTGATTCTCTTTCCCCTCTTGAGTGTTCAAATGATCATTTTGAAACTTTCTCCGATGTTAGCGACGATTGTGCTTCCTATGGAAACATCGAGTATGTTGAGGCATTACTCCCACAATCTTATCCTCTTCTTGAGGAGTTCTCCGATGAACTCACTCACATCAATGATCGTTCACTCACTTCTTATCCCAACAGTCCAATAGAGAATATTGATCACTCTGTTCCCGAAACATTCAAAGCTACTTTCACTAATCCTCTATTTGAATTCGACTCTGAATTTACTTCAATTTCTGAGAATCCACTCTTTGATACTCAGATTGAGGATAGTGATGAGTCGACAATGGAACAAGAATTCACAGATTTACATCATGTGAATGATTCTCTTCATGAGGAGTTCGCCGGTGAACTCACTCATATCATGACTCAGCCGGAGTATGATCGCTTGGATGGCAAAAATCATGATGGGGAAAAAGTTCTCAATCAAGAGAGTTTGTATTTCTATGACAAATTTTCCAACCCTCCCTCCCGAGATGCTTTCCAACCCAAAGAGCTCAACCAACAAAATCCAAACGAGTGCAACGCACTTGATCTGAGGAAGAAGATCTTATCATGATCGTCATCATGATTTTCTTTCTTTTCTTCATATATTCTCATCACTTCTCACATTCTTCACTCCTTCGGGAATGAAGACATTATCTTTGATACCGGCATTTCCATGTACCATTATATTGAGCCGGGAATATATCTCATCGGTGTGGAACTTTCACGTTGCTCAAATGTTTGTCCAAACATCTTGAATGAAAGTACGATGGAGATTGTTTCTTCCACTTTGCTTCCCCATGAACCAATGAATGCGGGGTCGAGTCAAGCTAGCGACTCGGTAATCAAAAACGATGCTCACTATATGGGTTTTTCACCCGTATTTCTGACTTCTTTCTATTTTCTACCACCCTAGTGTGGGGAGTTGCCCCACATGTTGTGTATATATATATAAAAAATTAATTTCCAAATAATGGCCGTAGTATTTCCCTTTTACGTTCTATGTTTACATAACAGTGGTACTTTGAATATTGAGGGCAATATTCATTTCAAGTGTGGGGGGAATTCTCACGAATTTTGTCATGTAATTATACCGCCTAATTCCCCATTTTGGCCAAATTTTTTTTGAGTAAGTGTTTACACTTACTCAATTGGTTATCAATCCGCCATGTCTAATAAACAAAAGGATTGGCTAATCCAGGAGCAAACGGCTCTTGGTAAAGATATCTCAAATCCGTTGAGGGCTTGCAATTTGCCCAAAATTGTATGGTATTCAGCTCACCATATCCTAAAAAAGTGAAGAGTTGGCTAGCCCGCAAGTTTATGGCTTGTGGTAAAGGCGGTGGAAAAACCATAATTGGTAATCAGCTCACCAAAGATAATCGAGATTTATCTAAGAGTTGGCTAGTCCAGAGCAAACGGCTTCTGGTAAAGACAAATCAAATCCGTTGGAAGTTGGTGGTTTGCTCAAAATCACATGGTTATCGGTGTACCATGGTTCTTACTTGAACTAAAACATTTGGCTACTCCGGAAGTAATGGCTTTTGGTAAAGAGATTCAAATCCATTAAGTTTTTCTCAAAAGATGGCTAGGGACTAGCAATAGTTTAGTGTGGGGGATTGATGAGTGTGTAAATACTCATCATTTTTGGGTCAATCTGAATGCAAAGCGTTTAAAATGCTCGAGAAATGCATCAAAATACTGAAAATATCTCAAAATTGCATTTTATATGTTTTGGATGCAAAATGTTCAAAATCGGATGAAAAATGAGCTAAGTTTGCATAATTGGCGGTTTAGTCCCAAGTTTCTAAAATTGTCAAAAATAGTCCTGAGTCCTAATTTCAAAAGAAAAATCACCAAAGGCCCTTTTTTAAATCATAACTTGTCAAAATTAGTCCTTTGGTGAAAAACATCAAAGTTTGAGAAATTACAAGTTTGGTCCTCCAAGTTTGAAATTTGGCAAAAATGGCCCCTGGAAATTTGAAAATGGCAAGTTTGGTCCTTGTACTTTTTGAGATTGTCACTTTTAGTCCTTGGAGCAACTTTTAGTGTTTGAGAAAAGGTCCTTGTATATTCGGAATTTATATTGGTCCTTGTTATTTAAGCCTAAACCTCTTGGACCCTTGTCAAAACACCTTATGACCCCTGCCATTTTACCTTTGGACCCTTCATTTGACCCCCCTTCATAAAATATTAAAGCCGGTCAAATCCAAGTCAAATAAACAAGCACACCTAGCCCTTTTTTCTTCTTCCCCAACATCTAGCCCCTGCAACATCCTCCTCCTCACCTTTCCACTTTTCTTGTTCCCCCTCCTCAACAACCTTCCAATAGCATTTAATGCCTCCTCCACCTTTGCACTCAACCCCAACAGGACAAAAACACCTTTCCGCCAAAAACCAAATCAATGGCTAAAAACTCTTGAAGCCATCCAATGGCTCTTAAGACAGCTGGGATATGTTCAGAAAGAGGAGAGAAGGATGTTGGAGTATAAAAAGAGGTTGAAGAGAGAAGAAATAAGAAGAAGTTAGTTTTATTATTTTTCTTAATGTCGTTTCTTAAGTAAATGTTGTAGTTTAAATCAAAATGTTGTAATTTCAGCTCTTATGTATCACAATCAAGTTAAAACATCTTTGTAGTGTGCTTTTGATTCTCAATTCAAGTTTTTATATAAGTTCTGGTTTCATATTTCTTGTTTATATAACTTCAGTTTAAAATTCTTATTTGCAAGCTTTAAAAAGTTCAATTTCATCTCAAATAAGCTCACTTAAGTTTATTAAAGCTCTTGGTTAACTCACAATTAGGTTTCAAGTGATTCCCATGGATGGTCAACAAAAATCATTTGAGTGAAATTTTGGTTTAAGCAATTTGGTGATGATTTGGGTGATGCAGAGGATGGATATGGGTTGAAATAGACTAGTTTAGATTGGTTTTGGGTTTGGTTTAGCCGCAACACCAATTTGGACCTATGTGAGTTGTATTTCAAGTTCCATTTTCCAAGTTAGTTTGCATATTTTGCTTGAACTGGTATTTATAGTCATAATCTATTTTTACTTGTTTATTTAGTTGTATTAAATATAATTAAGCTCAGTTTGATCATTGGTACAAGCTAGTGCGATGTTTCTATCAATTTTAGTTGCTTATCGGATCATTAAAAGGGTGTTTGGATTTCTTTGTTTGATCAGGTGGTTTAGGGTAGTTCAGTATAAGATTCTTGTTGTTTCAGGCTTGTTTTGCTCAAATGAACTCATTCAAGCCTTAATATTGCATCTACAATAATCCATAGTCAAAAATCCATTCTCAACTGTCTCAAGTCTTAACTGTTGGATTTTCAACAATTCAAAGGCTAGTTTTGTGTTCCAAATTCATAAACAAAGCTTGCAATAGCTTCATTTAATCTTATAACATCATTTTAGTTGGAAATCAAGATCAAAACTCATGGAAGTCAACTTTCCATTTTCATGTCAAAAGTCAATTGCACATAACTTCGGTTTTGGCCAAACTAGGGTGAATTTTCTTGGACTCATCTTTGGGCCAATTTCAATGAAAATTGTTGTTTTAAAAACTTCTCTTGGTCTATTTCTTTATTACCATTTTTACAGATTTTTATGATATTTTTTAAGCTTCAAATGAGCTTGGCAACAGGGCCTTATATGCCATTGCACACACTCGATGATTGAGGTGTTGTGCGGGAGCCATTTGGAGAGCTTGCAACAAGCTCATTTGAGCTTGTCCAGGTCTCAGCTTTGGTTTATACATAGCTAGCCAGGTCTTCGTTAGGATCCAGCTTTCAGTTTTCCTTTCCAGCTTATTGTGTTGCTTATTCTTGGGCTTAAAGTAGACCCCTAAATCTGTTTTTGCACTTATACTCATATAGTCAAATCTTAGTAATTTGCAATCCAGAGGTTATAGCTTGCTGATTCTAGTTGCATTTGGTCATTTTTAGCATAGTGTAGCTTCTGTTTCAGTTGGGTGGCCCTTGGTGCTCACTAGCTTATTCCAAGTGCTTATTTCTAAGCACTTGTGCTTGCAGCCTCATTTTCCTCCACACAAGAGCCTGTTTTTCCATTTTTCCTAGATTTCTCATATTATTTTAGAGTTATCTTAAATTTTTCAGATTTTTCCTAGCTTGTTTGCTATTTTTCTTGATTTAAATTAGTTTTTAAGCATTTTTAATTAGCATTTAATACAATTAATTAAGTAAAGCTTCAAAAAATTTTTTTTTTCATTTTTTTTAAGTTAAGATAAATATAAAAAGCCAAAAAAATATTTTTCTAGATTTTTCTTAGTTAAATTTGTATTTTTAAGCCATTTAATTAGTTTTTAATAGTTTTTAATTCCTAGAAAATAGAAAAATAATCAGAAAAATATAAAAATAGTTTTGAAAATTCTCTTTTGATATTTTAGATTTTTATAAGTCTTAATTTTATTTTTCTAGCTTTATTTCACATTTTCTTGTATTTTAGGTAATTATTTAATAGTTAAAAATAGTTTTTAATTAATAATAAATAGATAAATAGTTACAAAAATAATTTTCTTTTTCTAATAATTTTATTTTATCATTAGGCTTGTAAAAATGTCATTTTCATATTTTTAGGATTAATACTGCTTCAGTTTAATATTTTCATTTGTACGTTACGTAGTTTTTAATTCTAGTTTTATAAACAGAAAACAGAAACATCATTTTGCAAATAGTGATAGCGTTTATTTAATATTTTTTATCTTTTTAATTTTCTTTAATTTGCATTTTAGCCCTTGTAATTTATGTCCTTTTTCTGTAGTTGTAATAACTCAAAATCTCTTTCTCGTTCAAATCTCTCGATCACTATACGTTGGGTGATCCATTGCATACCTCGCTGGGACATAACGACCCGGGGAAACCCTATACTCCCCTGATCTTCATTGAGTTCGTGTCTGAACCGTTTTAAGTTTCTTACAGTTGGCCATTCACAAGTGGTCAGCTTGCGTGAGAAAACTTGACTGTTCGGGAACCAATCAAGACACCATTCACAAATGTCTTCAACACTTCTTAGAAAAGAAAAACAATCATCAACAAGAAGACTTCAGTAGTCTTGATGATGAGGAAGCATGGCAACTCATGGACTTGAGCTTGCTCGAATTCAAAGGTGATAATCTTGTCTTTAAGAGGAACCTAGAAGATCACACAAAAACAAAACTACAAACATAGATCTCTTGGATGCGAGGTTTAGAGAGTTTTTTAACTCTAGGGAAATATGTTAGAAAGGAGTAGAAACAATGAAGAAAAGGCTCACTATTTATAGAGGAAAAATTCCATTCCCGGATCCCACGGATCCCTTCATGAAAAGAGGATCCATCTAGCGTAAAAACTAGGGATCGTGGGGCATCCTCTTTACCATGGGTATTTTGGTTATGGGTCATGGGTCATGGGTTGATCCATGGGTCTTTAGCTAGATACAATGTATCTCTTGAGTGCAATGCACTTAGTCACATGGGTATGGGTCAAAATCATGGGTTATGGATATTATTCATATATGATATAAGCATGATGTCATGCAATGGGTTATGGGTCAACCTTCATGGGTCATGGGCTTTGAGTTGTACCCAACTACATTCAATGTATTTGCCCAATGGGTTATGATACTGTCACAATTCTCAAATTCCGGTCATTTCTCATACTCCATATTTATCATTTCATAACGATTCGTGCATGGTTTTGCCTTTTTCATTAAACGTTATTTTCTTATTAAAAAACGTTATCAGCGTAAACATTATTTTTTGAACATTTGACCCGATACTTCCAAAAATTATTCCAATATATTGTAACACTCATATTAAGATTTTAAAATGTTATTATTAGTTTACGGTGTTTTAAATCTATTTAGTATATAAATTGTTATATTTATATAAATTCTGACGGTTTTCTTAAATTAAACCCGATAAATAATTATTCACTCAAATCTTTCAAGAAATGTATTTTTATAACTTTTATGACCTCAATATATTTTATCTTGACCGTATGAAAATTTATTTTTATCTAGCAACTACCTTAAATATTCAAATGTGTATACAACTTACTAATATTACTTAACAATGCTACAAGTTACTACTTCCATTCAAGTAACTTTCATTACTATACTTCTACATTTTTACTTACATAATAAAAATAGAAGAAATAGATGCATTATTACATACAAGATTTGCCAAGATTTCAAGATCTTTTATATAAAGTCCTACACTCCATCTTTTTCTCATTCAACACAATAATTCAAGGTGATAAATCAAGACTTTCTCTTCCTCTTGTCTTCTCCACAAATCCGGCCACCATAGGGATCAAGGGAGTGATCATCTAAAAATTTTCTTGTCAAGTTCTACACAATCTAGATACACTCTTTGTTTAGGTTTTGAAATAAAAACCTAGGGTGTTTAGGATAATCCTTGGTTCACTAAACCTCATCAAGCAATTTGTAAGCATAAAACTTCATCTATTACTTTTTCATATATATTTTTCATACATTTCATGAAGTCCATATGATCATATTTGCTCAAGTTGTAGTTTTATTCATGTTTATCAAATGTTATCACCCATATGTGTCCTATTAATTTTTATAACAAGTATGTACTAGTTAGAAGTTTATAAAAATGATAAGTTTGAAAAATGGATCATCAAAGTCTAGTTGTGATTTTTGGAGGAAATGATTACATAAATTTTATACATGTTTATTTAAGTTTGTATATATATTTTTAGCCTTATAATGAATATTTATTTTGGTTATGATCAAAGGAAGTTGTTTTACTAGTAGGATTGGTGATGAGTAGATTAAGGGATTTATGTGGTGAAGTTGTGGTTGAACAAGTAGAAAAATGGTAATTTTAAAATAAGTGAGCCCATTTGTCGAAATTAATTTTCGAAAAGTTAGTCATTTTTTGTAAGTTTTATTAAAGTTTTAGAAAATAGATTTTTAGTTATGAGCGTGGCCTGCGGACTAAAACGAGTTATAACGAAAATATCACGTGGTTTCAAATTACGATTTAAAAACTATAATTTTCGGAAAATATTCATGCAGTCCAATTTAACTGACCCAAACAGTGGCCTTAAAATTTCTGTAAGTCTCGAAGTTTAAAATATATTATTACTCTTCATTACCTTGGCGTGGATATAAAGAACTTGAAAAGCGGACTTAAAGCGAGTGATTTATGGTTAACCGAACTTTGAGTCAAAAGCGTCTGAAAACACTATTCACAGCTTTAGTAAGCTGTCGGGATTTTAATCAAGGTTTTGAGGGCCTAAACGGACGTTCGGGGAAATGGACGTTAAAAGCGAGTTAGTTTTCCTATGTATATATTACGTCAAGTCCGGCGTAAACTGATTTTCAATTACTAAAACGTTCACGTGTTTTAACTACATTTTCACCATTAACTCAAAAGTATTTATTCTCGGCGTGAAACGTCACACATTCAAGTAACAATATATTTTTTTATATATATGCTAGTTTTCAAGTAGGATATTGGGTGATCGTTTTCAAATCATGCATTCCATTAACATATCATAACTCAAGTCATAACATTCATTTTAGGTGTGGATAGTTTGGGCCTCACTTTAGTGCATTTCATTTTGTTAGCATCAATCACGGGTGGTTCGTAGCCTACTTTTACTTGCTTTCATAACATGTTTTGGGGGAGATACATGCTCAAACTATTTTCATGTACTTTTACTTAAGTACTTTAAACTTTGGCATACTACTGTGAGTTTTCATAGCCCCACTTTCTATTAATTGTATACAAACTTTTTGGGGGATATACATGCTCAAACTATTTTCATTCACTTTCACAAGTACTCTAAACTTTTACATACTATTGTGAGTTTCATACCCCCTACTTTTATACATTTTCAATTACTTTTGGGGGAGATACATGCTCAAACTATTTTCATTTACTTTCACAAATATTCTAAACTTTGACATACTACTGTGAGTTCATACCGCTTTTACTGGTTTAAATTCTACAAACTATTTGGGGTGAGATATATGCTTATTTATCCAAACATTTAAACTCTTTTGCCAAACAACTTTACCTATACTTTAGACTTGATTGCGTTTTATACTTGATTGGGTTATACTTGTTTTACTCTTGCGAATACTCAAACCATTTATACAATTTGTACACTATACTTCTTATACACTTTGGACATTGTGTGTTTATGCGATATGTGCCTTATGCGTGCTAAACAAGTATTCAATTATGCATCAACATACAAACTTTAGCAAGCGGTTAACTCCTAGCGGGGAGCGGCAGAGAGGTATTGATAGTACTATCTGGTGGCGCCCACCATGTGTCCTGATGGCGTGACCTTGGGTGAATATAATCATTATTCAAGTTATTCAAGGCAACACCACAAACAAGTTAGACTTCGACAAACAAGATAGACTTCAACGTGAGGAGGTTAGATTAGTCGTGATTCTTTGCGTTAAGTTTATGTATATATCGTATGCACCTATGTCCTACTTACAAACAAGATTGACAATTACATATTTTGGCAATGGATTGTAAACACACAGGTTGCAAGTTTTGTATGGGCGGAACTTGGGCCGAGTGGATTTACTGACGCTTTGCTGCATCAACATTTCTTATAGACTTTTTCAAATCATTTTCAACAAACTCTACGAACTCACCAACCTTTGTGTTGACACTTTTTAGCATGTTTATCTCAGGTCTTAAGGTGATAGCATTTCATGGAGCTTTTGGATTGCATGCATACATTGAGTCTTGTGCTTCTAACGATTTACCATTCGACATGTTTTGTAAACTCTTTGTGTATTATCAAACTTTGGGATATCTGTTGTGTTGTAAACTTTAACTTATTTATCGAATGGTAAACTTTTCAAAACGTCTCATTATAGAGGTCGTTTTCTGTATCCATACTTTTTGCTATGACGTTATACCCCAATGACACTATCGTTCATTTGCGATATTTTGGGGGTGTGACAGTTGGTATCAGGCGTTGGTTATAGAGAACTAGGTTGCATCATTGATCCTAGACTATAACCACATCATCATAGCATCTCATCATATCATTATAAGTGCATATTCTTTATACATGCGAACTTATGACTCAACACCAAACATCATATGAGTCGATTAGTCCAAGCATTGCATAGTTACTCCTAAATTATACATAGCGTGATCACCTATGTCTAATTCAGGAAGAATCATGCAATGAAGGGAGTAGTAGTCTCATATGAGTAAGCAATCCCGTAATCGAGCCAAATTTTCAAAAGATTTTCTTCAAACCACTTGTTTCGGTTTGATCAGCGTGGCAGTTCTTGTTTGATGAGTTGCAAAGATCGAGCTAGAAACAAGTTGTTACCTAAACCGATTTAGCCTAATCGTATGGCAGTTCTTGTTTGATGAGTTGTGGGATTAAGCAAAATCGGTTTACCTAAAAGTGGAAATTTTGCTGAGAATGGGAAAGCTGCCTCATCGAGCCTAATCATAAAGGAGCATGTCTTTAGAATGGGATATAGTCACGACATATGCATGAGCATTGGCATAATCATTTAAATCATACATGAGCATAAACTTTTAGAACCCTTGTCGCATTTTGGGCCATAGTATCATCGATTAATCCTGAGGACGTGATTCCTCTATCGGGAAGAATGTCACAATTCTCAAATTCCAGTCATTTCTCATACTCCATATTTATCATTTCATAACGATTCGTGCATGGTTTTGCCTTTTCATTAAGCGTTATTTTCTTATTAAAAAAAAAGCGTTATCAGCGTAAACATTATTTTTTGAACATTTGACCCGATACTTCCAAAAATTATTCCAATATATTGTAACACTCATATTAAGATTTTAAAAATGTTATTATTAGTTTACCAGGTTGTTTTAAATCTATTTAAGTATATAAATTGTTATATTTATATAAATTCGACTTTTCTTAAATTCAACCCGATAAATAATTATTCACTCAAATCTTTCAAGAAATGTATTTTTATAACTTTTATGACCTCAATATATTTTATCTTGACCCATGAAAATTTATTTTTATCTAACGCTACCTTAAATATTCAAATGTGTATACAACTTACTAATATTACTTAACAATGCTACAAGTTACTACTTCCATTCAAGTAACTTTCATTACTATACTTCTACATTTTTACTTACATAATAAAATAGAAGAAAATAGATGCATTATTACATACAAGATTTGCCAAGATTTCAAGATCTTTTTATATAAAGTCCTACACTCCATCTTTTTCTCATTCAACACAATAATTCAAGGTGATAAATCAAGACTTTCTCTTCCTCTTGTCTATCTCCCTGGAATCGGCCACCATAGGGATCAAGGGAGTGATCATCTAAAAATTTTCTTGTCAAGTTCTACACAATCTAGATACACTCTTTGTTTAGGTTTTGAAATAAAAACCTAGGGTGTTTAGGATAATCCTTGGTTCACTAAACTTCATCAAGCAATTTGAAAGCATAAAACTTCATCTATTACTTTTTCATATATATTTTTCATACATTTCATGAAGTCCATATGATCATATTTGCTCAAGTTGTAGTTTTTATTCATGTTTATCAAATGTTATCACCCATATGTGTCCTATTAATTTTTATAACAAGTATGTACTAGTTAGAAGTTTATAAAAATGATAAGTTTGAAAAATGGATCATCAAAGTCTAGTTGTGATTTTTGAAGGAAATGATTACATAAATTTTATACATGTTTATTTAAGTTTGTATATATATTTTAGCCTCATAATGAATATTTATTTTGGTTATGATCAAAGGAAGTTGTTTTACTAGTAGGATTGGTGATGAGTAGATTAAGGGATTTATGTGGTGAAGTTGTGGTTGAACAAGTAGAAAAATGGTAATTTAAAATAAGCGTGAGCGTCTAATTTATAATTTTTCCAAAAGTTAGTCATTTTTTGTAAGTTTTATTAAAGTTTTAGAAAATAGATTTTTAGTTATGAGCGTGGCCTTTTGAGGCGGACTAAAGCGGAGTTATAACGAAAAATATACGTGGTTTCCAAGTTACGATTTAAAAACTATAATTTTCCGGAAAATATTCATGCAGTCCGAATTTTAACTGACCCAAACAGTGGCCTTAAAATTTCTGTGAAGTCTCCGAAGTTTAAAAATATATTAGTACTCTTCATTACCTTGGCGTGGATATAAAGAACTTGAAAAGACTTAAAACGAGTGATTTATGGTTAACGAACTTTGAGTCAAAAAGCGTGCTGAAAACACTATTCACAGCTTTAGTAAGCTGTCAGGATTTTAATCAAGGTTTTTGAGGGCCTAAACGGGCGTTTGGCGGGGAAATGGGCGTTAAAAGCGAGTTAGTTTTCCTATGTATATATTACGTCAAGTCCGGCGTGGCCATTTTTCAATTACTAAAACCGTTACGTAGTTTTAACTACATTTTCACCATTAACTCAAAAGTATTTATTCTCGACGTGAAACCGTCACACATTCAAGTAACAATATATTTTTTATATATATAACTAGTTTTCAAGTAGCATATTGGGTGATACGTTTTCAAATCATGCATTCACGACAACATATCATAACTCAAGTCATAACATTCATTTTAGGTCGCGGATAGTTTAGGGCCTCACTTTAATTTTCATTTTGTTAGCATATCAATCACAGGTTATGAGTTAAAGCCCTACTTTTACTTGCTTTCATAACATGTTTTGGGGGAGATACATGCTCAAACTATTTTCATGTACTTTCGCAAGTACTTTAAACTTTGACATACTCTTTGTGTGAGTTTTCATAGCCCCACTTTCTATTAATTGTATACAAACTTTTGGGGGATATACATGCTCAAACTATTTTCATTCACTTTCACAAGTACTCTAAACTTTTACATACTATTGTGAGTTTCATAACCCCTACTTTTATACATTTTCAATTACTTTTGGGGGAGGTACATGCTCAAACTATTTTCATTTACTTTCACAAATATTCTAAACTTTGACATACTACTGTGAGTTCATACCCGCTTTTACTCGTTTAAATTCTACAAACTATTTGGGGCGAGATATATGCTTATTTATCCAAACATTTAAACTCTTTTGCCAACAACATTACTTATACTTTAGACTTGATTGCGTTTTATACTTGATTGGGTTATACTTGTTTTACTCTTGCGAATACTCAAACCATTTATACAATTGTGTTACACTATACTTATACTCTTTGGACATTGTGTGTGGTTTATTGCGATATGTGCCTTAATGTGCTAAACATGTTTTCAATTATGCATCAACATACAAACTTTAGCAATGGTTAACTCTGCGGGCCGAGAAGGTATTGATAGTACTATCGGTGGCCCCACCCTTGTGTCCTTGATGACGTGACCTTGGGTGAATATAATCTGTTATTCAAGTTATTCAAGGCAACACCACAAACAAGTTAGACTCGACAAACAAGATAGACTTAATTCGTGAGGTTGGTTGATTTAATACGTATTGATTCTTTGCGTTAAGTTTATGTATATATCGTATGCACCTATGTCCTACTTACAAACAAGATTGACAATTACATATTTTGGCAATGGATTGTAAACACACAGGTTGCAAGTTTTGTATGGGCGGAACTTGGAGTGGATTTGCACGACCTTTCTTTGCATCAACATTTCTTATTGACTTTTTCAAATCATTTTCAACAAACTCTACGAACTCACCAACCTTTGTGTTGACACTTTTTTAGCATGTTTATCTCAGGTCTTAAGGTGATAGCATTTCATGGAGCTTTTGGGTCGCATGGCATACATTGGAGTCTTGTGCTTCTAACAGTTACCATTCGACATGTTTTGTAAACTCTTTGTGTATTATCAAACTTTGGGATATCTTTTGTGTTGTAAACTTTAACTTATTTATCGAATGGTAAACTTTTCAAAACGTCTCATTATAGAGGTCGTTTTATGTATCCATACTTTGTGCTATGACGTTATACCCCAATGACACTATCGTTCCGCTGCGATATTTTGGGGGTGTGACAGATACTTAAGTTTCTACCCATTTATATTACCCAATATACTACATACTAGTTATGTGTATATTTTACCAAAATATGTAAACACTAGTTTTTGTACATATGTAATATTAAATCATAAAATCACTTATACTTGTTTTAGTGTTTTATGTGAAAATGTGAATATGCTAGAAACTATTAGTTCAAACCATTTACGTATTTTATTTGTTTCCTTAAAATGATTTTACGTTTGTTATCAACAAAACATTAGAAGATCGTAAAATATAAATAAACGTTTTTACGGCTTATTTGTATTAACAAGCTTATTTCAAAAGACGAAGGAGAAAGTTAGTAAGATGCCAAAGAATTATATGCTTTAATTGTATTCTTAAACGGAATGTTTGACGAGAAAGAAGTTGATAAAAGAAGAAACCCCAACAACTCAGTTACTAAACGAGCTAGTATTGACAATTATCAATCTTAGGGGCGCGGATTTTCTAGAAAGTTATAGCAATTTTTGTAATTTGTCGCAGAAAACAAGATTTCTTGAGTAATGAAACCCATCAGTGTTATCTATACTACTTATAATGCACGAAGACACCTCACTCTTAATTTTAAGACGTACAAGAAATAAAGCATGGTTTACAACACTTTAATGCACCCAATTTTCAGAATTACAACAAATTAAGCATATTGTACAACAAAATAAAGCGTTGTGTCATTTTAAAACCAAAATTCTATCAAACAACATTAATACTATTAAAAACACCCATTCACCAAAAATTACAACCATTTAAGCACAATGTACAATAGCTGCAACCAATTTTCAAATTTACAACAGAATAAGCATAGTGTACAACAAAATAAGCATGATGTAATTTTTAGACTTACAACATTAATGCTATTAAAGTGGCAATGTTATTAATGACTATAATGACTGTTACTTATAGGAAAAGAAACATAGTGTACAACACTTTAATGCACATAATTTTCAGACGTACAAGACAAGAAGCATAGCGTACAACAAAACACCACATTAATGCTATTTAATGTAGTCAATTATTTAACTGGTCAATAAATACAATTAATTCAGTTATTAAAATACCCCTTACATAAGAAATACAAATTATCAAACATATTGTACAACCAAAATAAACACAATCCCTGCATTAAATTTCACTACTACAAATAATAAAGCACATTATACAAATATTCAAGCCCCCGAATGAACAAGCGGGCCAAATGGGCTTGAGCCCGAACGGACGCGGACCAAACGGGCTCGAGCCCGAGCAGACACGGGCTAACGGGTTCGAGCCCGAGCAGACACGGGCCAACGGGTTCGAGCCCGAACCGGCACGGGCTATACGAAATTCTTTATATCCGTAAATTTATTGTTAAAAAGAACATAATAAACTAAAATACATTATTTATCGAAAAATTTTATTTCAGAGTACCCGCCGCTTATAATGCATTTAGGACTATTCTATAATTAGAAGGCTTAAAAATTCAGACTTTTTATTTGCTTATTATGGAAATAGTTGGCTTAAAAATTCAGCTACTACTCCCTCATTCTGAAACAGCCCATTTACTATCACATTTACTCTCATTGTGAAACAGCCCATTTACTCCCTCATTCTGTAACTCCCATATCTACTCTCCCTCCCTCTCTAACGCTGCCCTCCCTAAAGGATACAAAAGACAATACAAGCCCCTTTATCATATCCAACTCGCACATGAAAATATACATATGAATCTATTCTCTCTCACTTCTCTTTCAAAACCTAAATCATATCTCTACATATTCACAACATAAAACGAAAATAAATCAAAAGACCTCAACGTTATTTTTCTTTCGAGGTTCTTAAAAGATTTGAAGATCTAAAAGATCTTTACCATTCGAAAGCCAACTCATCATAAATCTGTGTTAGAAGCTTCTTTATTAATATCTAAATCTTAGAAGAAAGAACAAAACAAATTGTGTTTCATTCTTTCTTTTTGTTCTATTTAAACAAAAACAATAACATAAACACATAACCTTGCCTTAGAAAAATAATGAATTTATGGTTTGCGGTTTGTGAAGTTGTGTTCGAAGAAATTGAAAGGAGAAAAAGTGTTGTCTTCACTTTCTGATAGAAAGAGTGTGGTGGCTGTATATTTGTTGATGAGTGTTTTTAGGGTTATAAAGTGAGGATAACTAGATTGCTAGCTTTTTGTATAAGGATAAAATTAGGTTATGTGGATTGGGCTATTATTTGGTTAAAGTTGCAGTTGGGCTGGTGATTTCGGTTGGGCTGACTTTGTTTATTCAAATTTTAGAAGAAAAATGTTAATAAATTAATGTTAATTGTTTCTATCTCTTAAGTTATTCAATAAAAGATTATAATAAGTAGCATCGCAATAAGTAACTATGATTACAAACTTTTCTTAACTCTTTGTATCCTTTAGGTTCGTGGTTGTTGATTTAGGCGTAGGTTTCTGTTAGGGTGTCCGAATCTTAAAAACTATAAGTTTGGTTTCGTTTACTAATGATTGCTTTTTGCGGTTTCATATTGAGCAGGTTGGCTCGGTTTTTCGGTTTTACATATTTTTTTAACACTCCTATCCATAAAGCTTACCTTTATAGAAATCAAGTAGTCATTTTGAACAACCAAAAAGTGTTGCTTACTAAAGTTATTGTTAGAAAAAAATATATAAATAAAAAACATTTGTTCGCTATAAAATTTAATCCATTGCGGAGTACTGCATTGCAAATTGCGGCATACCGCATAATTATTTATTAATCATCTATTTATCTATATCATATATAAAGCACAAATAACTTCAAGTTTGCAATTATAATTATTTGACATTATATACAACTAGTCGGATACCCGCGCACAGCGGCGGCGATAATTATAGTTATATGTGTTTGCTTACCTGTTTAGTGAATTCGTTTCACAACACTTCGAATGTATATGTGTTAGTTGTAAGTGTTTGTTTGGGTTACCCGTAACTTTCCCGTAGAGTTTCCACGCGACATAATTATTCCATATAGAAATACCCTCATAATCTCTTACGCGTCAAACCCTACCCCAAAAGTATATGATTTTGACTTAATCAATATTATATTGATTGAAATAAATGAAATAAAGGTTAAAGTTGTAAAATTTTGAATTAAAATAAAATAAACCCATTAAAAATATAAAAACTAAAAACTCATAAAAATATATCAAAATGGATGTTGAATTAAAGAGCATAAAATTTTAGAAAATATGGTGAAATTAGATTATAAAAAAAATAAGTAGATAAAAAGATATTTTAATTTAAAAATAAAGATGAATTTTTAGTTGAAAAATGACACATGTCATTTTATAATTGGAGCTATTTATTTTAATTTTTAGTGGTTAGGATTTGGAGTTTGTTAGAAGTTAGGCTTGGAGTTTGTTAAGAAGTGACACATGTCGTCTCATGATTGGAGCTTCTTATCTTAATTTTTGGTTAGAAAAACTCTTTCCATAATAAGCAAGTAAAAAAGTCTGAATTTTTAAGCCTTCTAATTTTAGAAGGCCTAAATGCATTATAAAGTAGTATAGATCATTTGGTCTATTTGACATTATATACCGTCATTTTACGCACCTATTTTACATTAACTAGCAGGGTACCCGCGCGTTGCAGCGGCGGGTACCTTGAAATAAATTTTTCCGGTGAATCATTTATTTTAGTTTATTATATTCTTTTTGACAATAAATTTACGGATATCAAGAATTTCATTTAGCCCGTGCCCGTTCGGGCTCGAGCCCGTTTGGCCCGCGCCTGTTCGGGCTAGAGCCCATTTGGCCCGTGCCTATTCGGGCTCAAGCCCATTTTGCCCGTTGCCCTTTCGGGCTTTAATATTTATATAATGTGCTTTATTATTTGTATTAGTGACATTAATGCAGGGTACTGGCGCTGCGGGCGAGTACCACGCGAAATAAAATTTTCCTTTGAATCATGTATTTTAGTTTATTATGTTCTTTTTGACAATAAATTTACGGATTTCAAGAATTTCGTTTAGCCAGTGCCCGTTTGGGCTTGGCGTTTTTCTAGCGGATTGGTGCTCAGCTTATTTGGCTCTTGTCTGCTCGGGTTTGAATATTATTTGTTTAATATTATTTGTATTAGTGACATTTAATGTAGGAATTGTGTTTAATTTGGTTATACAATATGCTTGATAATTTGTATTTAATTTATGTTATGGGTGTTTTAATAACTGTATTAATTGTATTTATTGATCATTTAATTAATTGACTATATTAAATAGCATTAATGTAGTGTTTTATTTTTTTTAATATGTGCATTAAAGTGGTGTACGCTATGCTTCTTGTCTTGCACGTCTGAAAATTATATGCATTAAAATGTTATACATTATGCTTCTTTTCTTATATATGAATTACTAATTATAGTAACATGTGTAGGCTTATATTTTTAATACTTTCTTTTATAAAGAAAGTCTTAAATACATAAAGATAAATATAAACTCACAAAGAAATAAAATAATTAACAAATAAACTTCTTCGGTTCTTCCTAACTAAAGTAGGCTACCGGTAACGCAGAAGCCACTAGATTCTAAGAGGCCAGACGAGTACAGTGGTCCAAACTCGTGCCGTTCTCGTTATGCCAAACGCCAACGTCAGCATTTTTGAGTTTGGCACCGAAAATGTTTGGCACCACATTTACTGGGGTATCCGTTGGCACCGAGAATTCCGGTGCCAAACTCTTTTTTTTTATAAAATGTAAAAAGAATATATTCTAAAATTACTTTATTCATCAAAAAAAACATTACAATAAAAAACATAAAACAAAAAGATAAAAATTACAAACTAGTTATAATTTCTCCAAACATGTTCCACAAGGTCATCTCGAAGATCGTTGTGTATTTTGCTATCTCTGAGTTCTTTGTGTTTTCGAACATGTAAATCACATCTTTTCGGTCCATTCCCGTGCATATGTCTCGGCGTTGGATCAACGAACACATCTCTTAAATTCACTACGTAATTTTCGTCTTCCAATATCATGTTATGCAACATTACACAACAATTCATGATCCTTGTCAAAGCGTTGATTTGAAAGCATGCGGGTTGTTGTATAATTCCCCAACGACCTTGTAGGACTCGAAAGCTCTTCGATATCCTTTCTAGAACTTTCTGAATTATTTTAAACCTCAACGTTTTCGGACCTTGGCAGAAACGTTTTCACAAACACGGACCATATTGGATAAATGCCATCGGCTAGATAGTAACCTTTGTTGTACACATGCCCATTTACTTCAAGCGGGCATTCCGAGGTACTCTACCGGCAAGTTCATCATCATATAACGGAGAACCATATAAAACATTTAGATCATTATTTGCACCAGGAACCCCAAAATAAGCATGCCATATCCATAACCGTTGATCCGCAACCGCTTCTAACATAATAGTTGGGTATTTATGGCCACGCCTTTTGAATTGAGGGGCTAAGGCTTTTGGGCAATTTTTCCAATCCCAATGCATACAATCAATACTCCCAGAGCATTCCCGAGTCCATGTTTTGTTTATGCAATTCATATAACATTTCAATATCAGCTAAAATGGGCTTCCTTAAATACTTCTCAACGTATAAAACATGTATGCATTTTGTAAAGTCGATTAAACATTGTCGTTGAGTTCGTTCGGCAATTTGCAAGTACTCATCAAACGCATCGGTAAAGATCGTGAAATGCGCTAATTGCCGTGATAGCATGTGATCTTCAAAATAGGATCAATACTTTTACGACCGGTAGCATCATAACCATCTCTAAAAATTTGAAAGTATTTGGGAAGGGGCTGGGCATCATAACTTAGAATAGCATTAACTATTTTTTAAAAAAGTGTAGAGCTCATACGATACCTTCGTCGAAAATTCTCTACGGATATTTAGGACCAATCTCTGCGGGAAATAGTCGTCGATTAGGCGTTCCGCCGCCGTTTCTCGTTGACGTGGTATATATGCCCTCCTCGATCTTGATCCACCGGCTTCTTGATTACACAAGTTCATATATTGTTCATACTCTTCTGAACGAATATATCTCTCTCGGTCGTCTTTAAAAAATCTTCATAATTGTCCAAAGTGCTTCCTTGAGGGATGGTTTGGATCCATAATGAAAGAAAAATGAGTGTTTTTGAGGTGTGAATTAGGTTTGAAGAGTGTGTGAAAATATGGAAGAATAAGGAGGTTTTTATAAAAAAAATTTGGGTACAAATTCAAAAAAAACGGCTATATTTGCCACCACCAAGCTACTTTTCAAAAAAAAAAAAAAAAAAAAAAAAAAAAGTCTGGCTGTTAAGTTTGAAAGCGAGGGAGTTTGGTAGCGGAGGTAGCTTGGTCTTGTAAACTGGCGTCGCCGGGGTTTTACGCAGGGTTTGGCTGACTCAACAAATTTCTTTCTAAACGCATAATCCCCGCGTTCAAAGTAAACTTACATTACGTCACCGTTTGTTATAAGCAATCCCAATCCTTAACCCACTCGATCTTCTTTCTCATCCTATAAATAAAGAGCTCCCATTCATTCATTAATCCTTCAAAAAAACAATCAAAGCATTTATTAAACGACAAATTACCCAAACGAACCATATACTGGCATTCATATCTGGCGAGCGTTTTCCGCGGCAAAGAAGTGACCAAAAATGTCATTTTCAGTGTGTTGTCTTTGTCTACTTTTGTAGCAACCATCTTAGCAGCAATTGCAGCCACTAGCTCATTCAAGCGCTTCCACGCCTCTAGCGCCACCTTCGCCTCGCCCAAGCCCACCATGCAGCACCTCCACGCCTAACTTTCGCGCACCTCCTTACGCCCAGCATCCCTGGCCCTCCCGCGCAGGGGCCGCCCGACCACGCAGGGCAACCGGCCACAGCCACCAGTAGCGCCCGAGAGCAATCAGAGCAGCGCCACGCACATACGCCACCACACCGCTCAGAGGCCACGGCCAGAGGCGCCAGCAATACACGTGTAGGGTTGGGATTTTATGTTTTAAGAGATCCAACGGATAACATTAAAAGTTCATTTTCGTAAATACCCTGTGCGAGAACCTGTTTCGTAAAGTAGGATAGAATATTGTTCGTGTAAGAAATTTTCTCTTTATTAAATCTTCTCTCAGACAATCAATCCTTCAATTCAAGGTATCATTCTATTCTTCTTTTATTATATTTATCCTTTATGATTATTGAACGAATTAATTATACGATGCTCATACATCTAGGAGATTTCAAACTGTTTTATCTTATTAGTTTATATATGAATTAGATCTAAAACTGTGTATTGTTTATTATTTAGAAACCTTTAAAATCATGTTTCTTGGTCCTAGTCATCTGATTTGATCGAATTATTGTATTATGTTTTGATCTGCTGGTTACTGCTTGTCTTCTTATCGTGTTTGAATAATTATTTTTATTAAATGATGTACTAGGGATGCAATACATAAGATAATTATACTGCTAGGCTAGAATCCTTGTTTAGTATTAGAGAATGAGCTAACTCGTTTTGGTGATTCATTACATTTGACTAAATATTGTTAACACTAGTATGTTGCACTTGATTATTAGTACCTTTAGTTGTCAGTGTTCTTAATTTTTGTGTTTGGATTCCTATTGTACAGATGCAAATCTTCGTTAAGACCCTCACTGGCAAGACCATCACTCTCGAGGTCGAGAGCTCAGACACCATCGATAATGTTAAGGCTAAGATCCAGGACAAGGAGGGGATTCCTCCTGACCAGCAGAGGTTGATCTTTGCTGGCAAGCAGCTCGAAGATGGCCGTACCCTTGCTGACTACAACATTCAAAAGGAGTCCACCCTCCATCTCGTTCTCAGGTTGAGGGGAGGAATGCAAATCTTCGTCAAGACCCTTACTGGAAAGACAATTACTTTGGAAGTCGAGAGCTCTGACACCATCGACAACGTTAAAGCAAAGATTCAAGACAAGGAAGGAATTCCTCCAGATCAGCAGAGGTTGATCTTCGCTGGAAAGCAGCTTGAGGACGGACGTACTTTGGCCGATTATAACATCCAGAAGGAGTCAACACTCCACCTTGTCTTGCGTCTTCGTGGTGGTATGCAAATCTTTGTTAAGACCCTCACTGGCAAGACCATCACACTGGAAGTCGAGAGCTCAGACACCATCGACAATGTCAAGGCTAAGATCCAGGATAAGGAGGGAATTCCTCCAGACCAGCAGAGGTTGATCTTTGCCGGCAAGCAGCTCGAAGATGGCCGTACCCTTGCTGACTACAACATCCAGAAAGAGTCGACCCTCCATCTTGTGCTCAGGCTTAGAGGAGGTATGCAGATTTTCGTCAAGACTTTGACCGGGAAAACTATTACCCTTGAAGTTGAGAGCTCCGATACGATTGATAATGTCAAGGCCAAGATCCAAGACAAGGAGGGGATCCCACCAGACCAGCAGAGATTGATTTTTGCCGGTAAGCAGTTGGAGGATGGACGTACTCTTGCGGATTACAACATCCAGAAGGAGTCAACCTTGCATTTGGTTCTTCGTTTAAGAGGTGGTATGCAGATTTTTGTTAAGACTTTGACTGGCAAGACGATCACCCTCGAAGTGGAAAGCTCTGATACTATTGACAACGTGAAGGCGAAGATCCAGGACAAGGAAGGCATCCCTCCAGACCAGCAGAGGCTCATATTTGCAGGGAAACAGCTTGAGGATGGGCGTACCCTTGCTGATTACAACATTCAGAAGGAGTCCACTCTCCACCTTGTCCTCCGTCTTCGTGGTGGCAACTAAATTGAAGCTCTTTTCTTGTTCGTGTATGTGTCTTTGTGAATGTTTTATGTGTTGCTCTTTGCAAGTGTTGATGAACGTTGTGGTACTTGTTTGATATGAAGTAACAATAATTCTGATTGATAACGTGAACGATTTGTTTACTTGGCTTCTTTTATTTGGTTGCATTTGAGAATATGATTTTGTCTAATTGCCTTGTCGCATAAACCTAGTTTAAGTGCGTTAAGCGGGGCTGTGATTTGTCTCATTGCCTTAGCGACAACCTAGTTCAGTTGTGCTAAATGTGGCCTGTACATGATAACCAGAAATGGTTGGGTCTAATTCTTTGAATGATAGATGCTATCCTGTGAAGTTGGGTGCTCCATATGGGTACACACAGTTAAGGTATTGAGGTAAATCTAGGAAGTCACGTACTATGATTTTGCAGGTATGTTTGTCGTATTATGCAATTAAATTTGGTTTTAACAAGGGTTAACAGGTTCTAAACGGTATGTTAAGAGCATGAACAAGTGAAGCAAACAGTGTCTTTTTAGAAAATTGAGAACATGAACAAATCAACAAATGAATATACAGAATAATAATTTGCATCTGATGATCATGCTATGGTGATTTACAGTCAAGATTTCATCCTAAAGCCCAAGTAAAATCTGCAAGTTGGAACTAATAAGCATCAATGATCCTATAGCTGACTTACTGTCACAGATGCTAAACAAACACACAATATAACATAAAGAAAGTGCGCCTATAAATCTAATTACCCTTAGAAATATGCAATGCCAAGACCACGTTAAAGCGATAGCATATGGATGTCCTTATAATCTATGCAGGCAACTATGATTCATGGTTGTATAGTCAGTTCATCGATATATCAATATCTGATCGGTATAAACCTTTTACCGTTTTCTACTGAAATTGTGTGTATCAACTTCAACTATGATCTCACTCATGACTCATCGATCTAAAAGACAAGCATCTACATCAATCACACTGAAGCAACAACCTATATCTTCTAATCCATACAAGCAATTAGGTGTGCAACGGTCCAAAACCGGACCAGAATGAGACCTATCCTGGACCGAAAATCTTTAAAAACAAAATACTAGAAACGAGAACTAGACTGTTTAGTATCAGTTCCCTTACCATTTAAACCAGTTTGGTCTGAAACTGGGCTTAACTTAGTGATTCACGTTTAACTTCTTGCATAAAGAATTGCTTTTCTTTCAGTTAAAAGTATAAATTCCTACAACTAAAGTCCAGTTTTGAACTGAACTATTCTTATATACCAACCGAGAACCGGAGTTAGATAACCAACAGTGGTTGAGTTTTTCACTTCCGGTTTGTGCAGAGTTTTGCACAAGCCTATCCTACAAAAAGTTCATTCGTAAGGTGTTTGGGATTGCTTAAGCAGGTTAAGTATATGTGCTAGTTGCTCTAAATACCAGCAATTTCTATCGAAACTCTAAAAACCAGTTATATGCATTCAAAAGACCAGCAGATGCACAACTGAACAACCGATCCCAAACATCCAATGTTTGCAGTTTAAACATAGTGTCACACTCTCCTACAACCTATAGCAACTCATATTCATAATTCTATAATTAGTACACCAATATATGTCTTCTTAAACACATTATTCAGAACAAACTCATGCTACCAAAAACCGAAAAACCACCACATACATTCCTCTAAATAAATCATAACCGCCTTCAATTTCACCGCTTAATCGCTACGCACCTTCAAGAGGTTCAGTTGAACTTGTTTGAAGAGATCCAGGTATTGAGGTCCAAGTGGCCAACCCATTGATAGAAGAACAAAAGGCTGGCATGGGGTTGAAAACTGGTTGGCATGCAGGGTTGAAATGAGGGCTCAAAATTTGTTGCTAAGAGTTCGAATGAGGGTTGTAATTTATAAGCGGGGTTCCAGAGGCAACAAAGGTCCTAGAAAAATAAATAGTAGTAGTAAATGTTGGAATTATATAACATGACATTCAAATAAATAACCACAAAACATCAAAGTATTCAAGCGGAAGCGTATAAAATTTATTAATGAACAATTAATTAACATAAAAGAATATGCGTACATTTTCTTAATTCTAGCCAAACAAGAATCAAATCCACAAACTAGCAATGGATGAACCCTAATTTGATTTAATTAGGATTATATGAATTACCCCTTACCGTTTTGTAATTCAATCCAAGAATAATAACAAAAGTATGTTATTACCACGTTCTTGTACACGTCGCATTAAAACGAATTAAAGTAATGCTAGTTTTGATAAAACAAATAACTTGTTGTGGAAAAAGAAGTGGATCGACACCCTAAAGAAGGTTTACGATCGTTTGAAGCAAGAAACACACAAAACAATTTAGGTTTAAGCTTATGAGTACAAGAGATGCAAAACACAAGACCCCTAGCCTTTTATATATACTCATCTAAACTTGGTGAACAAGTTTGAGTCAAGTTGGGTTGGGTTTCCTTTGCCCTTGGCCGATCGGTTCTCAACCTCTACAAGGGGTTCCGGAATCTTCCCAAACTTTGCATTCTAGTCCTTTTCCAAATACATTTAACGCATGTTAGTCCATTACATTAATTACTTAACGTCCGTTAGTTATTTCGTTTAATCAATAAATAAATATAACATTTATATTTAATTATTAACTTTAAATTCTCATACGTAAAGCGTGCAATCCCGTGGTCTCAAGTTCGATCCTAACTCACGTCTACTAATTTATATCCATAAAACTAACAGCTCCCACTTGGATATATCTTAATAGAGTGATCACACCAAGATTAGCGTCTAGCAACTTCGATGCCTCTAGTACAACTAGCAAGGCTCTGGAAAACCTTTTAATGATTTCTCATTATTATTATCCTTTTGTTTCTAATACTATGTTAAATAAAGATATGGAATTAAGTCATTCTTTATTCAACAATTCTGTTTCTCGTTATAAGTGATTGAGCAAGATTACCAAATCTTCTAAACATATTTAGGGAGATTTTGGGTGTGGCCACACAAACATCTTGTCAACCCTACGAGGGGCCCAGAAGATATTAAACTTCAAATAAATTTGAAGGAACAAATTCTATCTTGACTACGAGAATAACCCACAAACTTTGTAACATTTATGAAAACAACCCTTATGACTACCAGCCACGTATAGCGTTAAATTGTTCCACAGAAGTGCACTACATTCATGACACTTATCTGGTATCTCAAGTCTGAGGATAACTATTCATAATTTACTTATAACAATATCCACAAAGTAAATTATGTAGTTGAGATAAGTCCTATATTCAATTCATTGAATATCATCTGAAATTGGTATGCATTCCCATCAATATACTTTCAAGTATATTCTACCACATCTCTTAGATTTGTCTTAGTTTAATGATACTCCCATATCATTAATTGACAACGAACGATTTAGAATAAATAAATTTATTCACGGATTAAACATGCAAATATAGGATACAATATATTATAAAATCAATCATACCAAGTATTTGATTTATTATAACAATTGTTTAACATCCCTTATCCAAATATCAAATAGATCAATGCATGAAAATTCTAGTTGATGAATTATGCCTCAAGTAATGACAATCATACTTGTTGACAAGGCATAAATCAACCAACTTGATCTATCGTAATTTTGATAATACTTATTTCAAGAATTCAATTAGTGAAGTCCTTGTATGTGTGCATTCACCAATCCACATAATAATTCATAAAGTGTGTGACATCCTCTATCACCAATTTATGACAATTTAAACTTTCAAACATTTTAAAGTTTAAAGTATTCTTATTCTTTTAATGTATAATGCAACTGTGCTCTTAGTAGCACAACTAGTTCACATGGTCATTAACAAGGATGAAATCCTACCATGACTAGTATTGAGTGTCATCTCAATTAAACCAGCATCATTGTATACAAACAACAATGTGCTGATTAAAACTCCATAAACTTTAATATCTTATTATTGTAATGTTTGATGCTTTCCTAACTTTCAAGTTTAAAGGCATGACAATTTGCACAACAATTGACATATTGTTCATCCATAGAATCTAGGAGCAATTCCAGGATGAGGATGTAATTCTTTATAATATTCATTACACAAATTATCTAATAACTTTTAGTTAGATATCAATGTTGTCAAATCACTTCTTATTCAAGAATGATAAAACAATTTTAATACACAACATGATGTACATGATGAATCTACAGGTCAAACTTAGATTTCATTTATGTTCTATCTTGTCAAAAGATATTTATCCATTTCCCAAATGATATATCATGTTTTATTAGAATCATTTATTTTACTGCACATGTTTATTAATAATAAACATATATTCCAAGGTTGTATGTTTTAATTCTTAAATCTTACAAGAGAAGTTTTATTCCAAACTAAGACTTAACATTTAGCTTACAAGGAATGTTATTTCCTATATGTTATACAACATATAAGATTTAAAACCATAACATAATACTCCCACTAGCTTTTAGGAATACTTAAAATTTATCTTATTTCAATTATAAATCAAAACTAGGATTTAATAATTAAACATAAGAATAATTTCATAGATGCATGCATTTATCCATTCATGAATTATTGCACTTTGTACACTACCAAAGATTATATGAATTCAAAAAACCTTTCAATTACTTACCGTCCTCGCTCAAGTAATTTCTCAAGAAAGAGTTTTGAAATTCCATTGTCATATTTCATATTAATGAAAACAAGTATGACAATTATCATCTTTATATATTTAATGTGTCTATAAAGAATATTCAATCACAATTAGTTGCTTAAGTATGATTAATAATCTTGTCATAAAAAGTGCATTAAATATGTGTACAATATTTTTCATATGATTTCTACATAGAAATTCAAACCACTAGGGTTTTTTTTATCTCTTTGAAGAAACTCATTTCGATTCTCTAGTCTAACTATTAAGATAAACCAAATTTCTAAAATTGATTATCTTTATGGACAGCATCTTTAACATTCATAGTATGAGTAATTTACCCAATTCAATATTTGGTAATCCATCATAATGATTATCAGGTTTACTATAATCCTGTAACTCATGTTCTTCTCAGCATATAAGTCAAACACCTGAGATATCCTTGCAGATCTATGAATGAAAATTCCATCATCATGAGGTCTATCATTTACATGTCTAACCTCATCATGATATTTACTAGTGTGTTTTAGAAGATTATGTATCTTGTAATTTTATCTTTCAAGATAAAAAAAAACTCCCACTTGCCTTTTGTAATATATAGACTATCTATATATACTTAGCAACTAGAGCAAAACAACATTGTTATCTTTTTGGGACATTACAAATACACATTGATAATTCCTGACTTTAGTTTGTTAATAACCTATTAATAAGTAGTTTAACAAATTCAAAATCTTCAATTTTAAAACTTAATGTGATTCATCACATTCCATAATAAAATGGTGTTTTATTAATCTTCTAGGTTGAAGTCATATTGAGTATATTCAATCTATACTCAATTTTCTAACCTTGTTACTTTTTAAGAAAGAAGTTATGATTATCTTGAATCAAACAAATCAAATAGAGTTTGATTCTCCTAACTGAACATAGTATTCATTAGAATTAATATTGTAAGACAATCTAACAATATATAAGATAAACATATTCCTTTTGGCTTACCTATTTACCAACTAAGTCAACTTAATGGTATAATAGACTTTCCAAGCCAATTGCATGCTTTATAACACAAGTACTTTTGACCAAGTCACTTCATATCCATGTCTCATCAAGAAAACATAAATTTGTTATAATCCCATTTAACGTTATAAATCATTGATCAACTCAATGACTTCTTGTATATGTCTTAATTAAAAAACATAATAAGTTAACGTCTTACTTTATTATAAGTCTTAAAAGACTTTATGTTTATGTCTTTACAATGAATCATAAACATGTTTATCTAAAGTAATTATGAACACAACTCTTGTTTTCAATAGTAATTTCAAGTTCATTTATTTTACTTCACAATAATGTAGGACTACATTATTTTTCATTTATGTCATTCCAAAATACATAAATAAACAAATTGAAGTAGTATTAGATTACTTTATTTATTTATGTCATTCTAATAATACATAAATATTTAATTTGAAGTAGTCTTATATCTATCATCTTGACACATATTCTAAATACTTGTCTAATTTAGAAACTGCAAATATGTCCATGCAAGGTCTGACTTCACATAGAGATTTACTTTGTTGTTGCAATCTGCCAAGTTCGACATGACGTGTCATAACACCAAGTGTTTCTTGAATTAGATATGTACAAGTTATATTAGAATGTTAGTCTTTTAACTTGCAGTCAAGAGAATCCATTAAATCATATACCTATATGTTGTACCTTGCACACAATATAGATTTCTCCCACTTGTGCATGGAACAACATCATGTATAGTAGATAAACAACACGACATATGTTTATTTATGTGACTAATATGATTGTGTCATTGATATTAGCATAACTAGTAGATGTAGAACCACTTCATTGTCTAATAAGGAAACGTACATGACTATCCTTGAAAACATAAGTGTCTACAAGTGGAAAGTAATTATCGTAAGACATTCTAGAGATAATCTGGGTTACTACCAAGATGACAAAGCTTGTAACTCCCCTGATTAGAGATCATTACATTAATTCCCTATTCATGTAAGAACACAACACTCCCACTGGATTTGACAACATTGAAAGTGTTTCATTAACCATTGAAAGAAAATAGTGTTCTATTTACTTCCCTACACTTTTGAGAAAGTCCATACATAACAATTACTTATGTACTAAAAGAGTGTATTCTACTATGTAGATGATGAACTATCCATCAATGCTATTAACTTGAAAAATTGGGCATGCAATTTCTTTCTTAATAGTTCTACTATTCCAACAATTGTAAGTAGTACTTTTAAATGGTCAAAACAAAACAACTAGATAAAATATGCTAGTTTATCTTTTACCAATTATCTGATTAATTAGTCTAGCTTCTAATTTAATAACTTCGAATATGCAATTTTCTTTACTATTAAAATTTGCTTACGAGTTATGTATTTAGAATTTAGACAATTCTAATTGTCCTATCATACCTTTCTTCATTCATGAAAAGGAATATGATTGAATCTCACTCTTTCTTATAAAAAGAGGACTAGATTTATTCTTTTAGTAAGGTTGACTCTACCAAAAACCCTTACAGGTGTAGATCAATTTACCAATACAGGAATAACCTACGTTTACGGTTTAATGTTGCATTAATACATTTAAAGAATTTTCAAAATTCAAGTATTAGTATTTTCTATAATATAACTTTTTAAGAAAATAAAATACCCAAGGTAATATTCATATAACCATAGAATTTTCTTGAAAACTAGGATCCAAATTATCATAGGTTCATTACATAGGTTGATGCGCTAGTAGCAATAATAAGGTAATCTGTCGAACAATAATCGGCAAACAATTTCCAATTCCTAGATCATTATGGGTTTATATTTTCCAGCAACTATTGCAAATATAAACATGTTTCATCCCATCTTATGTCATTGAGTCCAGGTCTCACTTCCTACTCAACTTAAGTGTCTAACTTAAAGAGCTGCAAATATGTCCATGTAAGGTCTGACTTTACATAGAGATTTACCTCTCCATCACAATCTAGCCAAGTATTGTCATGACATAAATTGCGACTTCAAGTGTTCCTTTTAATTAGATGGCATATAACTTAATTTAAAAGGTATTAGTTTTGATTTTATGTGGTCAAATCAAATATGTACAAAGATGTCATGCATTCATCTTGTATCATAAATTTAATAAAAAAAAACTTTTTATTACCAATTCATAAAGATCAAATTATCAAAGTTTTGATTGAGGTATTGGGTTCACTAATCAAGGAATTTAGTGTTAATTATCGTCCATTATACCGTACTTTTACATAAGTGTAAACACTTAGTGTTTAAATTAATTACCACAGAAGTGGCGCATGGAATTAAAACTAATTCGCCCTTAAGATGAGTTGCACATTTTATGGCTTACTAAGTAGCTCCATTCGAACTTACAGGGAGGACCGGGTAAGCGCAAAAGCATAACCTTAGACATCCTTCTTCGGTGTGGTCATTAACATAACCCTTTATAGTTCATTCTAATGGGTGAGCCGTTGGTCATTTGTACCAAAATAACCAATCAATTAAACTATTGAAAACTTAACTCTTCCAAAACAAATCAAATTTAGCCATTGTTTAGTCCGTATTATTTTTATTCAAAATTACCCTTTGCTTATCTAACATAATAAACAAACAAGTAATAAATAAAAAATAAACAACTAAAAACAATCATATAATAAACAATTTATACGTGTAAACAAGTAGCCACATGCAACTTATTCGATAAAACATATTAATAATCAATATCTAGGTTAAAATTATGTATATATTAATGGGGCTTTCACTCCAGCGATATAAAGTGAGCCACATACATCGATGAATCGATTGCGTAAACCCATAATTAAAATATACCAATTAGCACATAATTGATTCATTAATATATAATTAGAGTCTTCCCCAATTCAAGATTTATCGTAATTAAATATGTCTCAACAATTAAATAATTATCAAAGCAACTTATCAATGACTAACATGCATGTATAATCATGGATATCATCATAACAATTATACAAATAGTCACAAGATCGAATATAAAAAAAATTCCAGGACACATAACAACTTATTCATGAATTAATCACGTAACTAATATATTAATTCTAGGTTTTAATAAGGTTAGCAAACAATTTTCAAACCCTAAAAAAAAATTTATGTATGTGTCGACCTAAAAAATTAGGGTACGCCCCAATTAACAAAAAAAATCGACCAAACAAAAATTAAACATAAACCCTAGATTAACATATCAAACAACATACAATTATTTTTTTTTATTACGCGTTTATGTAATTAATTACTCATTAAAAACCAATGGCTCGTGATGCAACTATTGAAATTATATAACATGACATTCAAATAAATAACCACAAAACATCAAAGTATTCAAGCGGAAGCGTATAGGATTTATTAATGAACAATTAATTAACATAAAAGAATATGCGTACCTTTGTTGATTCTAGCCGAACAAGAATCAAATCCACAAACTAACAACGGATGAACCCTAATTTGATTTAATTAGGATTATATGAATTACCCATTACCATTTTGTAATTCAATCCAAGAATAATAACAAGTATGTTATTACCGTTCTTGTACACTGCTTTACTCGCATAGAATTAAAGTAATGCTAGTTTTGATAAAACAAATAACTTGTTGTGGAAAAAAGTGGATCGACACCTAAAGAAGGTGTACGCGATCGTTTGAAGCAGAAACACACAAAACAATTTAGGTTTAAGCATGAGTACGAAGAGATGCAAAACAAGACCCAGCCTTGTATATATACTCATCTAAACTTGGTGAACAAGTTTGAGTCAAGTTGGTTGGGTTCCTTTGCCCTTGGCGATCGGTTCTCAACCTCCACAGGGGTTCGGAATCTTCCCAAACTTTGCATTCTAGTCCTTTTTCAAATACATTTAACGCCTGTTAGTCCATTACATTAATTACTTAGCGTCCGTTAGTTTATTATTTATAACATTTAATCAATAAATAAATATAACATTTATATTTCAAGTATTAACTTTACTAATTTATATCCATAAAAGTGGATGGGTTTCAAGGAGGGAAGGAGGGGGGGAGTTCCTTGATTTGAGAAGAAGAAAAATTTACATCCATAATTCTTAAATTTACATTCACAGTTCTTAAATTTATCAATTTTATAATATTATAACTAGTATTTAAAACCTTATGAATTCATAAATTTATTTTTATAATATTATAATAACTAGTATTTTAGAAGAATTATGAAATTGATAAATTTAATTATTTTATGTAATATAAGTTTACATTCATAATTCTTAAATTTATCGATTTTATAATATTATAACTAGTTTTAATTTTTTTAATTATTGAAACTAACATTTAACATATACTCAAATTTTGTATATTATAAATAGATACATATATATATATATATATATATACATATATATATATATATATATATATACATATATATATATATATATTAGAATTATATGCTCACGGGTCAAAATATAAAAGGTAAAACATTATTTGTGTTAATAACATTTAAGAAATACATTCATGAGACATAATATACACAAAGGCGGTCAAGTCAAAATTGTTCGGGTAAATGCGAGCGATTGATTTTCTATGAAGATGTGTGATAAATGTGTTCGTCTCAAAATATTAACAAATGAATTTGTGTAAAAAAAACCTATGCATTTTTCTTTCATATAATTCTAAATTCTTATATTATCACCTTTGTATTAATATTATTTTATAATATTAATATTAATATTGTAATTTTATACTAATTATTAACACTAACATTAATCACATGAAACTCAATATTTATAGATTATAGATAGGTATAACTTTATAGTAATAATATCAGATAATATATCTTACGTTTTTGAAAAGATTTTAATTGATTCCGCACCTTAAGTCTTCATTTCTTATTAAACCATTTATTACTTGAAACGTGTAGTTCGAGTATTTTATCAAATCAATATCACGAGCAAAGACTACGATGCAAGACAAATGGTTAAAAGTTAAAAAGAAAAACTTGAATCATGATTATAATATTATTCATACATTCATACCCACAAAACTTTTACAAAGTAATCCAAAATGAAATAAATAACCATCGAGATGACAAAAAAGTTGCCTTAAATGTCGCCCAAGTGGGCATGAAATAGTTGGGAAGGTAAGTGTTCAAACTTTTCTTTACAACAAAGACACACCCATTTTTGTAACATTTGAAAGCAAATTGTTAAAAAAGTTGATATTCTTATTTATAAACGGGCAGTACAGTTCACACACCATCATTATTTATAACATTATTTTTCGAGTGGTATGGTTGGTACAATATTTTTAACTTCCTATACTTGGTAACTTTTCTCACATTCTCTAATACATAGCATGAAGTAACATTTTTTGAGTGGTATGGTTGGTACCAACTAAATTTTAAATCACCACCACAACCCACAATAACGTCGCCGCCTGCAATTAACCCACCACAACCATCACCATCTCTGGTCAAACCACTGTCGCCACCACATCTTCACCTTATATTTCATAGTCACCTTAACACCACCACAACCACCTAGCTTCAAAATTCATCACCACTCGTGTCACCACCACACTACCGACAAACCACCATTGTCACTTTCGACAAAACACCACTCAAGCCACCGCCTCCCGTGTCACCACAACAGACACTACCGCATGCCGTGTCATCACCACCTAACACCACTGATATGATATATTTAACTCATCACGAACACAACCAAAATGGTACCTCGTATGAACCATATGAATTTTATGAGTTTAGAAACAGGGACGGAACCAGGACACAAAACGACCAGGTGCACTTAGAATAAACTAAACAATACTACAAACACAAGTTTTAGGGACCGGGTGCATTTAAGAAAAATCGATGTTTTTTAACAAAATTAACACTACGTAACAAAAATCCATGGGTGTCCTGGGACCCCCCGGGACACCCCCTGGTTCCGTCACTGTTTAGAAAGAACAAAGAGAAAAAAAAGTATAGAGAGAGAAAGTTAACAAAGAGTTGACGGAGGAAAAGAATGAACTCAGTTAGAGCATCCGGTGTGGAGCACGTTGTGCCTCGCCGTGGCTGAGCTGGAGGCTCGCCGTGGGCCGCCGCCACACCGCCCCTGCTCGTTGTGCCTCGCCGTGGAAGTGAAGATCGTGGGGACGACGAGGTTGGCTTCTGACAGAAGTGATGATGCTGTTTGTGTTTGTGTGTTTGTTTTTTTATTTGTTTTGAATAAAGTGGTAGTGGTAGGTCCCAAATGAAGATGTTGAGGTTTGTTATGAGTGAGGAGGGGGTTTGTTGTGGTTAGTTGTGGAAAAATAGGATGCTGATGAGGCGCTGATGTGGCACGACGACGAAGTTAACCCTTGTCACGACACCTGATGCTCTTAGCACAAGAAAACATAGCCTACGTTTAAAAACTTTTCCCAATAAACTAAAAAAGAATTAAAAAATATCCAATGGTGTTAAAATCCTAAGTCAGTGGTGTTTAAACACACAAACCCTTTATAAACACATCACGAGTTTGCTCACCTACCTATGTGGAATAAGCTATTGAAACTTTTGTTATAGGTTGGTAACTCACGGAGCAGTAAGTACAAATATGTAAAGGGGTCAATATTTGTTATGTAGCTCCTTTATTGGCTTGTGCTTGACTTGATTTGGACGACATATAGGTGGTGGATTTGGTATGTTAGTTTATATAAAGAAAGCTACCTCCACCATCTCAATAAATCAGGAAGTGGGACTATATTAACATGTGCATGATCCCTCACCATGGAGGCCTTAAATAAGATAGATTATTCATTGGCATGCCTAATTTGTACGACTAAATGTATGTCTAATCTTGTGTGTCAGCATCCTATTGGTGAGAGCAGAGGGACTCATTTTTTTACAAACCAATAAATAAGTTCCACGTCTATTTTGGCACAAAAATAGTCTCACATTTAGGCATCTCAATCATTTTCCAATAGGATATGCAAGTTCCAGTTGTGTATACACACAAATAAAAAACATGACACATGTACTCACGATACTATTAATAACCTATATAGTTGTTAATTGTATGCTTCTTGTCTTGTTATTCTGTAACCGTTTTTGTGTTGTAATTGCGTTGTTGCTACTCAAACAACTTATGAACTGCCGAAAGCCCAAAATTACTTTAAAGGACAGGACCCGTAGGTTCTGTTTGTTACGTATTTGACATATTCAAAGACGAAAGAGATCGTGGTGATGATACTTGTTGGTGTTTTTTCTCTTTATTTGAGGGACATGATTTCCTTTTGAACCCCGTAACATTAAGTTTGAGCACCAGTTATGCTAATACCTCAAGAAACAAAATAATAAATATGAAAGTTAAACTAAGACGTCGTTTGTTTTTTCAGAGCTTTTACCTCTTCATCTGCAAACCATGTCTGCAAAAGAAGAGGTACATTTAAGCTCTTCATCTGCAAGAAGAAGACCATTTGTTTTTCAGTCTTATGAAGTTTCTTTCCTTTTCTTTTTCTTTTTCTTTTTTTTTTCTTTTTTTTTTTTCTTTTTTTTTTGTGCTATTGAAGTAACTTTTTTTTCCTTTTTCTTTTTCACTAGTTTTTTGTGCTATTGAGTGCAAAACAAGCGATCGCTTAAAATACGAAGTATTAAAGACAATACAAAATGGTTCAAAATATACCAATATCGACCGTTTTTTGTGATATAAATCCTTTTCTCATATGGGTCAAATGCATCATTGGTTTCCTTACGTTTTGGTATTTTTTTACGTTTTCAACCGTTTTTTACATTTTCATCTGTTTTTTATGTCTTCGTCTCTTTTTTTAAGTTTTCGACCCCTTTTAAAGTTTTTGTTTGTTTTGTATATGTTCGTTTTTTTACGTTTTCGTCTGTTTTTACGTTTTCGCTTGTTTTTTACGTTTTAGTCCGTTTTTTACATTTTCGTATGTTTTTTTACGTTTTCATCCCTTTTTTTAAATTTTTATCTTTTTTTACGCTTTCATCTGTTTTTACGCTTTCCACCGTTATTTTACATTTTCTTCTGTTTCTTTACTTTTTTTTTACGTTTTCGTCTGTTTTTTTTTATGTTTTCCTCCATTTTATATCTTTTCGTCTGTTTTTTAACATTTTCGTTCGTTTTTTTACATTTTAGTCCATTTTCCCAAGTTTTCTTCCGTTTTTTTTTACGTTTTCGTCTTTTTATTACATTTTCATCATTTTTTTTACGTTTTCGTTTGTTTTTTACGTTTTCGTATGCTTTTACTTTTTCTTCCGTCTTTTACGTTTTAGTCCGTTTTCTTACGTTTTCGTCATTTTTTTACGTTTCCGTTTTCCATATTGTTTTTTACGTTGTCTTTAGTTTCGACCGTTCGTTTTTACGTCTTTTTACGTTTTTTTTACGTTATGTTAGTTTTTCCATCCGTTTCTTTCGTTTTCATCCATTTTCTTACATTATCTTACTTTTTGTTAGGTAAGATAAAATAACGTACAAAAAACTTATAAAATCATATGAAAACAGATGAAAATATAATAAACGGACTAAAACGTAAAAACGGACGAAAGTATAAAAAAACGGATGAAAACGTAAAAAACTGACGAAAACGTAAAAAAGCGGTAGAAAACGGATGAAAACGTAAAAAACGGATGAAAAAGTAAAAAAGCAAAAGAAAACGGAAAGCTTTATAAAACGTAAAAAAACGTTAAAAAGGGACAAAACGACGAAAAACCCGCCAATAAAACATAAAAAACGACGAAAACGTAAAAAAACAAGCTAAAAACGTAAGAAAACGGACAAAACGTAAAAACAGACGCAAAAGCATAAAAAATCGAAGAAAACGTAAAGAAGCGGAAACGTAGTGCTAAAACGTAAAACGAAAAAATATGATCGAAAACGTAAAAAAATGGATGAAAACGTAAAAAAAAAAGTTAAAAACGGACGAAACGGACAAAAACGTAAAAAAAGGGAAGAAACATAAAACAACGGACGAAAACGTAAAAAACGGATGAATACGTAAAAAAACTGATGAAAACATAAAAGAAACTGACGAAAAGTGAAAAAAAAACGAACTTAAACGTAATAAAGCGGACGAAAACTTAAGAAAATGTAAGAAAACGGACGAAAACGTAAAAAAACGGACGAAAACGCAGTTAAAAGGCGTGCCGCCACGTTAAAGAGTGATGTAAGATATTGAAAGAGATGTAAGAGATTGTGAATGATGTAAGAAGTGAAAGATAATGTCTGAAATTTAGAAGAGGAAAGAAGTGAAAAGAAACACTTATTTCTGCAAAAAAACAAACAGAAACTTCTGCCCTTCTGCAGACAAAAGAAGTGAAAAGAGGAAAAAAATGATTATTGGAAGAAAAAAAACAAACGACACCTAAGACTTTTGCAATTAACATGTCTAATAAATCTATTAACTAAACTTGCAATCCACAATATAACCATTAGATAGCCACATACTAAATCAGTCTATGCTATTTCAAGAAATGATGAATTCCTTAGATGTAGAGGTATGCCAAAATCTTTCAACATTTATCTATGCAATTGAAGAAATTTTCAAGCAAAGAATGCGCATTCAAATCCAATCCAACAATTCTTATACTTTTAATTCCATCACTTTGATGTATTTTCTCACAATTTCTATATCTTTAGACGAAACTAAGAAGAAGTAGAATCACAAAATTATGCTATTTTCTACCTAAGTTGAAGCATACGAGCCAACCTTTTTCAGGTCCAATAGAATTTGTAAAGGTTCTTTGTGTGGCATGACATAACAAGGTTTCGCCAGGGGTTATAATTGCTTTATATTTTGCGTGTCTTGACTTAACACCATTTATTGTTTGACGTGACACAATTGATAGCATATGATTGTTCTTCATGTTACTCTTTGCAACTCTACACATTTAATGTGCCAAAAGAACCTTATAAGCTCTTTGCAACTCTACATATAAGATAGTTTTTCTAATACGTTTGAGGTATACATTCTGGCCACAGTTGTTTCAAAATGTAACTCGATTTAATATAGTCACAATTGCCTAAAAGAAACAGTTTTACGTAATCAGTTTCATAACATAATATTGTTGAAGTCCCATGTTCCATGAATGCAGAAAGTTCAAACAGATAAAGTTTTAGAAAAGCATTTCTGTATCCCACATCAAGCAGATAAAGTTTCATAACCAATTTTGCTTTCATGTTTTTGATCATGAAATTTTTAGATTTTGAAAATAATAAAATGCTTAATTTATCTGTTGAAATGAGTTCAAACATAATAAGCACTTATTGAGTATTTGGATGGAGACACAATTCGTGCTTATTGCTTACTTTGTGCTGTTATAAGCACCTTTTTGTTAAAAACCACTGTTGAATTAGCTTTTTTTGCCAGTATAATTTGAAAAACATGCAATCCCTTAAATTACTAATTAATTTAAACTTTTTTCTTAGAGTGGTACACATATATATCATGACAAAGACCCGTATGGAGCCTTTGTGCGACTTTAGTGAAGCTCATCCTTCTTTTGGTAGAATCAGGAAAATAGAACTCAAGTTTATCTGCTAAAGGAAGTTGGCTTGTTTATAAAGGAAAACAGTGGGAATGGTAAGATAGAAGGAAGTTTAGGAGGACCACTTGATCATATAAAGTTTAAGAACCAAACGCCCCCACCCCATGTCTTTGGGGTAATTATGAACCTTAAGTTCAAAGCAATGGGGGGCTCCCCTCGTCCTTGTTCCTCTTCGTTTTTAATTGTTAATCCTTAACTATTGTCGGTCTCACTAAATCGTTTATTCACATAAAAGAGACTTGAGCATTTGGTACGAGTATCTGCTGTATATGTCTCTGTTAATATGACACGTATAGCTATTGTTGGCTCTTACAGAATTAATTTTGTGCATCTCCATGTCATTGTGGGGTGATTATAATAGTATCTAAATACGAGTTCTGATTTTTTAAGAAACATACTACAACTTATTTTTCTGACAAATTTAAGTATACAACCAATTAAGAGTTACAAACTTCTAAAAGTTTTGTCTATTGATTTTGCCATACGTTTTAATGTAACTGCAGGTTTTCAAAT
This sequence comes from Chrysanthemum makinoi, assembly GCA_910596185.1. NCBI lineage: Eukaryota > Viridiplantae > Streptophyta > Magnoliopsida > Asterales > Asteraceae > Chrysanthemum > Chrysanthemum makinoi. The sequence goes on along the minus strand of OU343217.1, from coordinate 101,716,800 downwards.
GCTACATAACTCTTGGATTCAAGGCATTTTCCCAGGCCTATGCTGATATTTGAATGTTTTATTATCTTGAAACCAATAACTTGGTTTATAATGTTTAGAAAGTTGTTGAAATTACCTGGTGATATAATAAATTAGTATAGCTCCAAAGACGCATCTCTCTTTGTATGAGAACATGGATAATTGGATATGGAATAGAGCTTTGATTATTGTCTAGTTAGTTTCACTTGCGAGGGTGCTGGCGTGCTGCTATTTGTACAATATGCAGTAGATAGATGGTTAATGATTAATGGTCTCACAGACTTTGTTTTCCTTTGTTATAATTTGCCGAGTATGCTCTGTGTGACCGTATAAGGTCTTGCTTCTCACCGACCTCGTTACTCTCTCTGAAAGAATGTTCTTTGCTGTTGCCTATTTTGAGTTTATCTAGAAGTGGGGAAAGGAGTGAGTTGGGTAATGGGTCAAACCTTTAAAGCACATAAAATGTTGGGTTGGATTGACCGGAATGCGCTTGAATATTTTATATATATTATTAGCTATTGTATTCAGTATGATTACAAAACAATACGTAGTACTATTTTAACTTGATGATTTAGGAGGATGCATACATTTAAAATTCAAGTCGGCAACTTTGACCTATATGACCCATTTTCTTTTTAGCCAACCTTTTTTGATGTTATGTGCCCAACTTAATTGGCTCTAATTGTCACCTCTAGCGTAATTCTGAGAATGCGTATCAGCTTCACAAACCAAACCATGTAGCAGCAACGCCTAAGTCTAACAAGTGAAAATCGACACCAAACGAGACAGCAAAAAGTATTAGCACCACCATCATCATTTTGGTCTCTGATGTGTCAACGCCTAACTCCATGCCATTTATGTACCTTATTGTCACTTCGTAAGTTGCTAGAGCCTCCAAGACTAACTCCACAAGTAAGCATTGACTTGAACAAACCTTGATTAAAACACGATTACACAAAGATGGCAACATAATTTAATGAGATAGTGGAAGTGGTGTTTTTAATTGAAAATCTTATACCAAGTCCATCTACAAATAATGTCAACCGTACCGTGAAGCAATTAATTAAGATCTGCATATCAGCCTTGTCCCTATGTTATATGATGTATACAAGCAGTTTCAGCTTCAAAGTAGTTGTACATTATAATCATGTTTTGATCATAAGTATGTTTTATACTCGGGTTCCAGGCAATTGTCGGCTTGAAGGAAGATTACTTGGTCCTGTCCAGTAATTTTTGATGTTAGATAAAGTGGTTACAGGTATGATCAGCATGTTGTTTCGTTTCATGTTTATGTTCGTAAGTTTTTGAAATGGATCCTTATTTGGATAGAGTACTATCATCTCATTGATGAATACCCAAAAATTCTAATAAGTAATAACTCCTTCCACTTTCTGTGTTTTTTTCTGCAAGTTCCCCTCCCCACTTACCGTCTCCTTTGTTAAGTACTATCGTGCCCCTCTTGATTAAATGTTATTCTTCTACCATGTCCATTCCGACATGCAAATGAGGACCCGTTGTTTATCAATCCTACTTGAGTTTTTTGGATCACACAGTGTCTGCATGATACTTGTGACTTTCCCTAAAGCCTTGAGAATTCTGTGAGAGGTTTAGTTAGATCTACGGTTGAGTTTGTAACTGGCCATATCCTTTATAAAGTCTTGGTATTGATGATTTTTTGGCAACCAAAAAAGACATCAGTTGATTTACCTCCTTGGTACCTTGGTGAGTGTGTATAGATTGTTGGGATGCAATCCTCTTCTGACTTTGACACTTTATCGTAGAGCCTCCTGTATGTCCTCGACTAACCCCATTTGACATCACAATTTAAGCAGCATCCGTAACTTCTAACGTTTTTTAACTTCATTTTATCATCAATTTTGCTTTCAAAATTCGCTTGGTAGTTTTTCTAATAAATTTGAGGTGGGTAAAGGGAAGCAACGTGTATACGTTCTGGCCATGGCTGTTTCAAAACGTTACACAAGTTAATATAATCACATTTTCCTAAAACGAACAAGTTTTACCTAATCAGTTTCATAACATAATATTGTTGAAGTCCCATGTTCAAAGAATGCAGAAAGTTCAAGCAGGTAAGTTTTAGAAAAGCCTTTCTGTATCCCACATCGGCCAGGTGAAGTAAACATACAAGTGGGAGTTGAGTATATAAACAAAGGCCTGTGAATGGAACAAGCATACCTTTCTCGGCCTTTTGGCTAAGATCAAGTGTAGTATCTGTTCTTATCAGTTTAATATCTGATATGTGAGCCATCGGCTCACTTGATATTAATCTTATTTTTTATGGGGGAAGAACCCACCACAGTAGCTTGCTGCTGGGGCTCTTCACGTGTCGCCTTGGCGTTGCACTACTGCCTAGGCTTGGTGCACCCCTCTAATCAATAGTCTTAAACGTTTACTGGCAGTAGCATCGAGCATTTTTGTTTGTGTTACTTGTTTCTGAATCATGATTAAGTAAGTTCTTAACTGTTTTTTTTTATAAAGAGTTGCTAATGACCAGATCTTGTGACTGTCGACTTAATTTTTTCTAAAGAAACAAAAGGCAGATAGTTAACAATTTACTTGGGCACATGCCTGATATTTGAATGTCTCAATAGCTTGTAGCATATTACTTTACGGTATAATGCACAAAACATTTCACCTACTGTTTAGTTTTCTGGTGATATAATGTTTAAATAGAGTTCCCAATAGGCCGATGTGCATCTTTGATTGTTTGAGAAGATGGATACAGAATTTAATTTGCTTTGATACTATGCTAGAGAGGGTTCTGCAGTTTAGTAGACTGACCCCATTTTGGGTCTTCCTCTCGATCTCTTGTCTATTATAGCAATTTTTAGATTATTTGGTACTACGTATAAGGTAAGGGTGAATACAAAGTTTTCATTAAATGTGGATCAAACTAACTTTTGAGCCTACAAATGGTAGCCTGAATTCACTGGTTTTTGTTCACCTACAGTTTCTATACTTAAGTCAATTTCAACATCCTTGCTCCTTTTGCTCAACATTGCTTATTTTCAGTTGTTTAAAACTCGTTGCTCTTTTATTTAAGTTTTTATCGAGTAATCTCTGACTACTAATAACTGTAATGTTGTTTTTCTTGTGAAGATGTCCATATCCAACTAACAGAAACAACAGTAGTGACGAAAATAAGTTAAAATTTACTTTTATCGGTTTACGCTGAATGGATAATGAAATGATTAATGATTAATGAACTTAAATAATTACTTACAGAAGATTATAAGGAGGCAAGGTTGTAGTCAAAACTGAAATTTTGATTGAGTGATGTCAATGTTGGAGACTACTTGGGGTGTTGGACGACTAACTACCTTTGGGTTTAAGCATCTTGTTATTAAAGTTTGTTATCGTACCTTCATGTCCCAGTGAACTCAAATAGTTCTTACCTGGATCATTAACAACCAGCGCTAGATAAAGTGATTTTGGGTTGCAAACTCAATGTGGAAAAAAGATGGTTACAACGAGAACTAACCACTATCGGCTATTAGCCAATCACTTCCACTCACTACGAGTGATTTTGGGTTGCAAACTCAATGAAGAAAAAGACCACGACCAGTTAATTAGCCAATAAAGCTGATAAAAAAAATAATAATAAAATAAAAAATCGAGGGTGGGTGCTTTTGAGTTACAAACTCAGTTGAGATAAAATGGTTCACTGGAATAACCAAGCACACTTGGTTATGTTACTTTTAAACAATAATCTAGCGGTAAGAATACTAGTTTTTCAAAAAGGAGGCTAAGGGTTTAAATCTAAGAGAGAGAAAACTAATCCTTTTGTGATCACGGTTATGCTCAATTCATACCGCTCTCTCGAACTATCCAAAAATAAATGATTTAATTAATTTACTGTATTCAATCGAAAATCCAGGTAAAATAATAATAACAAAAAATGTTACTTTTACACAACTAGGCTAGACATAAAATGCCATTTGGATGAGCTCCATTTTAAGAAGCTACACACCGATCTAAATGACCCTATTTAGTCTACAAGTAATTTAATCGAAATTGGATAAAATAATAATAACAAAAAATGTTACTTTTACACAACTAGGCTAGACATAAAATGCCATTTGGATGAGCTCCATTTTAAGAAGCTACACACCGATTTAAATGACCCTATTTAATAAAGCATAGCATTTCACTTTTACACAACTAGGCTAGACATAAAATGCCATTTTGATGAGCTCCATTTTAAGAAGCTACACACCGATCTAAATGACCCTATTTAGTCGGCTCGTAATTTCGAATCGAAAATCCAGGTAAAATAATAATAACAAAAAATGTTACTTTTACACAACTAGGCTAGACATAAAATGCCATTTGGATGAGCTCCATTTTAAGAAGCTACACACCGATCTAAATGACCCTATTTAATAAAGCATAGCATTTTTCACCTATGTGGGATTTATTAATACACCCAAGGCAACAAATCATTGTTATACTTTGAGATCATGAGTTTACGACACCTCCCATACAACTTTTTTTTTTTTTCTCTCTCTCTCTCTCTCTTTTTTAACTATGATTTCCGATCTTTTGACTGTCTATTCAACGGGGTTTGAATCCACCGCCACACAAACTCAAACCAAGTAAAGCCCTCTTTTTCCGGAAAGTTGGCTTAGCCACTTCAAAGTTATTTGCCCCTGACAGAAATTGAACTTTAGACCTCACACATTTTAAAGTGATAACCACAAGCCTTTTTTACACTAAGCCACTTCGTGGTCCCATCTCCCATACAACAATTTGCAACAATGTAGTGGTTCACTTTGGTATCTCGACAGTCTCCTTGCTCCTCGGTTCGCCTACCCATCATGCTCCACTAGTCCACTCTGGTCCTTAGGTCCACGGCGAGTTGTAATGTGTATGCTATTGCTAGAAGTTATACATTCTAATAACATCTATCAGCAACATCAAAGTTGTTGAAATTTAGAGTTAGACGATTTTAATGATGAGTTGGTCCTTGGAGTAAAATAAAAATGTGTATCGTTTTAAAAACCGGTTTTTTTATTGACCCCGTTAAGTCGCCGGTTCACCGGGTCAACCGGTTGAACTGCCGGGTCAATCCAGTTCTATACATATATATACTTTTTCCTATATTTAATAAGTAGTATTGCATAATCTAATAATTTATCCGTTTTTATTCATACATTCGATTAAACCCATGAAGAATATTGAGACTATACCAAAAGGTTTTGCTATTTAAGTCTATATCTATAAAAATATAACCAAAATTTTCAAAGTGATTCTAAATTATAAAATGGTTTATAGTAAAACTATATTAATTGGTGATTCTAAGATATAATATATAACAATAATTTACTATTTCACAAAATTTTAACAAACATTAGTTATCATCATTTTAACTTTTCAATTAAACTTAGAAAAGTTAACGGGGAAAAAATCATTTTGTTAATTTTTTTGACAAAAGTCATTGCTTGCGGGTTTATCAAAACCGGTCAACTTAAAAACCGGCGGTTCAATCCAGCTCAACCATACAAAACCCGGCCTATCCGCCCGGTCTCCGAGCCGGTTCCCGGTTCAACAAGTTGAACCGGCCGGGTCAACCCGGGTTTTCTCCTCCGTTAAGAATTCAAGGGTTCGCCAAAAAGGTCATAAATGCCGAAGAGGTCCAAAAGAAGCGCAGGAAGGTTCAAACATGATATTTTGTTAGGATTATTTATTTTTGTTCAAAGCGATTATTCGATTTATTGACCACCCCCAAACATAAAATATGTGTTGTCAGCGTCACTAATAAAAACACTGCTGCTAGTACACCGTGAACTCACACTATCAGAATCAGCCACCATTCACCAAACCCTCCTCAACCACCACTAGGTAATCATTCATTTCCTAATCTTTTTATCTTTTGTATTTAATTTGGTCTGATTCATTTGCATGTGTTCTATTTTTTGTTGTTGACATACATTGGGGGTTTTTAACTATTTATTGGATTAAGAATCATTAGTATGTTATATAGTGGGATAATAAAATAACTAGGGGTTTCAGAATAATTGTTGACCAGTTTTAAGAAATGAGGTAGTTTTCGAATGTTGTTCGGTTTTGTAGCTATTTGGATTAGGGTTTTGTTTCTGGTTTGATTTCGTGTTTCCGTTTGAAAACATAAATGCTTTTATTGAAAGATAGGGAGTTTAATTTGATATTATTTTTTGCTACTGATTACTGAAATAGTTTGTGCTAAATAAGCGCGTTCATGGTTGTAAATACGCTTCTACGTACCATTGGGGTCGCATCAACGCCAAGCCATATCGTTCTTGGTGGTGATATATCGCGATATATCGAGACCATAAATTATAAAGAAATTTATTTAAAAAAAATAAATATTAGCAATATCATAACAAAATAAGTCAATAACCACAAAGAAACAAAAAAGTTTAACATCCTTGAAAAATAAAAGCTGCAAGTCCATAAGGATTTATCAATTTATATAAAAAATGAAATAAAAAAATAAAAAAATAAAAAAAACGAGTTTGACCGATTTTTGACCTAGTTTGACCGATATTTGACTAATTTTGACCGATTTATCACCGAGTTTGACCGATTTATCACCGATTTTGACCAAACCGATAAATTGACCGATAAGCGAAATATCAGACGTCGACCGATGTATATATCAGCGATATATCGGCCGCCAAGACCGATATTTACAACACTGAGCGCGTTAAAATACCTTTTTTGAAATGTAAGTTGAAAAATATGCAATCCTAGACATGCCCTTATCGTCTAATCAGTAGAAACTATTACGGTGTTTGTTTTGACTTATATAGCTGGTTTATGGCTTATTTACTTTTGGGCTTATATTTCATAAGCTCATTTTTTGTGACTTATTATGAAACTTTTTGTCTTATGTAAGGTTATTACAGTATAACATAAAAAACTTATATAAGCCGAAAAGATTCAAAATAAGCCACAAAAAGAGCTTTAATCATAGCAAAATCAAATATATGTATAAGGGCTATATAGTTTCGAAAACTATTGAGAATGAGAGAAGCCAATTAAGGCGGGAAAAGTTGTTATATTCTCATTAAGCAAAATGAAGATACATCAAGAATACTTATAGACTTGAGAAAGTCAAACTATGAAAGTCAACTGAACTAAGAACTACTACAAGACTAACTACAATACTCAATTAAGCTAACACAGTTAACACTAAGACTAGCTACTTCATTAATACACACTACATTACATTACAATATACTTGAGCCTTGTTGTGCAACTTGAACTTTGAGGATGTGATTGACTTGTTCTGTTTCAGTTGTATGCTATGAACTTGGTGACATGAATCTGAGCTTGTAGGATCTCCTTTACCCCACACACACACACGCACAAAAGTTGGCAGTGTGAAAGGGTCACAAATGCCAAACTTGGAAAGACAATTGTAGTGAAGAGCTTTGGGGAGACCTTTAGTGAGGATATCTGCTGCTTGAAGAGAAGAAGGAATGAAGGAGGGTAAAACTTTGTTGTTTTTGATCTTATCTCTGACAAAGTGACAATCAATCTCTATGTGTTTTGGTTCTAGCATGGTGAATAGGATTAGAAGCAAGAGCTATGGTAGATTCATTGTCACATAGGATTGATATTGGACCAGATGTAGGAACTTGAAGGTCTTTGAGTAAGCATTGAAGCCAAGTAATTTCATTGGTACATCAGAAGAGCTCATACCTGAGAGCTCTATATCAAACTTACGTGGAGGATCTTGAGACAACTAAGCGCTTGGAGGACCATGAAATGACGAGGACTTAGGAAAATAGCATAACCGAACCGATCTTCGTGATGGACAAACTTCCTCACTACCATCACAATGTCGACATGGTAGATTATTGGTTTTGGGAAAATGTAAACCTTGGCACGGACATAGTTTGATATATCCGAGAACCTTGTACAGAGCATCCATATGAGTAGTTTCTTGATTGAGAGAATTGGCTAAGAGCTTGTGCTGCAAAGGAAAGGTCTGGTCTGGTAATAATGAGATAAATCAGCTTGCCAACCAGCTTTCTGTATAAAGAGGGATCTGTGAGTGGTTCTCCATCTGTGAGATTGAGAGGTTTGATAGGATCCAATGGTATAGTGGAAGGTTTAGCATTGAGAACATCTGCACATTGTAAGAGGTCTAGAGCATACTTTCTTTCTGACATTACAAGACCCTTGGAATTTTGAAGAATTTCAATGCCCAAGTAATAGTGAAGAGGACCAAGATCTTTGATACTGAACTTGTTGTGGAGTTGAGCCTTGATGCCTTGTATCATGGATTTGTCATTTCCTGCTAGGACTATATCATCAACATAAATGAGTAGAACTAGAATATGGGTGCCTTTGATGTAGGTGAAAAAAGATGTGTGAGCATAACTTTGAAGAAAGCCCAAGGAGAGTAGGAAGGTGGTGAGTTTGGTGAACCATTGCCTGTTGGCTTGTTACAGACCATAAAGTGACTTCTTGAGTCTACACACAGTGTTGGGAGGCAAAGTGGTAGAGTAACCCTGTGGAACAGTCATGTATACTTCTTCATGAAGATCCCCATGCAGAAAAGCATTGTTGATATCAAGTTGTTCAATAAACCAATTGTGATGAATAGCCACATCTAGGAGAGCTCTAACTGATACCATCTTAGCCCACGGTGCAAAGGTTTCTTTGTAGTCAATGCCTTCCTTTTGTGTGAATCCTTTGGCTACAAGTCTTGCTTTGAATCTTTCAATGGTACCATCAGCTTTAAACTTGATACCATCTTAGCCACTGGTGCAAAGGTTTCTTTGTAGTCAATGCCTTCCTTTTGTGTGAATCCTTTGGCTACAAGTCTTGCTTTGAATCTTTCAATGGTACCATCAGCTTTAAACTTGATTCTAAAGACCCGTTTGCTTCCAATTGGAGTCTTGCCAGCAGGTAAGAGTGTGACTTCCAATGTACCATTGGACTCTAAGGCTTTGATCTCTGTGTGCATTGCCTCTACCCACCTAGGATCTTTAGATGCTTGGTGATAAGTGTGTGGTTCAACAGCTTTGTTGATGTTGTGAATAAGATGCCTTGTGATTGGTGTGTGAATGTTTGAATAATTAATGAAATTGGTGTAATGATATTTGTGAATGGATAAGTGACTTTGGGAGGGTGCACTGATAAGCAGTGAATTTTGAAGGTGGATGTTTGGTTCTAGTGGAGATTCTGGGTGGTGGTGGAGGTTGTGGGGGTGATGGTGAATTTGGAGTTGAATGTGATGTGGATGCTGCAGTTGATATTGATGTTGGTGGATTAGAAGATGGTGGAGAAGTTTCAGTTGTAGTGTTTGGATTGGTGACCGGTGAACTTGTAGATGTGGAAGTAGGTGATGATTCTGATGGTGTAGTAGTAGTGGATGGTGGTGTAGTAGTTGGGAATGTAGGGATGGTGTGTGATTCAAAGGATGGAGATGGTGCAGATGTAGTTGTTGGTGGTGAGGATTTTGCAAATGGAAACTCAGTTTCATCAAATAAAACATGTCTACTTGTGATGGTTTTGTGAGTGATTGGGTCATATAGAACATATCCTTTTTGAGTGAATGAATAACCAATTAGGATGGTAGGAATGGAGCTTTGATCAAATTTGTCTGGACTGTGATGATGTACATATGCTCTGCAGCCTATGATTCTGAGGTGATCAAGTGTTGGTGGTTGATTATTAAGGATTTCATAAGGTGACTTGTGGATTGGTTTGAGTGGGAGTCTGTTTATGATGTATGTAGCAGCAAGTAGGCAGTATCCCCAAAAGTGATGTGGGAAGTGAGCTTGATGTTTAATGGCTCTTGCAATTTCTAAAAGTTGTCTATGTTTCCTTTCAACTCTGGCATTTTGTTGGGGTGTATTGGGGCATGAGGTTTGATGGATGATTCCATGATTACGAGTGTATTCGTGAGATGAATTGAGTGAATTCCGTGCCATTATCACTCTAATGGTTTTGGCAGGTTTTACCAAAGTGGTTTTGAACATATGCACAAAAGGTTTTGATGTTGGTGGTTGTATGGATTTTGTTAGGCATTAAGTATGTCCAAACAACTCTTGAATGATCATCAACTATGGTTAAAAAGTATTTGCATTTGTTAATGGTTGTGTGTTTGTATGGTCCCCAAACATCCATATGAACAAGATCAAACAAATGGGTTGCATAAGATGTACTTGTATGAAAAAGGTAAATGTGTTGTTTTGCTAAAAGACATACATCACATACAGAAGTAGATTTACAACTAAACAATGGAGCTAATGATTTTATTCTTTTGAGGACAGAATGAAAAGTGACCAAGTCGGAATGCCAAATGGATGAGTTTGGGGTATGGAGATAGCAGAGAGAAGGGTTGCTTGAGAGTGGTGGTGATATGAAGTAGAGACCATCACAAAGGGTGCCATGTGCAATCCTCTTGTTCTGGTCATGGAATATGCAATAAGAGGCGGTAAGTGTAAGAGAAATTGAGGTGCCATGGAGTAGTTTACTTACTGAGATGATGTTATATGTGAATGTGGGTATGTAGAAAACATTGTGAAGTGTGATATCTACATTAAGGGTGACAGAGCCATAAGTTGTAACCTTAACTGTTTGGCCATTGGGTAATGAGACTAAAATAGGTGTGGTAAGGGTGTGAACATTGTGCATTAAGGTGAGTGTGATGGAAATGTGATCTGTTATCCAAGCATCTTTAAGATTAGTGATTAGAGTAGCCTGTGTAGTTAATGACCAAAATTTCGGTGTTTCGGTCAAGGACCGAGATACGAAATTTTTGGTATTTCGGTGGGATTTCAGTGGTATTTCGGTAATTTTAATATTATGCAATATCTATATCTATATAATAATTAATACTTGGTACTTAATCAAAATACAAAATTCAAGCTTAAAAGTGTCAATATTTGATAGATTAGTGTTAATACTTGCAAAATTTAGTGTTTATTATGTTGTGTTCAAGTTTGGACAAAAAAAAAATTAAAAAAAAATTAAGAAAACACGAAAACCGGTATACCAATCGAAATTTGATCGAAATTAGGACCAATTTTCGTGAGATTTCGTAATTTCACCGAAAATCTCCGGACCGAAATTTGGACCAAAATTCTGGACTGGTATACCACTGGAGGACCGAAATCCGAAATACCACTGGTATACCACCGAAATTGACTACACAGAGAGTAGCAATGAACTTAGGAATCTTAAGGCTGTTGGATGAGAAACTACCTTGTGAGATGCCTCCTTGATTATTCTGAAGCATAAGTAGAACCTGATTGAGTTGATTTTGTAGTTGATCCATCCTTGCAGACACATGTAATTCACCAACTTGTTGATTTGGAGGTGCATGTGAACTTGTTCGTGTAGTGTGTTGCCTTGACTCCTCTTGTCCAATCACCATGTTGACTGTCTATTGGTTCTGTTGTCATGAGAGAACTTGGTGAACTTTGGTGGTTGGTACTTGCCATATAGTGGATGGCCTACTGGATATCCAACAAGTTTGTAACATTCCTCTTGAATGTGTCCTTCTTTTCCACAATTTCCACAGTAAACCCCTTTCTTGAAGGTACTTCTCTTATCTGTGCCAGTGTTTGGAGTAGAGGTGGTTCTTCTTTCTGTGCCAGTGTTTGAATTAAGAGTGTTTGATGGCCTTGTGATGTTATTTATTTGTGGTTGGTTGTATGTGGACCTTGATGGGTTGGTGTAAGTGTTGAAAATGGTTGATGTCATGGGTTTTGCACTTAGACCCTCTCT
>OU343217.1:101607651-101704934 GCA_910596185.1 Chrysanthemum makinoi | reverse complement strand
ATAATGAATTACTTCCTAATTTGTTCCAAATCAAAATTTTTCAAAAACTCCCTCATTTTACCATTTAAATACCCAAGTTGTTTTTAATATATCTCAATAACGTGTGAAAACAACTAGACAATCAATGGCGATTTCCTGCTAATTACTTAAATCCAAAAACTTAACCTAAAAACTAAAAATAAGACTAAAACTAAAATTTAAAATCGTGATTTCATTTTTCCTATTTTCTTCCCTCCCCATACTTAAGTTTTGCATTGTCCTCAATGTAATAAAAATGAACTTCAAAGTAAAGAAAATGGGAAAAGAAATAGTCAAAAAGATACCACGGGATAGAATATGCAATATGCATATTGATCATAAGCAAACATGTGAGTTATCCAACTCCAAATATTTGACCAACAATAAGCTTCCGTCACATCCATCCTGCAAACAAAACTGCATAATACGCAATACACAAAACAAAACAAACAAACAATCCAAATAAAATATGAAAATAAAACAAAGTATGATAATCATCCTAAAAGATAGTTAAGAGATAGAGATAATATTGTTCAACACATGATAACCATTGTTTTGAAACCATAAATCAAGAATGATCCACGATCATTCATCATCCTCACTCATATCATCACCTTCATCATCATCGCTTTCGGTTTCATGGTTATCCTCCTCATCAAAGATTGTGTAAACCTTCCTCTTCTTTTTCTCCTTTGCAACGCCCGATGAAGATCCTCCAACATCATAGCTAGATCCTCCAACCTTGGTAATCTACCATATGCGTGCACTGGTCGTGAAAATGGTGCATAGCCGGATATGGATATGGATAGGTCGGAGATAAGAGGTGTGGAAAAGGATATGGTGGAACCTTGGGTGGATTCTAGGGTGGCAACTCATAATTGGCTTCTTGAGCCATGTGTTGAAAAATAGGCATCGAATAATCATTGATGTAATTGTTTCTCAACATCATCGAGTCTCTCCAAACTTCCCTACACTGAATTTCATTCAAATGTTGGTTCCACTCTCCCCAACCTGAGTCAAAACTACTAGATGTACCCATTTGCACGTTTCCCATCAGTATATTGCCCATTGGCATATTTCCTTGTTGTTGTAGTGGTGGTTGTTGTTGCGGTTGTGGTTGTTGTTGTTGTTGTTGTTGTTGTGGTTCAATCCATGCTCCAAACGTTTTCGTCCTCTTATTCAAAGCATTTCCAAAACCATTTGCATTCCAAATCTCACAAAACTTTGGCTCTCCACACTTAGCCAACTCACTACTATTGTAATACCCAAGATTCTTTGCCAACCTCGTCACAAAATGGCCTTCATAAATGTTGCTATTACCTTTGATTCTCGGGGCTCTCCTAGACAAATACTCGGCTATGAGCCAAGCCGCATTTCCATCTTTAGTTTCCTCTAATAACATCATAACCCACAAGTCCGACTTATGACATTTGTCCACGCTTCCATTCTATGAAATGGGCCCAGCTACTAGCAACTGTGTGTAGCACTCTCATCAATGGATTCCTAATGGTTGCGACATCTAGTACAAGAAGGATCACTGATTCCAGTAGCCGGGGATACTAGGGTAATATTTTTCAAACCTCCTAAGCCTCGAAAAATGAGCTTCAAACAATCGATGCTTAACCTCATGCGGTTCATACAAGCCAAGAGGAACAGCAAAATCCGGAAAAGTGTAGGCGTGATCTTGCCCACAAAGCCTAAACCAAACACAAACTTCTTCCTTGATGTTTTGAACATTGACCTTTCTTTCAAAGTACATGGTCGAAAAGAACTCCATACACCATTCACGATAAACCTTTTCATTTATGCTAAATGCTCTTTCCCATGACAAATCATCAAACGAATCCCCATCAACCGGATAGACATAAGACATCCGCATCATATTACGCAACTCATTTTCACACTCATACTCAACAAACAAATCCCAATCAATCACCCTTGGAACCAAAGCTGTCCTATTCTGCAACTTTGATAATCGCTTCCCTAAAGCATGTTTCTCCTCATTGGTGAGATCTTTGAACTTCAAGTTTGCATTCGCTTCACCTTCAAGCTATAACGTAACTTTCTTCCTTGCGTTCCTTTGGCAATACTTGGCAACAATCGGGTTTAGTGGAACCCATGTCGAACTTGAACAACCTACAACATTTCTCTGTAGAAATCATAAATATAAGTCAATATAAGAGTGTTAGAACAAACGGATAGGTCCATAGAAGCCTCTAAGGTCTACCTCCAAAAATCGAAAATTCCACATCGTAATCGTGGAACGGATCGGTTGAGGAGAACCGATCGGTTCCACTTGCTACTGGCCCAACTGTTCGTTATACGAACCGATTACTTAAACCTCGAAGGCTTTGCCTTCAAATCCATTTTCCACTAGATTTTTCTAATTCCAATTCACTCCTAGACTGCATTCTAACATCATCAATGATTCCCACATCCTCAAATTGTTCTAATCTGCTTTCAAAACTTCTAATCATCACATATTCATCATGCTTAGAACTTAACAATATTAACCTCAATTCTTAATTACTTGTCCTAATCAATAATGTGGCATCTAAAATTCATTAAAAATGCATCATCTACCAACTAGGAATCATCAATTGCAACTTAATTTGATTCAATTGCACAACCTAATTAAATCCAAAAATTCAATTATCTAATACTCATTCTTCGTCAATCAATCACTACAATTCTTTTTGCAATGCATTCCTATATCAATTACCCACCTAATCCTAAAAGATTACAACTTAATTCGAATTCTATCAAAAACCTCCAAATTAGTGACCTAATTTGTAATTTAAATCAAATGCTCTAATTAAATGTTGGGATATGAAAGTGCTGAAGAATGACAAAGTACTGAAAAAAGTCAAAGTACTGCTAAAGAAGAAGTCAAAGTACTGCTGTCGAAGTCAAAGTACTGCAAGGCTAAAGAACTGCTATATTCGTTTATGGAAAGCTTTGTTATTCTAGAATATTCTATGTATAGATTACTTGTCGTACAAGGTTACAAATTGTAAACCGACTAGGTTTATCCTTGAGCCTATAAAAGGACCCCTAGGTTGGCATTAGAAAGAACGTACATTATTTATAGAATTTGATATTAGAGTTTTAGAGTTGTTAAAAGAGTCTGCATAACAAGCAGATTTAGAGTTATTAATAAAATCGTTGAAAGTTAAAGTTATATTCTTCTTAGCTTTGTTAAGTAAATTCCGCATACTTAATAGAGATTACTCAGTGTTTCATTGTTAATAACTTAGGATTTATCCAAAGTTATTAAACCCTTAACAAGCTATTTAAGTTAGTTTGGTTAGAGTACATCGATCCAACATTAAACCTTAATTAAGTTAATTGATTGCAGATGCTTACTTGCTTAGGTGCCATGATGATCTTCTACAACTTTTACAATCTTCAAACAACTTCTAATGGTCAAATTTTGCAAAACCCAGCTGGAAGATTAGTGTGTGTGTGTGTGTTTCTCTGGAAAAATTGAATTTTTGGTATATGTACTTGCATGCAACCGGATCGGTCATGGACACAACCGTTTAGGTTTGCGTTTTTGCATAATTTTGCCTTTTTCACGTTACTTGGGCATTTTACCTTCCAAGCAACAATCGTTTACTCAAAAATCCGATTAAAGATGCACACAACATTCATCCAACCATTTGGAATTTTAACAACATCTAATCTCAAAAACTAAATCATCATACTCATAACTTAAACTAAAACTCAAAATTCATTAATTAAATAACTTCAAAATAATAATAAGAACAAATAAAAATGAAATGAAAAACAAAAAATCCTAAATGCATATAATTAAAAGTTCATGAAAACCAAGCAAACAATTGTTTGTTATTATGGTGTTTTTGCTTCTTATTACCTCAAATACTCATGCCTTAAGATGTCCTCACTTAGAAATTTCCCGGTCAATTCACGATGTGTTTCGTGAGTTTTGAATTTCCTTACAAATCTTCTCCCATCCGGGCATAGTATATCAAATTTGACGCACTTCTCTGCCTCCATCCTCTCTTTTGTAAACACTTGGCCCCTGTCCCCATTCCAAATTTTGAGTTGAACAGTAGAGAACCTAAGAAATCGCTAGCTTCTTGTAAACAAGGATGTTTTTATGGATTGTAAAATGCCTCCACCGTTAGTGACGTCCATCTCATCCTCAGTATCAAAGTATGGTGGAGCTAGTAGTCCATACATCGTGTTTCCATGGACATCACGTCCAATTTCAAAACAAGTCAAGTCATCGTCCGCTTCCATCAATTCTAAATCTTCCATGAATTTCAAAACGGTCCCCTTTGGGATAATAGGTTTGTTTTGAGATCCGTCATCGATTGTCATCGTATTCCCTACCCATATCTATGATTGCACCACATGTGCATAGAACGTCTTCCTAGTAGAAGAGGTAGACTCTTATCAACCAGAATGTCTAGGACTAGAAAATCGGCCAAGTATGGTTGATAGCCAATTTGAACCCTTACGTTTTTCATCTCCCCCATCGCTTTTTCTTGGGAGTTATCCGCCATGGTAAGTTTTGAGTGATTTGGTTGTGGCTTACTAAGACCCAACGTCTTAAATAATGGATATGGCATAAATTGACGCTTGAACCTGTATCCGCCAAAGCATACATTGGTGTCGTCCCGTTAACTTTAATCGGCAAAACAAAGTTTCCCGGGTCTTTCTCCTTACGTGGCATACCCCTAAACAAGATCCTATCTCTATCCTCCTCCAATAGATCTTTATCCTCCAATCTCGCTTAGCTAACATTTCAAGGCGTCTAGTTTCTTGCGGTGTAGAACATAATCTTGTAGTACCTCAATTACGGGCTTTTTCTCATTGAGTTCGAGAAATTTTTGTTCAAGGTTTTCCAGATGGCTTTTTGGTCTTGGGTTAAAGGTTTGAAGGTGTTTGGTGTAGTGGGTGGTGAAGGTGTGTAATCATTGTTTTTGTTGGTGGATGTGGTAGGAGTTAATTTGTTGGATGAGGCTTTCTTTCTATTAGCCTTCCCCATCTTTACGACTTCCACATTCTCCTTTTCCATATTAGCACATAACTCCACAAGAATTTCATTCACCCTCTTCTCCTCTTCCAAGTCGGTGATATTGATCCTCATCTCCCTTAAAGCAAAATCCACTTGACATTTGGTCGTCCCAAGAAAATCCCGCCCAAAGCATACATTGGGCTCATCAGCTTTTCCTTCTTCCAAGACAACAAAATCTGCTTCAAAAATATGACCATGAATGTTAACCATAACATTCTTAACCATTTTCTCCCGTAAGTTTCAGTAATCCAAACTAACGCCAATTTGATCAAGAACTTTCTCCATAATGTAATTTTCACCATAGGCCATGTTTAGTTGAGCGTCCCACGCACTCACCCCTTCGACACTACAAGGTGTACCGAACCTCATAAGTGGTGAATCATACTCCGTTAGTGGTGCTTGCGTGAATACCACAACTCTACCCTTCTTAGGAAGTTGAACTTTGTTCTCTCCCACTTCTTCCATACAATCCGAATCAATAGCCAAGTCCTTCTTACTCTCTTCCAAAATATTCCTAATCTTCTCCAACGAGTTTCCGGTGCCTTTGAACATCTCATCCAAGTTACGTAGGTACTCAGAAATTCTGATTAAACTAACCATAACAATTATCTAATAAGACAAAACAAAACCAAAGACAAAAATCCAAATCATTAGCGTTAGAGTTAGTAAAAACCAAAGCAAACTACAGAAACATATACTAAACAAGTAAAGACACTTAACAAAACTAAAAACACAAGCTAAAACTCAAAATCTAAAAACTAGAAAAAAATTTACTAAGAGCTCCAACTGATTCGGTTGGTGGTAAACTTCCTGACCAAAACTTCCAACCGATCCAGTTGCGGGCTGCAAACAAATGGTTGGATCGATTTTCCATTTTTTTATAAGACTATAATTTATTAAACCTGTTAATTAAAAATTAATCAAAGACCATTAATTGTGCTTAAACTCTTAATTAAATGTGTCTACTCATTATCCTTATTAATTAAGTTAATTAATCAAAAACTACATTAACTAATCTAGTTAACTACTCATTAAAACTACTAACCCAAAAAAATTGAAAATTAACCAAGCCAATTACTGCAATTAAGACAAAATTAACTAAAAAGTAAATAAAACTAAAAATGATTAAATATCAAAAATCTAAATATTACTAAGAAAAGCATAAACAATATATAAGATAATCTATAAAAATCAGAAATGACAAGAATTAAACTATAAACTATAACACAAAACAATAGATAAACTAAAAACTACAAAAATAAAAAATAAAACTTTTCCGAGAGCACTAACCGGTTCGATTGCTCGCGCAACCAATTTGGTTAGCCTCTAAACCACAATTTTTTTTACGCTTCTTATGAAATTCAATTTTAATATTACCAATTTTACAGAATCTAAACAAAATCAAATTACTTAAAAATCTGAAATTCCCGGCAGCAGCGCCAAAAACTTGATGTGCTTTCCGCGTGCAAGTTTTAAAAATTTATAAACACGAATTATCCGGTTATTACTATAAACACATACGATCAATTATACTCGTTCGCGATAGCAAAGGTGGGTAAGTCGAGATCGTCCCAAGGGATTTTTCTTTTGAAATTGTTTTAAAAGATTGGTAACAAGAAAGCTTTGTCAAGGCTCTCTCCAAAAATGATGGTTTTTGTGAAATTCAATATAAAGAAACATATACTTGTGTGTAGTCTATAGGCAATCATAGTAAGTGTTCATGAAGGCTTGGTGTAAACTCTTGATGTGATGCACAAATCATAAACAAATGATTTCTAACCCATGGTTTATGTTTTGTAAAATCATTTTAAGAACAATAACATATAGGTAATCCTTTCGGTCCTTATCCTAATGATTATCCTTTAGAAAATCCAATTGTTTATAAAATGTTCTTATTAAATTCGTTCCTCTAATCTTTTTGACCTTCGTGATGAAAATGTTTCTAGTCTTGTTTCAATAAGTAAACATGGTGGTTGTCATTCACCATATCCCCATACTAGTTTGTCACTTAACTTTTTGGAATAAAACATAAGAGAAACTTTTCGTCCTTTTTCTTAAAACATGTTTTACAGACAAATCAAACAAGACTAGTAGTTTTCCAACAAACTCATTTAAACAAGATCATATATACATGCATCACATATGAGAACACTAGTATGATTTCCTAAATCCTTACACACAAGTATATTCAAGAACTACTCCATGATAATTATAACAAAACACAAGTAATAAAAAGTATCCTAATAACTCAAAAGAATAGAAATCCATAACAAGTTTCATAGAATACCTAAACTTTTGGATTACAAGAACTAGAATTCGTGGATTATAGCAACCACACGCCCAATCGCTTAGCTTAACTCAGATAACTCCAAATGATCAAAACAATGGATGAGAATGTCTCTCCAACCTCCCGACATTATACAGTAGTAACCAAACTTTTGGGATGAATAAAATAGTTGGTAATAGCTTTGGTGTAAACTATTACACTTTGGGTTGTGTCACACCTAGACTACTAGGTTCATTATATAGCTATAGAAACATTACTATCTGTCTAAAAATGTTCTCCATAAGTAAATAACATGAAATGATCGGCCTCCAATGATTATGGGGAGTTAAGGCAACATTAAATGACAATTTTTGTAACTCCAAACTTGCGAACCGGACGGTTGCT
Source organism: Chrysanthemum makinoi (assembly GCA_910596185.1). Taxonomy (NCBI): domain Eukaryota; kingdom Viridiplantae; phylum Streptophyta; class Magnoliopsida; order Asterales; family Asteraceae; genus Chrysanthemum; species Chrysanthemum makinoi. Next base: position 101,697,198 of record OU343217.1, on the reverse strand, counting down.
ACTTGTTCACTACCAACCGATCACATGCCCAACCGAATTGAATACTTTGTACCCTCTAGTTTTGACTTTTGTTGACTTTTTCTTGATTTGCCTTTTCTTTGTTTTCACGATGATTTCCAAGACGAAGCTTGATCTTTACTTGTTGTAGATACTTAGAAATCTTTGCGCTTCCTAGTCATTGAGTCCAAGAGCTTCCTTTACTCGAATTCGTCCTCCTGGAATTCTCCAAACGCGCATGAAAACTTCATGTCTTTATCTTTTGTGATACCTGGCTACATACACATACACAATACGCATCTTTTGCACTTTTGCAACAGTTATGAGTAAATATAGCCTATTATCATACACAAAACCAACAATAACGCTACTAAAAACATGTTCATTATGAGCGTTATCAAACACCAACTCCTTATGGTGGAGAAACCTTAACAATGTTGCCTACTCTTTTTCCGGTACTAGGCTAACCACCGGGTTCTTTACACCAAGGTGAACCAATCCAATCAAAACGTCGCCTACCCTTTATCCGGTACTAGGCTAGATATCGAGTTCCATTACAATGGAGGAACTAATACCCAACACTACACCATTTAACTAACCCCAAAGGAGATCTACTCCTTATAATGTCAACAAGGATAACAATATCCTTTAACCCAATACTAATCTATCTTGTACATCGAATCACACCATATCGAATGTACATCTTGGCACCTTCACTAATGCCTTTGACTAGATCTTCAAGACACCCTTCACTAATGTCTTGTGACTTGACTCTTAGGCACCCTTCATTAATGCCTACAATACGAACGATCGACACACTTCACTAATGTCTTCGTCGTGACATTTGGTACATCTTTCACTAATGTTTTCAACCCTAAACCATTAACAAGAGGACTTCAGCAGTCTTGATGATGAGGAAGCATGACAACTCATGGACTTGAGCTTGCTTGACTTCAAAGGTGGTGATCTCACCTTTAAGAGGAACCTAGAGGATCACACAAAAACAAAACTACAAACATAGATCACTTGATCGGGGTTAGAGAGTTTTAAACTCAAGGAGAAAGTATGTGAGAAAGGGGTAAGAAACAATGAAGAAATGGCTCACTATTTATGTGAGAGAAAATGCCTACCGCCCCGCATCCCACCGGATCCCTCCCTTAAGGTATCTGCTAGCGTGAAGCTAGGGATCCGTGGACGCCTCTTTACCCATGGGTATTTTGGTCATGGGTCATGGGTCATGGGTCATGGGTTATGGGTTGATCCATGGGTATTTCTTTAGATACAATGTATCTAATGAGTGCAGTGTATCTAGTCAAGTGGGTATGGGTCAATACCATGGGTTATGGATATGCTCCGTGGGTTGTAGTTATTTACTCATTATATAATACATACTAGTTATGTATATATTTGTCCAATATGTAAACACTAGTTGTTGTACATATGTATTACTAAATCATAAAATCACTTATACTTGTTTTAGTGTTTTATGTGAAAACGTAAGTGTATTAGAAAACTATTGGCTCAAATTATTTACGTATTTTATTTGTTTCGTTAAAATGATTTTATGTTTGTTATCGACAAAACATTAGAAGATCGTAAAATATAAATAAACATTTTTACGGCTTATTTGTATTAACAAGCTACCCCATTTGTTCAGGGGTGTAAGGAGATGAAAATTTTTGGGAGATTCCCTTTTCATCACATAAATTCTCAAGCTCTTGATTTCTGAACTCAGTACCATTGTCAGTTCTGATTTGTTTAACTAGAAGGTCATTTTGGTTTTCAATGTCTCGATGAATGACATTATTGTATCACCGCTGACTTTTTAGAAAGAAAGTACACCCAAGTGTATCTTGAAAACTCATCAACAATGATAAGTTTATACTTCATGTTGGATTGATCCGACCGACAGTCCAAAGAGATCCATATGCGGGAGGAAGGCGCTTTTGATGGAGAAATTTTGTTTGGTTTTGAATGATGCTTGGGTGTTTGCCTTTTTCACGCGTAGCATGGTTTATCTTTGCAAAACCGTGATGGTAAAGCCAAGCACTTTTTATTTTTTGCCAAGTTGTTGATGTTTTTAAAATTTAGTGAGAGAGCTTGTGCCAAACTCGCTTGATAGTTTCAGTACTTTGGCAAAGAGACAAGTTCCATATTGAGAGAGTGTAGACATGTCTAAGACATAAACATCATCTCCTAGAGCTATCAAAACAACTTCTTTGTTGGCATTAAAAATGGTACCTTGTTTGTCATTGAATTGCACAATGTACTTAGCATCACATATTTGATGACACTCGATGAGATTGTATTTTAGACCATTCAAATAAGCTATCTAGAGAAAACTATTTCATTGCAGCCATGAACCATAACCTTCAGGGACATGATGGGTTATCACCAAATACTACCTGGGTCCTAGTTCCTTTACATACTTGGTGCATACTCCTTAACGCCAGTCAGATTCTTGAGCATCCACTATCCGTATGCCAAATAGGCTCCCTGGCATGTCTCGCACAAATAGTAAATGAATTAGTTTTATTGCGGCCCACGCCCAGTGGGCGGGGTCTAAAGGTCTATTTGGCAATCGACTCATTGGTCAGTAGTTGAGTGCATTGTGCTACCACAGGTTTTGCATTTGGAGACTAAGAATGACTCAGTGACTCGGGGTTGCTTTGAACTTCTCCTTGCTTGAATGACAATCGTCATGCTGGATGTCTCATGAGCTGGATTTCCGCAAATATCACAGCATGTGTTCATGAGACAATCATCCCTGATGATGATCATTGCCACCAGGTGGGGGAGGAAAAGGTTTTGCTCTATGCTTGTGAGCAGATTTGGAGGTTGAAGCATACTGATGACCAACTTGTATAGTTTGTTTTTACCAAGTGAACTTACATATTGTGTGATCGAAAGTTCCGCGATCATCCTTTTGCGATCATACAAAAGAGGATTCTATAGCAAATGGTCGTACTGTATGACAGTGTATAGGGCAATGCATCACACTTCTGTTTAGGGCTTATTGGGTGATTTTGACCTTGATGAACTAGGAGGAGGCCGACTAGTTTCCATGATAGTTGAATGAGCTTTTTCGATGGATTCCATCTTGTCACCAACTTCCTCAAGTTTAGTCCGCTATTGATTTGGTCCGCCAAGAGGAATCAAGATGTGGAAGTCTCAGCCGAGTGTACTCTTGTTGGATTGGTTTTGTGTAGGTTTAGGATGGTTCTACCAAGTCCGGACCTTTCTTTTGGTGAGTGAGGATGAATTATAATGGAGTAAGTTCGAAGCCGTAATCAAGAGGTTTCAGGGTGGAAGCGGTGCTTGAGATTCTGCTGACTCGAGATGTGTCTTCGCACACTAGGCCATAAGGAGTCCAAGCATGCTCTTTAGAGCTTGGCTCGTGCTCAAGAATCCTTCCGTAATCAAAATTTGGAAGCTTACTCGTGATTAACCCATCAATCCAATCACTAGGCTTGGGAGTTGACAACATACTGGTAATCATGCCACCAGACACAAATGGTTTTGGACTCTGGTCTTTTTTGTGAGAATCAGGGAGATGATCTTCACCTAAGACTCTCTTTTTACTACTGGGAGCTCCCACAGCATCAAAGACCCTAGGATTCTTAGCAGTCCAACTTTCAAGGATATCTTTTACCTTTTTAAGTTCATCTTGAAGAGACTGATTTATTTTAACTAGTTCAGTGTTTTGAATCTGTAGTGTGACAGCCTCAAGCTTGGCTTGTTTTAAAAGAAGCAGTTCATCTCTACACTTGTTTAATTCAAAACTTAACATATTGTATTTTGAAAAAAGGTTTAATCGTTGCTCTTCTACGAACTTAAGGTCAACATTGATATAGTTCATATAAGACTGCCAATCAGAGTCATCATCCATAGAAAGTAGAATAGTTACCTTCTTCATTGTGATATTGACCCACTCTCCATTCTTGGCATGATTCTTCCCAACAGCTAGCTTGTCCTCTTCTGAGAAGGCCATCAGTGCACTGACATGCACCATTTCATCATCAGATGAGACTGGCTCTTCATCCCAGTCAAAGGTTTCAATAACTAGGCCCTTGTTTTTACCCTGCACAGATTTAATATTGTTTGTTGTTTCTGAGGGACTGGCCTCAAGCAATGCAAGCTTAGCTTTGGCTTTCCTATACTTAGCTTCAAAATCAACACCTTTGTTTTGATCAGATTTGTTTTGAAAATTTTGATGAGACTGATAGATTTTTGGTTGAAATTTACTAAAGCTCAAGACCTGGCACCCTGATGGTTTGTAAGAGGGTCAGAAATTGTTTTAAAAACAGCTTTGGCAAAATGATCTTTTGTGACACTTAAAACATTCGTCTTCAAGTTTAGCATTTGAAAAAATTGTTTCTTCAGATAAACCTTTGAGTTAGCGAGGATTTCTTGAAACTCAATATTTAAATCGCTCAGTACTCCTCGCTTGTCCTCTCATCGCCCTCATCATCTAATTTTCCGAAAATCTTGAACCACACAGTTGAATAAAAGGCGTTGACACGGATTTGAAATGGTTGTCGTGACTTCTTGACTTCCTGAGACTTTTTCAAGTCAGGGTATCGTCTGTTGATGAGGTTTTCCTCATAGACAAATTTCCTATAAATTTCAGGAAGCTCAAGATTTTGAATGTGATTAGCATTCCTTAGTCCCTGGGAGAAATTCAACCACTTCTCAGGAAGACTGTTTACAAAACCAACATTGATATCATGTTTGGATAACTTAACACCATCAATTGACAGTTCATTTAGCAATGTTTTGTACCGGGTGTAAGTTTGAGATAGAGTTTCTGAGTCCTTAGCCCTCAAGGTGTTATACTCAAGTTTCGTGTCCATTATCCCTGTTTTCCTTGGTATCAGATGGACCTTCATGACTATGGACCAAGTCATCCCAGGTTTGCTTAGCTATACTACAGTTAATAACCGACTCCATGGTATCATCAGGAAGACAAGATATGATGATACTCTTGAGCCTTTAGTCCTGGTTGACCACTCTCCTCTCATCCTGAGTCCATTGAGCTTCAGGTTTAGGTAAACCTTCAGCAGTCTTAGGGACAAATGGACCTTCTTTAATACACTTAATGCAGTAAGGTTCCATCCTAGTCAAATAAAAAAGCATTCGCTTTTTCCATTTTTTAAATTTACCAACTTCGAGTAGAGGGGAAATAACTCAATAAGCTCCACCCTTTTTGTCGACTAGTTGGGGTACATCAAAATCAGCCATTAGGATCCTGATTTAAAAACAATTTTGAGTAGCTTTGAAAAGGGGTTTTATAATCAGCCTGCTCTGATACCACTTGTTGTTCCATATTCACTAACTTATAAAACAGTTTAAGCCTTTAAACAAACAATTAGTGAAACAATAACTGAATACGATGTAAGTAAAACACACTGATAAATTTTCAACTTAATATTCTTTATTAGAAACTAATAAAAAAGAATACATTACCAAAGTACTTGCGGAGCAATACTTGGGATTGAAATGACAAAGTGTTGTAATCCCTCACGGCTCAACTTGGTCTTAGACAACTACAAGGAACCATGAGCTATCTCGTGGACGAGGTATTTCGAGGAGTTGAAAGACGGCTTGTGTGTGTGTTTTACAATCATAAGCTCAAATCTTTTCACTCCATCTCTTACGCTATTTATACAAGATGAGTTTTAACTCTATCCTGTGACAACCGACAGTTACGAACACAAAATAATGATGATTTTGTCTCGTTACAAAGACTATATAAGGTTAAGTTTATCTGGTCAAATAGGATTACACGAGCCCTGATAATTACCATTCGCGAAAGTTGACTTTGGTTGATAGGACTTCGTCTTTATCCGTTCAAACTTATCCCGCTTCGTTCCGCTTCTTCGGCCTTCATCGCTTTTCCTTCAACTTCAGTTTGTTTCATGAAAGTGGTTGGTAGGAGTTTTGATTCAGCCAGTTATTATCATCACCACTGAATCCACCATTCTTTCTTGACTCAGTCCACCCCTTAAGTTCCGCTTCTTACTGAAATGAGAGAGATTCATCATTGTCTCCCTCGAGATTTGAAGATAGCCATCGAGATACTATGCGCTTTAGTGACTTATCGTTTAAGGAAAACACTTAGGGTATTTTCTATTCGAATCCTAGACTTGGGGTTTGTGATTTATTGAACCCAACAAGGTTCAATCCAGAAAGACCCAACTTCACCCTTTATTACCCCCTAAGCAACAAACATAAGTTGACCCAAAACATTAACATACCCTAAAGTTACAAAAGCTTATCCCGAAAACCACTATCCCCTTAAATTTTATAACTGATTCCCAGCGTCCCTGATTCCTCATGGTATCTGGTTCAAACCCATTTATCACAACACTAATCCTTTTAACATTCTATAATCCCAAACACAAATCCTGATCAAACCGTTTTTCCATCTAACCCGCCCCTTCTTTCTGGAACCTACCACTATTAACCCCACATCATCACTAGAACCTTACATATGGCGTTACATCAAATCATTGGTGATAAGATCTCTGGCAAACCCATTTTCGGTTAATTCTTCGGCAGCATCATTACCACCGGACACCCATCACTACTGCGTCTCACTAGTTCCTTCATCATAGTCATTATTGACTTTTAAGAATGAACCCTAGTCTAGATCGAAGGTTCTGTATGTGATGATTCTTGATTATGACTTGAAGGTTTCAGTTGACTGTTTTTCTAATGGAGATAGATTGAGGCTTATAAGAGGGTTTGTTTTTTTTTCTTTTAATTATTGTTTTTTTGTTTGTTTTTTTTTTGTAGATTTGTGAGCAAGAAGTGATCGTTTTGTGGTTCTATTTGATTTTTTTGTGTTGGATCGGGTTGTTGTGTAGATTTGGGGTAGCGGTTGTTGTGGTGATAAGTGAATGGCTTTGGTTTCTGGTAGAGAAAGAAAGAGGATGAAGATATAACTTGGAAAAAAGAAAGTGGATGTGTTAAGTTGTGAGTTTTGTTTAATAAAATACACGAAATGACTAAAATACCCTTCAAGTAAACAGTTAAAAATTGGTTAAGGGACCAAACCCGATACGAGTCATAATCACAGAGACTCGATCCGTTAGATAAAGAGACTAAATCCGTTAAACCTCAAAGACCAGATGGACCATATATGAAATTAACTCTAATTAAATTTTTAATAAGTTCCCACACATTGTAAGTTTGTAGCAAAATTTCCTATCATTAAAAGTTTTGAGAACAAATAAATGTAAAATGAAAATATAAAACTATACAATTACAAAACTTTAACGGTATGCGCACGAAAGTATGACATATTGGGCAAGTTATCAAGTAGATCCATGGTGAGCATCGACGATCCAAGTCTAGCTGGTCGAGTAGAATAATCGTCTACCACCAATGGCTTGATCAGGGACGTGGTCGTGGTCGTAGTTCGTTCAGTGACTCTAAGCCATTTCGCTTGCATGTATCGTTCTTTCCTCCACGGCCCCAAATGCATTTTCTTTTCCTTCATGCATTTTTTCGCGGCATTGCTCAAAATTTTAACGAGGGATTGCAATCTATCAAATTTTCCTACAAATACTTCGGGTAGTTTGCACACGAGACTATTGTACTCTTCACTTCCTTTCTTCATCGCAAATTGACCTCGCAATTCCAACTCGATCACCACCCTCACCTCGCCTTTTTTACTATTAGAATTGTCGATCACGTCCGCAAACGTGTGTTCTCCTGATTCACAAACACTATAATATTAGTTTGGTAACGACAACTAGATATTCCTAAACTAACCAAAGTACCTACATGGAATTTTCTTAAACTGAACTAGATACTTAAAATGATTGATTTAGACTTTTTGTCACATATGCAAATTGAAGAAAAGTGCATTTGTGGTTACTATTATACGAAAATGAAATTAAAAAAAATATACCTGCTGGAATATCTAACGAGCTTTTCCATTTCGACTTGCAAATGGCCGAATTGTAACCGGCAATTTGCAGCCGGTTACATATTTCTCTCATTCGGCAACTCCTACAACCACTCAAAATCGGTCTCAAGCAAGCACACACATTTTCGGACATTTCGACTTCCCCTAGTACTTCTTTTGTTATGTTTCGGACTTTTGATTCTAAACTTGTTGTCCTATATAACGTTGCCTGTCAAAAAAAATGATAACAAAGATTTTAGAACATAAATTTAAAAACGTGCCAACATTAAATATTTTATGATAAATCAAAACCATAAAACTATACACACTCTTTATTTTGATTTGTACACTCAATTTTATAAACAAATAAAGCAAACGGTAAACATAGTAACGCTATGCAATACGTAAATTTGAATGTAACAATCAAAACATGAGTGTGCAAATCAATTTTGTAAAATTATAGTGTCACAAAACTATAATAATAAGCATGCAACTTACATGTAAGTTTTGGCTTTGGGTATCCCAAAAGCTTTTCTTATCTTCGACATCCTCGGGGTTTTCATTCTCTTCATCTTCGACTTCGAGTTGCTTGTCGCCCATATCATAGTCTATAGACGAGAACACGGTTGCTTCTTCCTCAAGGAACCCAAATATCGAACCTGACAATTGCATCGGAGGATTATCTACGACGTCGTCTTGTTTACTACTTGGTGATAAAACACGGTGGCTCATTGTAACTCGGGTGGTGGCTCTACCCATGGATCAACCTCACAAGTTGTGACTTGAATACACTAGAAAAAGGGTTTTTTGTTGTTGCAATGAGATTATTTGTGAAAGTTTTTGTTATATAGGGTGATTTATTCCACGTGGCGTGTTACTATTTGATGGTGGTTAACTTGAGGGTCAAAGTTGATGGGTTGTATCCACGTCAGGTTTGAGTCAAGTTACATGGTGATATGCTTCAAATATTCGGATTTTATCATTATACCCATGTTAAGTTTTAGAAAACACCCTTGAGGTTTGAAGTTTGTTATATGTAGACGTTAGTTTTTTTCGCTTGAGGGTCAAAGTAGATGTTGGCTAGTTTTGAAGTAGATTTTGGATCTTGTCATTCTTATAGTTGTCTTCTATTCTATTTACAATGCTAATTACTTGTCGAAAAACCAAACGCGTATACAATGGGGGAACAAGGATAATAGGATGTGGTTGGGGGAGGGGGGGGGGGCATTATTTTTTAATTTTTTTTTTTACAATAGCAACAAAATGGGGAAGAAAAAACTAGGATTGTAATAATAAATCGAGTTTCTGTTACTTAGGGATGAAGAATTTATAATGCTTTAGAGTGTTGAAAGTTGAATAGGTTACAAGGCTTTATAGTGTTGAATGGTGGCAATTTGAGTTTTGGTGGGGCCACTTTCGAAAAAAGGTCAAAATTAAAAATAAATTACATTAAAATCTCAACTTTTTCGGCTACCCATGGGGGGCACCAGCCCCCCAAACTTACTACATACATCCGTCCCTGCGCGTATATATATCAAAGAAGAAACAATGATGACTTTCTTTTCGGTTGACAACATGCATACGCAAGTGTACAATAGAGTGTTTTCCGTGTTATCTAACTTAGACGTATAAATCTACATGAGATAACTTCTAAATTACATGTCGATGAACTTTAAATGAATATTTGTTTCTTAGGTTAATAGACCTAATAGATGCAGTTACTCCTTAGCTAATTAGTTAGATTTACCATTCATAAATCATAACCTAGAGAACCTTATGCCCCAAATAATGGATGAACTAACCCTTCGAGTTTTTATTCAAGGATTTGTACATCTTAGTAAAACACTCACATTGACCGAGTAAACAAGAAGGGAGAAATTTCCACATGTTTATCATTATACAAGTTATAGTACATGTATTGACTATGATGAAACAGTTTCCACCCTTTGTTAATGGCAAGATTTATGAGGCATCTCACATTAACGATTTTGACAACATGTGAAAATGTCTCTTCATAGTCGATACCTTCCCTTTGGTTGTAGCCTTTGACAACCAACCTAGCTTTAAGTCTTTCAATCTCTCAGGTGGACTTGTAGTTAGTTTTGTATATCCATTTGCATCCAGTAGGTTTTCTATCAGGCGGCTGGTTAGTGATGTCCCGTGTTTCATTTATGTGAAGAGCTTCCATTTTTTCATTCATTGTTGCAACCCAATCTTGGTTGGTGCAGCTTCATGAAAGCTTCTTGGTTCAATATTTTTATTTAGGTTTGTTGAGAAGAAATAATTTTCTTTGCTCAAGTTGGAGTAGTTGACATGTTTGTTAATGCCATACCTAAACCATAACAAAATCTGAAAGCTTTGAGCTCCATTAGGATTTTCTAAGATTTGTTTCATCACTATTGACATTAATGATGTTAAAATTGACCTCTAAATTGGAGGTTGTTTCCACTATAACGGCATCATAAGATGTTGTGACCATCCCTCTGTTGATTGCACCAGGGAAGTCACCACGTGTAGTGGAATCAATGGCATCACTAGGATAACTGACATCTTCCTCCGTGCCTCCAGGAGCAGAAGAGTTGTCACTAACATCCTGAGACACAGTCTCTGCATCATCATTGGATAGTGGCTCTGTAGGTTTTTTGACCGGAAAGTAAGGGGTATCCCAAAAAAATTAAAAGATTGATTTTAAAAGTATCAACAGAAATGGTGTGACTTGTTTCAGTTTGTTTTTTCATTTTCAAGGGAAAATGTTTTCATAAAATTTTACATCTCTTGAAAAGGACATGCTTTTATTTTCTAAACTATACAGTTTATACCCTCTTTTTTTATTTGAATATCCTACATAGACACATTTTTCAGACCTTTTTGAAAGCTTGCCATTATTGTTTAAAATAGTTGCAAAGAATAGACAACCAAAGGATCTTAGATGGTCAATGTTTGGTTTTTTCCAAACACCAACTCATAAGGAGACATACCTTTTAACACAGAAGAGGGAAGTCTATTGATAAGGTATGTAGTAGTCAACACGCATTCACTCCATAATTAGAGAGGAATCCCCCAAGATACAGAAGAAATCAAGCAAGATTAAGAAGGTGTATGTGTTTCCTCTCAGCAACACCATTCTGCTGAGGAGTGTAAGCACAAGTTGGTTGGTGTAAGATTCCATGTTGTTTGAAAAAAAATGTTCATGTTATTGTTTAGAAATTGAGTACCATTATCGACACGAAAATCTTCATAGTTTTGTTAAGCTGATTTTTTTAAGTAATTTTATAATTCAATGACATTTGATGTGACTTCATCTTTTCCTTTTAAGAGATATAACCATATTGCTCTGGAATAATCATTACTAGGGTAAAAAGTATTTGTAACCTTCTCACTTGTGATTATGTAGGGTCCCTGTACACCAAGGTGAACAATAGCTCCCAAACTAGTGTTTTGTTATCACTAATCGGAAATGGTTCTCTTGTTTGTTTGGCTTGATGGCAGATGTCACAAGGAGCAGAGTCACCGTTACCTCTAATGTCAATTCTATCTTTTAAGGCTTTTAAGACTTGGTTGAAGGATGTCCAAGCCTATTGTGCCATAATGTGTTTGAATGACAAACAATGTTGTTGCATTTTATAAAGGTTTCATGTTTATTGAAATCAAGAAAGTACATACCTCCATGTTGACTACCAGTCTCTAGAGTTTTCTTCAAGTGTAAGTCCTGAATGTAACATTTAAATTCATCAAAACCATTACTGTGAGATGCCTCATAAATTTTTCCGTTAACAAAGGGTGGAGATTGTTTCAGTTGGATGTTAATAATGCCTTCCTCTATGTAACCTTAAATGAGGAGGTCTATATGACCCTCCCTCCGGGCTACTTCTCTGTCAATGACAAAGAGTCTGCTAACTGAAAAAATCTCTTTATGGGCTCAAGCAAGCCCTGAGACAATGGAATTCCAAATTATGCAACATTTACTTAATCATGGCTTCAAACAAAGCAAGTGTGATTACTCACTATTTACAAAGACTAAAAACAACTCATTTATTGCTCTTCTAGTCTATGTTGATGTCATAGTCATTACTGGAAGCAATGAAAATGAAATCAACCAAGTCAAAAAGTTCCTGAAAACAAATTTCCTCATCAAAGATCTCGGAGAATTAAAATACTTTTTGGGAATTGAAGTTCTAAAAACCACTGATGGAATTTGCATGTCTCAAAGAAAATATTATCTTGAGCTTTTAAATGAATATGGGCTTCTGGCTTGCGAACCTTACAAGACACATATCGAGTCAAAACTCATTGTCACATATCAACTTATGAAAAAAAAAAAGGTAAACCTATAAAAAAAATCACTGAATATCAAAAGTTGCTTCGCCCGATCTACCTTACTTACGGACCAGGACATTGCCTACGTTGTTCCTTTGCCTTAGTCAATGTATGCACTCTCCATTGAATTCCTACTTAAACTTGCATTTAGAATCCTTAAGTATCTTAAGAATTCTCTAGGGAAGGGTATTTACATTTCAAAGGGGCTTAACTTTAACTTTAAAGGCTTTTAGACTCTGTGGGGCCAAATGTAGAGCAACTAGGATGTCTGCGACTCGCTTCATTGTGTTCATGCATAATTCGCTATTTCTAAAAGCAAAAATAATATGTTGTGTCTAGATCCTCTGCTAAGGTTGAATACAGAGCCTTGGAACTTGTGACATGTGAAGTTATGTGGGTTCTAAACTTGTTTAAGAATTTGAATATTCAAGTTAACCTGTGCATTTATATTGTGATAACAAAGCTGCCATTTTAAAGTGCTTCAAACCCTGTTTTTCATGAAAAAACCAAACACATTGAAATTGATCTTCACTTTATTAGGGAAAAAATTATGAGTTGCATCTTTAAACCACTAAAAATTGAGTCTGCAAAACAACTTGCAAACATTTTTAAAAAAGGTCTTCCAGCAGACCAACACAATCAGCTTTTAAAAGGTCTAAACATGGTAGATCTGTTTCACACTTAAATTGAGGGGGTGTATTAAATTATGTACCCTAGCAATCTAAGTGTTAAACTCTTTCTTATATATTCAGGGGCTTATTGCGTGATTAGCATTGTTTCAGGGTCTTGTTGTGGATTTCTTTAGAATAAAAGTTGGAAGGGGCATAATCGTCAAGTCTGGACTTTGGAGGACTAGAGGTATTTGGAGGAACCACTGTGCTTGTATAATTGCATCATCCTTGTAGGTTTAGTACACATAACATAGACCATTGTCTCCAAACACCTTCTTCATTACACAAACACTAAACATCTGTGTATTGTGGTTTCATTTTAATTGTGATTGTCCCATTGGTAATCATTGTGCATTGTAAACATTCGGTTATAATAAATCATTCAGTCACGGCTTATTACTTACATTGTTACTGTTCTTCTGGATTATCTAATCTGGATTAAGTGTGTTGGTTGAACTTTGATATTCTTTAACATGCATAGATGATAGTAGTACAAATTTTGAAACCTATGTGTTAGCTTTAAAAAAGTAATGACATTACGAGATTGGATTAGATACGTAAAAAGCTTTTCCCGCATGGACTAATATTGTACATGAGACAAAGTTGTCATGTGATGAGATTATAAAACTCCCTCACGACTCTGCATGCGGGGTGTGAGTGTGCAATAGGTCTTTCATATAATCAACTAGTTTGGTTCTTTCACTAGAACACCTCATCCTCTCTCTCTTCTCTCAGAAATATGTCTATTTTTACTAATTTTGATGGGCAAGTGTTTTTAAAAAGTATCATACTTATCACAATTTGCTTTTGTGGGTAGCGAACAAATTTTTTTTTGCTTTTGTGGGTATTTTTCTTTCGAATTCATCTTTTTTTTTTTTTTTTTTTTTTTTTTTTTTTTTTTTTTTTTTGTATTTTGCGAAAATTTGAGGCATTTTTGCCCCTCTTAGCTATTAGAGATTTTTTTTTTTTTTTTTTTTTTCCATAGGGAATGTCACATAATACCCTAAAAATGATGAATTTGAAAGAAAATTAGCCACAAAAGCAAAATAATTTGTTCACTATCTACAAAAACAAATTGTGACATGTATGATACATTTTAAAAATATTTGCTTCAACCTAGACCTCGAACCGTTGAATCTTGATACTTACACTATGTTTTATGATTTTGTGAAGCAAGATCTTTTAGCTTACCAAGTGTAAGAGATAAAAACTAAGGAGTCAAAGCTGAAATTTATAAATACTTCATGTACCATTTTATGAACATGTCCTAAAACATAGAGAAAACATATCCTATCACATATTCCAATCTGTCGTTCACGATTTGTCGCGTGCGGCCAGGTGCAAAGCTCGTGGGCCAAGCTCGATCGACAGCCTGGAACGATGAATGTATGAGGACGTAATCCTAATCCAAAATGGTGTAAGTTGTTGTATATAATTAGTACTACGTTTATCTACCAAAAATGTGGGTTCCATACTAATAATAATAATATGGTCACCTAATCAACTTTATCATAATTTGGATATAACGAGTATTGCGACCATCCGCCGCGTTGCGGCCGAGCTTTTTTTTTTGACATTTTTATCTAGTAATTTTTGTAACGAAAGAAAACGTTAAAAGTATGTAAACTTCAACTTAGATATCAGGCACAACAATTTAAATAAAATCAGACATGGGAAAAATTAAGATTCCAATGATAGATAACCACATAAAACCCAAAGTAAAGAGCTTAAACTTGATAAATTTCAAATGTATGAGCAGAAATACTTATCAAGAATTACCCATGTTGCACGATTTAGCTACCATAGGAATTGATCGAACTGAGATTACGTCATGACTTTTACCAGTTCGTGAACTGAATTCATTAAAAGCATTAGATTAGCATATGTTATAACCTGTCACATTGTATGGGGTGTTTGAATATGGGTTAGTTTAGAGCTTTAACAAAAACCTAATAACCCATTTTTTTTTCTTTATAACGGATAGTCAAGCCGAATTATAACATATGCTAAATTGCCAAGGCTGACGTGAAGGTGACTTGCGAGTAAACAACATATCTTTTACGCTAAGTATGCGCGGTAGACATTTTGTTTTTCCTTTATAACGGATAGTGTCATTTCTTCTGTCATTATGAATCTATTTTGTTTGCTTCCATGTCAACAAAATTAAAACATGATTCTGCCCTGTCTTTCTATAAGAACACACACATGAATACGTAAGAAGTGACTTTTAACCAACTCATCCATGAGACATAGCAATGGGCCTCATCAACCATTTTCGTATCTAGACATGATTTTCCTATTTCATAAATTTAAGAATTTTTCGAACACATAATCAATGTGATTATTTAAAGTCGATGGATGGTCAAAACTTTTTCGCTTTTTTTAAATAAGAAAAACTAATGGATCAGGTATAAAAAGTGAAGGCGAGTACTTACATATAGAATTTTTGCATAGGTCGTCATTTCGTCAGCAGACCCAAATGTGTGAGTGGAGAATTCTGCTGAAGTTTGGAGCATCGACATAGCATATATCAACGGTTTCTAAAAGTTCTCCAATTGTCAGCCAATATCACAAAAGCATAACAAATGCGGTGGTTTCAATCGAATGGTGCAACTAATTGGTTGACGGGTTTTTAAGAAGACGGGTCATGATCCTGTCATACCATGGCAATACCTTATCTTCAAAAGCGTTGAAAATATCACCAACCACACCTATAGTCACAGAAGACACTTTATCAAACTACATCTTTAAATAAATGTATAGCGAGAAAGAATATCGAAAGATTTTAACTCGGTTTCAGTTGTATCATATGTTCGTACATTGTCATCACAACCATAAGTTGAATACGCCGTCACCTCCACTCGCAGAGTAAAGCGATTGTGAGTAAATTTAGCGTGCCACCTTCATTCACTGTACTGCGAATGTAATCCATGTCGGTAACTTTAGTTAGCTACCAATATCTCGATTATGGGTTATTAAATGGGAAAATAGATAAAATTATACGTAGTACTCGCCACTTTTTATACCGATCCATTTCATCGTCATGTGCGAAAGCACCAACCGAAAGTTGAGGATGAACGGTCATGGAGCACGTTGTCCAGATTATGTTCGAAATAAGTAGTTGAATGACCTGGTCGAGTTCAGGGTGCACATCTGTTGTTTGTATGTAAAATTGAACAATCGCTTCGGTTGTCCGTTCTGCCGCAGTACATGTGTTATAAAATTCTTAGTTACTATTTTGTAACTTTCAATGTGTCGCAGCACTTCTATTCAACAGAGCCGATCAAACAGCATTTTGGTTTTTTCTAATATTGAGTAAACCTAATAGCATAACTAATAATTTACCGAAGACACGTACATGTGTTACAAAGCAAGTTACCTGTTATATTTTTGGCATCAGGAGGATTTTCATCTTTACATGCCATTGTAGTATCAACATTTGTAGGCGACATACATTCATTTTGAAGTTCAACAATATCAAACATGCCATCCATAATCTGTTGACGATCCATCGTTTCAAGCCACCATTAAATGTGTCCGCTTTTGTGCATCGTGGATAGTAGCCACATTTAAAAAAAAATTGTTAAGTGCAACGTATTAAATATATAGAAACACGGTACATCACGGAGCGTGCTTACATGTATTCATATATTCGGGGCATTTACGGAGGGTAATGTTTGGTGGCACCAACTCGAGAAAACCTGCTGCATCAAGATTTTCTTTCAAACCTTTGATGAAACCAACTCGAGAGTTATCTGGAGGGTAATGTTTGGTGGCACCACACCGTCATTACCCACTTGCTGGCTCCTACCATTCTCCCAAATGCATCTCAGAAGATGTGAAAAACCTTAGGCTGAATCTTTCTTATGCAAAAGTCCAACACAAAGGATTCGTTGATGCGGCTGCACATGATGTAAAAAACAATTAGTTCAACTTTTAAGTAAACGCGGACGAAAGGCAAGCAACTAAAAAACAATGCAACGGTAACCCTTGTATGAACTGAGGTCACCTAATTCATGTTCCTCGCACGTTGCATTGTGATGACTGTACCACCGCTTTGCTTCCGTTTGTTATTCAGCCACGTGTACAACACCCACGCGTGTACGCATCCCCACAGATGAAAACGCAACATATAGATCAACAACCAATACATAACCATCCTAATCCTAACAAACCTAAACCTTTTTATAAAAAAATTAAAAGTTAATTAAAGAAAGAAAAAAACCTTACTTTTTGGAAGATCAATATCATCATCATCATCATCATCAATCTTTCAACTTTTGGTTCTTCAACCTTAACGCCCTGGTCTTGGATGTTCAATAAGCAATCAAAACATTAAAATAACAAAAATATAAATCTAAAATATTATAAACCCACATCATAAATCATGCAAAATACAACTCAATATCATAAACTCACATCATAATCTAACCAAGAACAAACAATAGATCGATAGTCTTCGCTTTGCTATCTTTTTCCTCGCCCTCGTGAAGATGCTCTCATAATTCCGATAGAGATGGAAGAAACGTTGATGAAGACGGTGGGAGGTACCAGAAATGTGTGGAAAGTCGGTTATGTTAGTATGGATAGGTAAAGGTATTATTGCAAAGTTGGGACATATATGAGTAGATGTATTGGGCTAATTTAAGTGGGCCGCGCATACTGTAGACGCAACGACGTCGTTTCAATTCGCTTATAATATATATAGTAATATGCGGCGTAAAGCTCATGGTTTTTTTCATAATTGGACTTAATTGACTATAATGACCTTGTTGTCAACTTGATTTACATAGGCAAAGGGTATCTTTGTCATTTGCATATGCTCAATGTTGTGGACTGCAATTATTGTGTAAGAAATGTAGAATATACCATGGAATACATTGCATGTTCTCCGAATTTTAAAATTAAAATGCGTATATTCCTTGTGTGGTTTTACGTATTAATAAATCGTGTTTACATTTGTTTTTGAATAAAAAAGAAAACGAAAAAAGCATTGGAAAGTATCTAATTAGCATAGTTTATTGCAATGGCAAACTTAGAACATGAGATAGAAATGTTTTAGTAATTAGTTTACAAATATTTGATACACAAATGTTTTCGACTTTGTATTTTTTTTTAGAAGGTTGTGTTATATAGTTAGCTGGTAAAGATTTAATTATCAATTTCACACGTTAGGCCCAAATTAAGTAATGAGCTAGCCCATGCTACCTGAGACTGGGCTTTGTATATATCTGCTAATATCTATGCAACTAGACCATCTTGCATTACATGTCTACATGTTTACATATCACATTATTGGTGTTATATATCCTCAAATGAAATAACCCAATCTTGTCTTCAAATCATACGTCTAAGTTATATATCCTCTTCGTCTATTGGTGTTTTATATCAAATCAAATGATCACTGGTAAAGATTTAATTTATCAATTTCACACGTTAGGCCCAAATTAAGAAATGAGCTAGCCCATGCTACTTGAGACTAGAGGTGCAAAAAAAACCGGTTTTTACCGGTTTTCGGTTTTTGGAAAACCGGTTTTCAAAAAACCGGTTTTTAAAACCGCCGTTTTTTTCGTTTTTTCGGTTTTTCCGAATCGGTTTTTTCGGTTTTAAATGTTCGAATCGGTTTTTCGTTTTAAATGTTCGAATCGGTTTCTTATCGGTTTACCGTTCGTTTTTTTTCGGTTTTAAATGTTCGTGATCCGTTTTACGGTTCGGCTTTTTCGAATTTAAAACATTTAATATACTAATACATTTCGAATACAATCATAACTTTTATTTAAACAATACAATTATACAACTAAAACTATATAAATACAAATACATTTCGAATAAAATAATAACTTTTATTTAAATAATACAATTATAGAAATAAAAATTATAAATACTAATACATTTTGAGTCGTAAGGCAAGAATCACCAAAAACATATTAGTGTCTTCAGTATATCGACGAATTGTCATCACCCGTTTATACTCAAGAAATTAAATCCTCCCAAACTTCTTCTACATCTATGTCTTCAACATCAAATGCTTCAAATTCACCTTCATCTTATTCGTTAAAATCGGATCATATGTTTTTTATTTTTCACAACTTTGTTAAAGAATTATCCTTTAAACATTAGTTAAAATCTTTTGTCCAAATAGAGTAAAAAAGTGCTGCAAAGTTACTTTTTTTAAAACCCCACATCGTATCCCACATCGAATGGATGAGATAAACAAACAAGAGGAACTTCGCTATAAAACAAAAGGTCTATGAGTTTATTAAGCGTACCTTTGTGTTGACCGGTTTTGAAAACCGATTTAAACTGGTTTTAACCGGTTTTTTCGAAGGTTCGACCCGGAAAAATAATAAAAAAATAAAAGATTAAAAAAACCGGTTAAAATTGGTTTTTTTTAAAACCGGTTATAGAACCGGTAAAAAACCGATCGAAAGTAAAAGGCTAAAACCGGTAGAACCGGTTTGGTTTTTGAAAACCGATTTCGGTTTTGAAAAAACCGGTTTTTAAAAAAACCGGTTTTAGTTTTATTGAACGGTTTTTTTAAAAACCGGTTTTCCCATGCACCTCTAATTGAGACTGGGCTTTGTATATTTGCAAATCTTTTATATTATTATATAATAAAACAAAACTCTAGTGAGAATTCTTTATTTTAAAAAAATCAAACCATACCTTATTAGGTAATAATTAAACAATTATTATTATTTTTTTTTAAAATATTCAATTAAAAAAACTAGAATATTTCTTAATTTGTTTTTCTTATAACTGATATAATAAAAAGTGATAAATACACATGTACTTAGTTGCTATTGTTTAATAGATTTGGGTTATTTTGTAAATTTTGTAAAAAAAAACGCACCTTAGGTGATGACATTCTTATCCATCCATACAGGCAAAAAACACAAACACACACATGTTATCCAACCTACCTAAACTTATTTGAAGAAAAACCCAGAGAAACCCTTGACCCTGCGTTCCAAAAACATGATAGAATCCATGTATTCCTAAAAAAGAGGCAAACAATCGATTCAAGGTATTGTTTTTGTTTTAAACTATTTCAATTATTCATATTTGTTTTTACTCTCAAGTAAGGATCTTTAGTGAAAACTGAAAAGTTTTCAAAAGTATGAACATGGGTAGCTGCACAAATAAAAACATCTCAACTTCAATTTAAAAATAAAAAATAGAAGTTTCATACTTTCATGTACTTATAAAAGATTAGTTATTATAAGTTTCTATGAATGGATATTGCTTTACTTATTAGTTTAATTTATTAGTTAGATTGATGTTAGTGGTATTGAAGTAGATTTTAATTGTTCTTGTGCTGCATTTAAGTTATTGAGTTTGAAAGTTATTGCTGTCAAATTGTTTCTCACTATTATGTAGAACGATGTTGCTTAATCAACGGTGAAGGAGATGATGCATGTTATGGAGTGTAATAATGTGATTAGAGTTGGATTGAAGGATATTAATGCGAATGATGTGGAGTAAGTTTGTGAATTTTTGTATATCTTTTAATTAATCAAAAACTATATAATTGGAATTCTTGAAGCTAAATATTGTTCACGGTTTGGTTGTTGATTTTGAAGACTTCCATTCGAGACTCGAGGACTTGCTGGACACATTGTCTACTTTGCTTTTGAATAACTCCCACTTGAGTAAAGATGATTAAACTCACTTGGCATTGTCTATGCAAATTGTTATTCATCGGTATTCAAATCATCGGTATTCAAATCATCTTTAAGGATCTTGACAAGAAACACATGGTATGAAGATTTGATTTCATCTTTCGTCGATCTTCGACATCTAGGTATTTTAATCCAATTTACTTATTCTTTGGGGATTATATGTGCTTTAACCCTAATTACTTATCTGGGTTAGCTTAGAATTTTAAAAAGGTGAATTTTTTGGATATACATGATATGGGTTTGTTAGGAATTTAAGTTTTTGTTAACATGTTTATAGTTATATATGAAAGTGTTCAGATTTTGTGAAATAAAATTTGTTTAGTACATAGTTTGATTGTTCCGCCAAGTTTTGCTATTGGCAAGACTACAAAGAATAATATATTGTTAGATTTGTACTTCTAAGAGTTCGATACCAAAAGAATGACAAAATATTTTAAGTGGATAATGCCCGGTAACCATTAAGTAAGTGGGAGTATGGAAAATTTTGTAACTTTTTTGGGGCGTGACTGAGAAATGTTGGACACTCATCTTTTCAAGTGTTGGACACATTATTTGGTCATAATGTATGATACAGTATGGTTAGAGGTGTATGTCAGAACAAATCATATTGTAATATAATTATACGAAGTACTATAAAAAGTTTACTAAATTTTTTCCAATATTATCTTATGTTGTAGGCACCTGCTTTGCACAAGGAGATCCACATACGTGGAGGAGTTGGTCAAGCTCAACAGACATTGGGTGGAGGACCTGCTGCATCTTAAAGTTCTACGGTTATGCCTATATCTTTTTGGTTATGCATCTTCAAGTAAAGAATATGTTATATGTATGATATGTGTTTGCTGTAAATTGGCTTTTAGCATTATGAAGTTAAAGGGATTTTGGGTTTATGCCTGGTGAATGTTTCCCTAACGCTTGATTATTCTGTGTTATAGGGCTCTTCCAGAATCGGCAGCAGTGATCTAAAGTATGCTTTCTGTGGATGAGTAATTCTTGCTGTCGGATTTTCACTTGGATAGAAAAGGCCAAGTCTCAGGTGCTTCCACCTCCAGCAAGATGAGTATCTTTGTTTTCTCATGAGGTAACTACCATTCTTGCGTTAATGCATATAATTAGTTACATATAATGTTGAAGGCATTTGCGAAATATGACTTATAGGGTGTTTGGATAACTGAAATAGCTTATATCAAACGCAATATAACATGTAGTGCTTGGATCTGTAAGAATTCACATTCCTTTGTGAGGAACGTTTTCTTTATATAAAATTATAAATAATTAAGATTTATAAATAATGTAATTGATTTTTTTTTTGTTGAAGTTCCAAGTTTAGTCATCATAATCAAAATCATGAAAGTGGTAATCATCATCTTACTCGTGCAAGTTTTGCAGGTTGATATGCGAAAATATACAGATACATACATACACAATGGATATATGTTGATAGGGGTGTAAGTTGATTGAGAAGATGACTGCATTGAAGGAGACTTTATGATTTTCTTGCAGAAATATTTTTGCGCCAATTCTGTGATGCCCACACATGTCCAGGCAACATCAAGCCTTTGGGTAGAGGAGGCAGGGTAAGCGTTTACTCCCATGTTTATACTTATTGTTTGACTAACATCTACAGGTTTTGACTTATGTTTATTGTTTTGCGAAGCATACCAACATTTTCTTCTTGGCTATTTCAATATTAATTCGATGTCGCCCCTATCTTCTATGCCATAGTATATTTGTACCAAAGGTGCCACATACATCGCCAGTGTCATTTTCTACTTCTTATTGAAGTATATAACAATTGGTTACGATGTTGCAGTGGAAATTAGAAAGGGCAACAGATATCGAGACGCATATCAAAACCGAGTCTAAAGAAAAAGCCATCATAGTTGGTAAGTTTTGTGTTTTCCACACATTGAGTAGCGTATGAAAATCTACAAGACATAACCGAGCTATGAGACTTGAAATTTGTATGCACCATAGTAGAATCACAAGACTTCAAAAACGAAACAATCTTACTAAGTCGATTATTTCAATAGAGTAACTTAGCGCTTAACTAACACGCCTGAGAAATTTTATGACTCGAGGCTCAAGTTAATTCTGGGAGTTTTTTTCCCACAAAACTTGGTTTTCATAGCAATCTTAGTTCAAAAGTGGATCGTGCAAAATTTAGCTTATCTTGAATGAAATCATAGAGTGAACACATGCACCAACAAAACGCCCAATGCAGGACAACGCTACTTCAAAGAGCGATATCCTCCGTAATATGGATTAGATGATGTTGTGAGGGCTTTGGCCACCAGGAGTCCAACAGTGGCTTGCATCCCGAGGATTGCAGCACCCATACCCAAAAGGTTTACAGTTATCCCATTCTTCAAGCTCTTTACAACATTTGATGTTCTAATACAAGTAATAACACGTACTGTTTTCAACCCATTTTCTGATTTCCATATGCTCTACTTAGTGATAAAACAGCTACTCAAGTAAGCTACTAAAACTTGATTTCCTTCTTTAGTCGCTATCTACTTTTTCTAGAGGTGATAAAATGGGCCGTTCAGGAAACGGGTCAAAATAGGGTAGTTTTTGAATGGCCGGCAGGGTTTAACCGCCACAAGCACTTCTATTTTGATTTTTGAATAAAATGACAAAAATCATGACTTGATAAGTCAATGGATATCTATTAGTTATTATGCCCTCGTTTCAATAAATAGTGGAGAGTAACAAAGAATAATGACACAATACTTTATTGTTTTTTCTGTACCTTAATGTTACAGTTACATATGAAAGTGGGACACTTCAGGTTGATTATTATTGATAATTTGCCAAATTGGTCAAAAATAACATAGAACTACCTGTTTTGGACTACTGATTTTTACACCACCATGGTTAGTATATAAAGTTCATGTTTACATCTTTAAAAGTTCATGTTTACATCTTTAATTTGTACTATATTTTCAGGCAGAGAGAAATCACAAACACAGTGGAATGGTAATGTGCGCTACGGTACTTGACTTACCTTTACTAGCATTTATAGAGAGCTGGAAACCTGTACTCTGAACATGTTTATGATTCTTTCGATTGCGTTAGTCTTTGAATTTTCAGGTGTCACAATTCTCAAATTCCGGTCATTTCTTAAATTATATATGCATCATGTTAGTTCATTCATGGTTTTGCATTTCACATTAAACGCATAATTTTATATTAAATAAACGTTATCGCGTAAGTTATTATTTTGAACATTTAATCCGATACTTCCAAAAATGATCCCGATATATTTTTATACTTACTTTTAGTTTGTAAAAATAATATTTTGAGTTTACCCGGGGTTTTAAATTTATTTGGTATATAAATTGTTAAATTTATATTATTACGACGCTTTTCTTAAAAACTACACGATAATTATTATATCACTCAAATTTTACAAGAAATGTATTTTTACAATTTTTATGATCTCATTATACTTTACTTTGATCTATTAAAAATTACTTTTAGCTAAAACTACCTTAAATACACTAATGTATATACAATTTTACAAGTTATACTTTACTTAACTACATATTACTTACACTTTTACATTACATACATTATAAAAGAAAAAAAAAATATATATATTTGAGATACAAGCCCCCTTGGCCGACCAAGGGGGGTAACTCATTAATGGTTGGTGAATTTTTTTTCTTACAAATGAAGATCTACACTCCAACTCTTCTTTCACAATCACAATAATTCTAAACTTCTAGTCAAGACCATTTCTCTCTTCCTTTCTTTGTCTCAAAACTGGCCAAGCCAAAAGGGTGAAGAGATTTCATCAAAGTTTTTCTCAAGCACAAGTTATTACAATCTAGTATACACTCTTGTTTAGGTTTTGAAATAAAAACCTAGAGTGTTTAGGCTAACCTTGGTTCTTTGCACCTCATCATAATAGCTAGTAAGCATGTTTTTATCATTTTCATATTTCCTTATCATCTCATATTTATCTTTTCATTTTTGGAGCAAGCATGCATGATTTATGTTGATTATACCATTTTACATGATTTTAGAGTTATATATAAATAAAGGTCATCCTATAATTATCCCCTTGGTATACTTTGGTCTTGATGATGTCTAGGAACCCATGACACCCTAAGAAGGTGTATGGTAGGATTAGATTAGTTTTGGAGTTGATTTGAAGGGATTAGAATAGGTTTTGTCCAGAAAAACTATTTTCTAACAAGTATATAAAGTGGTCTGTCCTTATTTTGATTTTCTGGAAAATCCGTCAGTAGGCACGAACTTTTGGCCTAGATATTTAGAAAATATACTTTAAAACGAATCCGGGCAGCTGAACGGATTAAAACGAAGTTATAACGAAGAAGTTATGAATTTTTCAAGTTTGACGACGATATATATTTTCTGAAAATTTCAGCATACTATTTTTACTCTATTCGAGAGTCAAAACGAAGTCCTAAGCTTTATAAATTATTTCGACTTGTCAAAAATATATTAGTATACTTTGATACGAAGCTAAGGACATATAATACGTAGAAAACGGATTTGAAACGACTAAGATATACACGCTTTCATAAACTTGCCGTAACTATTATTTTTAGAAAAACTATACTATTTTTACGAGATAAGTGTTACGGTAACTAAAATCACCATATTTAACCTCTATTATCTTTATGTTCGAGACCTTTTGGACGAAAACTCCTGAACTGAAACTTCTAGATTTCGATACAAACTTTCCAAAACCGTTGAGTTCGTTTCTCTAACGATCGACGCACCATTTTACGACTAGTTTTTCTGAGCCATTTTTGTTAATTTCATGAAGATTCCGATCGACATTGTTTTACAATGAAAAGTGATAATTTCACCGTAAATCATTATAAAACCATTGTAGGATGACATTTTGACGTAAATACTTGTAAAGTAATTTAAGAGTGGTCAAGACGTCAAAAGAGTATTTTTCGACGATAAGTATTATTTTCAAAACTCACAAATGGTATAAATATCATCCGAATTGCGTGCATAACATTACATCATGACTTATTTCATATCATATCATTCATAATAGGTCGGTTTGAGACTCACGCTACATTTCGTGTAACCACTTTTGTCGTCACACTGTTCATCAAGTGAGTATTCACAATCCCCTTTTTACCGTTTTACTATATTTTGGGGCTGAGTGCATGAACCATACTTGAATTAAATTGATCCTTACAATTGTGAACTCTTTTGACTAGAACTTGTGAACTCGAATCAAATCCTTGAACTTAATTACGAAATTATGACTTATTTGAACTTATTGAATCGAACGTGTTATGACCTTGTCCTAAAGTCTCCTATGTTCGAGACATCACTATGAAGTCTCCTTGTTCTGAGCATCACTATAATTCGCCCGATTTGAGTGTTCACAATAATTCTCGCTTTGTCGGTGGAGTGTTCACAATAATTCTGGCCTTGCTCGGTGGAGTGTTCACAATAATTCTCGCTTTGTCGGTGGAGTGTTCTCAATAATTCTCGCCTAAATGGTGGAGTGTTCTCAATAATCCTCGCCTAGGTGGTCGAGTGACAAAGGAGTCTCCCTTGTTGGAGCAGTGCAAAGTCTCCCATGTTCGAGCATCCCTGAATTATTATATATGTGGTGCTATATTGTGAACTATTATGACCGCTTATACTTGACCATTATACATACTACTTTTGGCAATGGGTTGTGTACACACAGGTTGCAAGTTTTGTATGGGCGGAACTTGGAACTGAGTGGATACACAATGCCTTTGCTTTGGGAACTATTATGACCGCTTATACTTGACTACTTGAGCGACTATATTTTTCGCAGGCATGGGTTGTGTACAATACGTGTTGCAAGTTTTGTATGGGCGAACTTGAACTGAATACACAATGCCTTTGCTTTATGGACCCTTTTCGTTGACCGAAGCTTTGAATATTTCTACGAAGTTTTCTTATTTCACTAAACGTGTGTTTACTCACCAACTATTTCCATAGTTGACCCGTTTTCTCTCATGCATTTCGTGATCGTTAGTAAGCTTTTTCTACCGTGTTTTGCATAAAGAAGTTTTCACTTGTCGCTACAAGTCGTTATGTAATAAAACTCAATATTTGGAATCTTAACTTTGTAATATATTTGCCGATGACGGCTAAACTGGTATTGTAACGGTGTACTCTTTCTTTTAAATATTAATGTTGGTATGTTCTATTATCTTGTGCTTATGTTCCTTTCCGTTACACCTCGTGTTCACCGGTGGTGTGTACGATTGGTACCGAGCCAAAGGTTATAGAGAATGCCGATTTTCAAAATAAAAATCACGCCTATAACCGAATTTTTTTTTATTATTAAACATTGAACATCATTCGAGTCATCTAGTCCTATCGTTGCATCGTTAATCATAAATTATACATAGCCCGATCAACTATGTCTAATGTATGAAGAACCATGCAATGATAAGAAGGGTAAATTTAAATCATGTTTAGTCGAGTCTTTTGAGTTTGGTCACCTGAAGTTGCATTGGTCGGGTGGGTATGCATAGCATGTTTTTACGCTCACGTCTACATTACCGTACCTTGTTCATATCTTCTCTTTTCCATCTTTCGACTTGTTAGACATAGCATGTCCTCGTTCGCTCATGTTTCGATCACTATAACACATTACCACCGTTTCGCACCTCATCTCGGCCGTTCGAGAATGTCGTTTACTCAACCCGATGTTTGGTCCATCAGGAGCATGGCGCAAGAAACACACGCCGAGGTAACAACAACGGCAACCCAAACAACAATGACAATCCGAGAAAACAACCTGGAATAGCGGATCTACCCACCCAAATTATAACACAACTCGATGCTAGGCGAACCAACAACGGAGAAGGTACTTCAAACATCGTCAGGATGCAGCTACAAAACTTTCATGACATGCAAGCCAATGGAATTTCATGGTAACCGAGGGTGCCATTGGATCGCTAACCCGGTTCGAGAATGTTGAGTCGAAGCTTAGTATCACCGAAATGGAAGAAAATAAGGTTGAGTTCTCTTGCGGTCTACTCGAGTGGACGCTTTGACCACGTGGAACAACCAACTACTGATCGAGGAAGAGGGGCTGCAAATGCATTATTTGGGAAGCATTTAAGAAACTACTAACCGATGAGTACCGCAGAAAAGATGAAGTGCGTGAAACTGGAAGAAGAATTTTGGAACCACTTGATGGTTGGAGTAGAGATCGACAAGTACACGATCCGTTTCCACGAGTTAACTAGGATGGTTCCTCACATGGTTTCCAATCGTGGAGAAGTTGATTGACCGATATATATGGGGATTGATACCGAAATTAGAGGACGCCACCTCATCAAACCCAACCACTCGCAAGCCGCCGCGAGTATGGCGTATCGCTTAACAAATGATGTGATCAGTGCGAGAACTAACAAAAGCAAACGACAATGGACGAAAGCGGCGGAGGATCACCAGGAAACCGAGACCGAGAATCAGGCAAAACAAGAGGCAAAATAACCCGTAACTATGGGGCGACCACCCGGAGCGCAAAGGATATCTACAGTCCACATCCTTTGTGCCCTCGATGTAATTATCATCACTTAGGAGACTGCCGAAGGTGCAACAAATGTGGACAGACGGGCCACTTCACGCGAAATTGCTCAAACAGATCGGGAATCAAGGACGAGAAAGGTTTGTTACGAAGTGTGGAAGTCTAGATCACCTTCGCAATACCCGTCCAAAGTCGAAAGAACTCCCAATCAAGGAGGAAATCGTCCAAATCTGGCGTTGGCAATAGAAGGCCCACAAGATCGTAACATTGAAATTCCTCCCGCACGCGGGTCGAGCATTCTATTTGGGTACCGAGGAAGCCCGCAACGCTTAACGGGTACATTCTTTCGAACAACCACTTTATTTCTGTGCGACATGATTTTGAGTGCATAACTTCCTTCCAATCTTTACCACGTTCACGACCTTGATTAATTTGAGACCTATTGATATCGACCTTAGTTGTTATATATATTTTGTTGATTGAATTTGATTGTGTAAGCAAATCGAATATCGAGCGAATCTTTCAAAAGACTTCATTCAAGGATGTTGATTCCTACCTTTCTAACAACTTGTTTCCTAGCTTGATCTAGTGACAGTTCTTGTTTGATGAGTTGCGAAAATCAAGCTAAGAGACAAGTTTACTCAAGTCGGTTTAGTTTAATCTCATGACAGTTCTTGTTTGATGAGTTGTGAGATTAAATTAGAATCGACTACATAAAGGTCTTTTGAGAGCTACGTTCGATATTGGGTAAGTTTACCCTATTAAATCTAATCACGCGCACGCACTTAGTTGAATGGGGAACCTGCATGCGCATGGACATTGATATGATCATTTAGACCGCTTCGTGCATTGAGCTTGAACTTTTAGAACTCTTGTCGAGGTTCAGACCATAGTATCGTTAATCGAATCATGAGGACATGATTCCGCTGACATGGGAAGAATGTCACAATTCTCAAATTCCGGTCATTTCTTAAATTATATATGCATCATGTTAGTTCATTCATGGTTTTGCATTTCACATTAAACGCATAATTTTATATTAAATAAACGTTATCGCGTAAGTTATTATTTTGAACATTTAATCCGATACTTCCAAAAATGATCCCGATATATTTTTATACTTACTTTTAGTTTGTAAAAATAATATTTTGAGTTTACCCGGGGTTTTAAATTTATTTGGTATATAAATTGTTAAATTTATATTATTACGACGCTTTTCTTAAAAACTACACGATAATTATTATATCACTCAAATTTTACAAGAAATGTATTTTTACAATTTTTATGATCTCATTATACTTTACTTTGATCTATTAAAAATTACTTTTAGCTAAAACTACCTTAAATACACTAATGTATATACAATTTACAAGTTATCCTTTACTTAACTATATATTACTTACACTTTTACATTACATACATTATAAAAGAAAAAAAAAATATATATATTTGAGATACAAGCCCCCTTGGCCGACCAAGGGGGGTAACTCATTAATGGTTGGTGAATTTTTTTCCTTACAAATGAAGATCTACACTCCAACTCTTCTTTCACAATCACAATAATTCTAAACTTCTAGTCAAGACCATTTCTCTCTTCCTTTCTTTGTCTCAAAACCGGCCAAGCCAAAAGGGTGAAGAGATTTCATCAAAGTTTTTCTCAAGCACAAGTTATTACAATCTAGTATACACTCTTGTTTAGGTTTTGAAATAAAAACCTAGAGTGTTTAGGCTAACCTTGGTTCTTTGCACCTCATCATAATAGCTAGTAAGCATGTTTCTTTCATTTTTCATGTTTCCTTATCATCTCATATTTATCTTTTCATTTTTGGAGCAAGCATGCATGATTTATGTTGATTATACCATTTTTACATGATTTTAGAGTTATATATAAATAAAGGTCATCCTATAATTATCCCCTTGGTATACTTTGGTCTTGATGATGTCTAGGAACCCATGACACCTTAAGAAGGTGTATGGTAGGATTAGATTAGTTTTGGAGTTGATTTGAAGGGATTAGAATAGGTTTTGTCCGAGAAAAACTATTTTCGACAAGTATATAAAGTGGTCTGTCCTTATTTTGATTTTCTGGAAAATCCGTCAGTAGGCACGAACTTTTGGCCTAGATATTTAGAAAATATACTTTAAAACGAATC
The DNA here is from genome assembly GCA_910596185.1 of Chrysanthemum makinoi. NCBI lineage: Eukaryota > Viridiplantae > Streptophyta > Magnoliopsida > Asterales > Asteraceae > Chrysanthemum > Chrysanthemum makinoi. The sequence continues at coordinate 101,666,938 of OU343217.1, read as the reverse complement.
CGTGGCCGCTTGAACGGATTAAAACGGAGTTATAACGAAGAAGTTATGAATTTTTCAAGTTTGACGACGATATATATTTTCTGAAAATTTCAGCATACTATTTTTACTCTATTCGAGTCAAAAACGAGTCCTAAGCTTTATAAATTATTTCGACTTGTCAAAAATATATTAGTATACTTTGATACGAAGCTAAGGACATATAATAATGAGAAAACGGATTCAAACGACTAAGATATACACGTTTTCATAAACTTGCCGTAACTATTATTTTTAGAAAAACTATACTATTTTTACGAGATAAGTGTTACGGTAACTAAAATCACCATATTTAACCTCTATTATCTTTATGTTCGAGACCTTTTGGACGAAAACTCCTGAACTGAAACTTCTAGATTTCGATACAAACTTTCCAAAACCGTTGAGTTCGTTCTCTAACGATCGACGTACACCATTTTACGACTAGTTTTTCGGAGCCATTTTTGTTAATTTCATGAAGATTCCGACGACATTGTTTTACGACGAAAAGTGATAATTTCACTATGAATCATTATAAAACCATTGTAGGATGACATTTTGACGTAAATACTTGTAAAGTAATTTAAGAGTGGTCAAGACGTCAAAAGAGTATTTTTCGACGATAAGTATTATTTTCAAAACTCACAAATGGTATAAATATCATCCGAATTGCGTGCATAACATTACATCATGACTTATTTCATATCATATCATTCATAATAGGTCAGGTTCGAGACTCACGCTACATTTCGTGTAACCACTTTTGTCGTCACATCTGCTCATCAAGTGAGTATTCACAATCCTCTTTTTACCGTTTTACTATATTTTGGGGCTGAGTGCATGAACCATACTTGAATTAAATTGATCCTTACAATTGTGAACTCTTTTGACTAGAACTTGTGAACTCGAATCAAATCCTTGAACTTAATTACGAAATTATGACTTATTTGAACTTATTGAATCGAACGTGTTATGACCTTGTCCTAAAGTCTCCTATGTTCGGAGCATCACTATGAAGTCTCCCTTGTTCGGAGCATCACTATAATTCTCGCCTTGTCGGTGGAGTGTTCACAATAATTCTCGCCTTTTCGGTGGAGTGTTCACAATAATTCTCGCCTTGTCGGTGGAGTGTTCACAATAATTCTCGCATTGTCGGTGGAGTGTTCTCAATAATTCTCGCCTAAATGGTGGAGTGTTCTCAATAATTCTCGCCTAGGTGGTCGAGTGACAAAGGAGTCTCCCTTGTTGAGCAAAGGCAAAGTCTCCCATGTTCGGAGCATCCCTGAATCATTATATACGTGGTGCTATATTGTGAACTATTATGACCGCTTATACTTGACCATTATACATACTACTTTTGGCAATGGGTTGTGTACACACAGGTTGCAAGTTTTGTATGGGCGGAACTTGGAACTGAGTGGATACACAATGCCTTTGCTTTGGGAACTATTATGACCGCTTATACTTGACTACTTGACGCACTATATTTTCGTGCAATGGGTTGTGTACACACAAGTGTTGCAAGTTTTGTATGGGTGGAACTTGGAACTGAGTGGATACACAATGCCTTTGCTTTATGGACCCTTTTCGTTGACCGAAAGCTTTGAATATTTCTTACGAGTTTTCTTATTTCACTAAACGTGTTTACTCACCAACTATTTCCATAGTTGACCCGTTTTTCTCTCATGCATTTCAGGTGATCGTTAGTAAGCTTTTTCTACCAGGTTTTGCATAAAGAAGTTTTCACTTGTCGCTACAAGTCGTATGTAATAAAACTCAATATTTTGGGAACTAAACTTTGTAATATATTTGCCGATGACGGCTAAACTGGTATTGTAACGGTGTACTCTTTCTTTTAAATATTAATGTTGGTATGTTCTATTATCTTGTGCTTATGTTCCCTTCCGTTACACCTCGTGTTTTCCGCCTCCGGCGAGGGTGTGACATCAGGTACACATTTTTTCGCTTTCTTTCATAACTTTATCCACGATATTTAAACAAGGCTATAACTAGCTGAGACATGATGTTCTAGGCACAATGTACATGCAAAGGTTGTGTAAACAAAATTTTTCCCCGCAATTGGCAGAATTCAGGTTACATTAGCATATAGAAGAGCCTAACAACACTTCACCTACAATCCCATGTCTCATAGAGACGACTGCAGCATCAAACATACCCAAAGTAAAAAAAACGTCCAAGCCACGTTTTTACTCTAATAAAATAATATTAGAAATGTTGTTAATTTAAATCAGATAATGATAAATTTAATAATGTTCAAACAGTAATTATTCAGTTGAAAACGTTGCACTCCAATAAAGATATAATAGCATCTGTAACTAAAGTGAACAACGACAAATCAATGCGTGAAAAACAGAAAACGGGTAAAAGAAAACTTACTTGACCCATATACGCTTTCACATGGTTAATGAATCAAGGAGTTGATTGTTTTAAAAGTTTCACAACTACAAAATAAGAAGTTTAAATACTGATTAGCTATGTCTAATAGAGAAACTACAATTGGTCTTTATGACCACCTACTGCAACAAAGTATAAAGGGGCGTTTGGGCCAATGTTAAAAACTGTTATTAATTGCCAGTTGAATACCAACTTTGAAAGAAGCAACGACAAGAATTACCAAAAACACCCCTTTCAGCAAATAACAAGCCATATGTCCTACTTACTGATAAAACAGCTCCTCATTATGTACGATTTAAAATAAAAGCCTTATATGTAACCACCGGTAAATTTCACCTCGTATTAAACTAATATAATATTCTAACGAAAGAATACTTATCTATTTTCCACGTTCAAATTTTTTTTAAGAAACGATATCCTTTTATTTGATCACAACAACTAGCCAATGTGATGAAACTCACATCTTAAATAAACATAAACATCTTTATATGTAAAACTATAAAAGTTTTTAACTTTTATTTACCACTTTACGTTATTACGTTAACGTACAATTATTAAACTTCAAGTTAAACGTTAACCATTTATTTGAGTTTACATGAAACCCTAATTTATTATAACTACGATTTTTCATAAATAGTAAAGTACAACATTTTATACCTAGAGTACAAGTCTTTTAAGCATGGGTACAAGTCCTTAATGCATAAAGCTTAATGTTTACATAAAATCCCATTATAAACCTCAATGTAGCTACCTTAAAGCACATGATACAAACCTATATTGCATAAGCCCTTAAAATTGACTTTCCTAAATTTTCAAACCTAATGTACAACTCTCTAATGCTTGTGGTACAAGTATCCTATGCATAAAGGTTACTTATTCAATATACGTTAACCTAAGATTAAATTTAAATACATAAACTAACTTCACCTAAGCCCTAAAACCAAGTTACTACTTCACCTAGACTCCATGTACAACACACAAAGCCCTAGGTGCTACCCCTAAAGCCTAACGCCCCCTTGTTACCATGGTTAAAAAAATAAACTAGATACTTACCCTTTAGTTACTTACACACTACTTGTAATTACCCTAACCACATGTATTTACTTGCATATTAGAGTAACACATCACCCTCCTCTTCTACCCTTGGTTAAAAATGGTGATACATGGTGCCTTTTGAACCACTTGAGCCAACAACATGGTGCATGGACATATTGAGAACACCATGCTCCATTTCTTCTTGGACAAGTATCCCTTGTTGTAGCCATACATCGCATACAAACCCAAATTCCTTCTCCTATATAAATCAATCACACTTTTCATTTTTTCTCTCATCACTAATCGAAACACACATTACACAAATACACCATTATAATCTGATCTTAAGTACCAAGGTGAAGTAAAGGAAGGGTACATTAGAGCCTAGGAGGAAGGAAAGAGTCTTGTTCCATTTAGAAGCCAATCTATTCTCATTTCTTGTTCTTGTCAAAATCCCAAGCATGTAAGTCTTTTAAACTCATCCTATTTCATTTTAACTTTTAATATCAATTGCATACTGTTAAAAAGGATTTTATAAGGAAAACGTAGCAATTTGAATCATTTAAAACGAGTACACGAATCAAAAGTTATGGTCTAAGGAAGTTGCTGAAAATCTGTCGAAAACTTTCTGTGACAGAATTTTAGGCACGCGAAACGAGGCATTTCTGGTCCGTTTCATGAAAAAGTTAAAACACGAAAGTTGTCCGGAGCGACGTTTTCTTCAAAAACTCAGGAGCACGGGTCCAGAAAACGCATAACGAAGCCAAAATTTAATAAAAATCCCAACAGCTGTTATGTATAAGTTACAAAAACAGCCCAGCCCCCTACTTGCGCCCCATTTATTTGCATCATGTCAAAGGTACTAGGGTCAACCAAAGCATCGTTGTAAACACCACCTAGGATACTACAAAACGCCCCCATAACCCGGTTAAAAAGCCTAGTCGTTGTGCTTAAAGACAGCCCTTCATTTTGGCCAAAAGTCATAAACACCAAAAGCTTCTTACAACGGGTATGTGGGAAAACACGGGATTTTTGATAAATTTGATTAGGAACTATATTAGAAGCATTAGAAATGGGTAAAACAACATTTCACAAGGTTGCATGCAAAAGATATAGAGTTTTATGGTTTAAAAACGAGAATTGCAATTTGGCAAGAATAGCCTAAGTAGCCTTTTTCCGTAATTAATATTTTGCTAATTAAAGGGTTTCAAAGTACGAGGTTTACACCGTTTTAAAGGGCTCGCTGCAAAGATTTTAATGCCCCAATAACGTCTTTAAAAGCACTTAGAGTCTATTTTGTAATTAACCACAAAGAGGGTGACTCGCAGGAATTTTCATAAATAAGCCTTGTGTACACTTTTCAAAAATTGAGTCGTGGAAGTTATAGGATGATGGGAAATAACTTAAAAAAGAGTTAATAAACATATTACAACGTCCCTAGATGACACTGTGAAAGTTAACGAGTTAAAATTAAAATTTTCTTAAGACGCGTCGTGGCCAAGTGGCCATGTTCGTGGACTTGTATCTTTCTAATCAAAGAGAACTAGGACATGAGACCTATACCATTTAGAAGAGGTTACAGCAAAGTGTTTAAAGGGTCAAATGTGTTGTAAAAACACTAGCTTTCCTCGTGTAAAATATGCCCTTGTTTAGCCCCCGTTATCGCTTCAAAACAAACAAAAGGCACCTAACCCCCTACTTTGGAAAATCATTGCGACCAAACCGTAAGAGCATAAGACCTCTAGTTTGAACCATTAGAAAGACCACTGGACAAACTCTTGAAAGGATCAAGAACGTAGTAAAAACCTTTTAAGGCCTCACTTTTATTCACCCGCACTTTTGTCAATTTAGGCCTAAAACAAGTGAATATTTCTTATAAAATTACAAGTATAAAAATTGTAATTTTTGAAAGATAAAGTTTTCTTGGGCTAAAAATGTAATTTCTTCAAAGTTAATTATACAAGGGCTGATTTTGTCAATAACCCATAGTTGAGGGTTGAAAGTGTCATTTTTGAAAGTGCAAGGGTAAAAACTGTAAATATTTAAAATTGTAAATTATAACATTTTGGAAACATAAAATATTTAACAACTTTGGTTTTGATAAAAATTTATTAACAATCATTCGAGCCATAAAGATAAGTACGATAAGTATTATTAATTTTTAAAGAGACTTCATGTTATCTAATTATCGATAAAGCATTAACATTGCATAAACTTGAACTCGAATACTAAAAACATGACATACTAACTCAGGTCACGAGTCGGAGAAGTTTATTCACATTACTTAGTTTGTTTTCCATCCAGACTACTGCAACATCGAGGTGAGTCATAACCCCTCTTTTCCTTATTTTGAATGTTTTGGGGGAGATACATGCTCAAATATTGCTTTATATTTTTACATTTATTTTAAACTCTTATGAATTACCGTGAGTTCGTAGCCCCATTTTCCATTATTTATCAGTTTTGTAAACTCTTTTAGGGGAGATACATGTTTAATTACTTATTTTTACTTTCACAAGTACTCTAAACCTTTTACATACTACCATGAGTTCATAATCACACTTTATACGTTTTGCTACAAACCTGAACACTAGTACTATCTGTATGCGATCCTGATTGTTATTGCCTAAGTTATACACTATTGCCACTAAAAGTCCCTCATATCATGAACCATTAATCACTTGCGAGTGAACACGAATATAGTGAATAGATCTATTGACAGTTGACGCCCCATTTGTGTTAGCCGGATAGGTAACCAAATGCACTTTATTGGAGAATACTAGGAGAATGGCAAACTCCTACCAGAGGGCATTGTTGCTCACATCATTATTATGATGTTTGTAACTTACGTCATTATTATGACGCGTTCGTGTTAAGGTTTGCGTTCATGAGACTTAAGGCAATATATACTGTGTTGCAATGATACAAATGCTGCAACTACTAAATTTATAGGTGCAACAACGTGTCCTAATCTTGAAACTTGTGTTCAGCTGATTACTAAACAAACGAACTATGGGTGGATAACAACGTAACCCACTACTTTGAATATACATCTTTATATTTGGTAACAAGATGACACAGCTGGTCCAAAGTATATCCTTTTTTTGTAAAATAAATTATGTGACTTTACACCCGTTCTTGACCCTTTTGCCCCATTTGACCCGTTCCATTTTTTACTAATAATTTAAATTCAGCCAAAACAGCTCCTCATTATGTATGATTGATTCAGAAATGGTTACGACATATTTAGAATTGAAAAAAGACGCTTGAATCTAGTTTGTATCCAAATTTGTTGTTCTTAACTGTTACAAAGGGGTGATTAGCATTGTGTGAAACAAGTGTTTTTATGACTCAAATAAAAACAAAAAATGATAAATGTTGACCATTTAAGTTACAGCATGGCACATTTACCATTGTTGGTCGTGTTTTTATTACTCATGTAAATATGTGGTTTCGATTCTGAAACCAAACCAACTGCTATATAATTGCTGATATGAAATTTAAAACTTATTATGTACATTGAAGATCCTAATTGGCGATGAAGAAAGAAAACACACAACGTATTTATATGCTTACACTTTCGTGCGCATTACTCATTGGTTTTATGAAAACATTGTACTCCAATAAAGAGATAATAATATCTCTGACCAATGTTGTTAACGACATATCTATGCGTGCAAAACAAAAAACGGGTCAAAAAACACTTGCTTCACCCATATACAACTTCCTGAGTAATATTAATTGGTTCAGTGATCATAATTTATACAGTTGTATTCCTATAAAACCAAAATATGGGAAAAAACAAAATGACTTCTTTTACTAACCCATAAAAATAAACACTAAAACCTAAAACCTAAAACCTCAACAAAATATTCTAATGCTTTAAAAAAATATCAAGTAAAACATGTTGAAACATTTTCAGCAAATGTCTTTTAAGTGTAGCACAGGTCCAACCTAAAACCATTCAAGATCATCACCTAAGAACAAAAAAAAGGTTTCAATGGCAACTCCGTTGAAATCAAACACAGTGAGATTGAATCTAAAACCTCCAGCATGACAAAAAACCATTTTTTGCCCTTCGCTAATATTCTCCTTTTGAAAGAAGTCAGCCCAATTACTTCCACAAAACCCACGTGGGGCATACTCTTTTTGAAGATCTACCTTATGCTTTTCAATTCCCTCGAAATCTGGCCGAACACTCTTCTTGAAACCATCAAAGAACCTTTTAGGTAAAATCTATCACACCAAAAAAAAAAAACTTAGTTGTATTAATAAAAACAACGTAAATCGTTATTTAATAAAGAATTACCTGAACATGTTTACTTTGCAAAGAAGCATATGTGAGACATACAGGAGCATATCTCACGAAATTATAAAGCCTCGAAGTAGGCATGCCCTCTAAATTGAATTCAGCAACATACAACAAACTCCGCCTACTCGAAGCTAAAAAATGCACATGCCACGCAACCTGAATACCTTTGGCTTTCACATAATGATTGCAAGGTCTACCAAATACCAACGCAAAAGACACATTGATATTTTTTTTTTCTTTTTCGAAAGGCAGATGATATATTACTAGCAAAACAAACCAAGATACAAATAAAGGCAAAAAAATAATAATAAATAAATAAAAACATAAACATAAGATTTATAATTTTAATCCGGCAAGTAAAATCATTTAAGACACGTTAAATTGTTTATATTTTAATCATTAATGACACATAATTAAAATTTTAGAAAAAACCCCGTGCGTGCATGGGTATTATAACTAGTATTTATGAAACTAAACCAACTAGCACTACATATTTACATATCACATAAAATGAAATAACCCAATGTTAATGTCCTATTGGTGTTTTATATTAAGGGGGTGCTTGGTTGGGGGTAATGGGGGGTGAGGAATGAAAAAGATAATAATTAAAGATGTTTGGTTAAGAGTAGGGAATGCAATCATTGTTTAGTATTTGGTAATTGGGCATTAACAAGTAAACTGGGAGGTATGGTAATGATTACCTACCACCACCAGCCATCACCGCCAGCAGCCACCACCACCACCAGCCACCACCATTATCAGCCACCACCACTAGCAGCCACAGCCGCCACCACCACCAGCCAGCCATCAGCCACCACCAGCCACCGCCGCCACCACCACCACCAGCCGCCACCACCACCATCACTTTGGAGGTTAATGTGTTTTTCTTAAACCAAGCACTATCAAAGATAATGATAATCTCCATTCCATTCATTTGTATTCCCTTTGCCTTTCCCTTTCCCATTTCCAATTTTGAACCAAGCGCACCCTAAATCAAATGATCACTGATATAGTAGTATAGTACACCAAGCACACACAAAAAGAAATCATATATGCATTGCATCTTATGTAAAAACTAAACTTGATAAGTCGAAGCCGACCAAGATCTTTGTTTCTATCGGTTTAAATCATAGCTCAAACGAAACTACTCCCATTCATGAATTTGCGAAGGATGCGAGCATATCATCCTCTCTAACCAAACACTTAGTAACCAAAATTGTCGATTCTACTCTTTTTCCGATCATGTTGGCGTATTCTTCCTAACTCCCCGTCCCAATCAAAGGGCTTTCGCTGACTATATTAACCCGTCTTAGCGATCATACACTGACCCAAGTGAAATTGAACTTTCAATCCAATATTAGTTAGAAAAAATGGTTCTATCTAAGCCTAAACTTTTGCTCCAGTAACTAATTATCACATAAACTGACTTAGAAATTGATAAGGGTAAAGACTTGAAAAATGTTTCGCTGAGCATTCAATGGGATGCCGTTAAGGCTATAAGAACAATCTACCTAGCTAGTAGTTCATTAATGATCCTTATTTTTCCATTCTCGGAGGCTAATATTGAATTTTCAAGTTACATATCTTTCAATTCGACTTTTTGGGGTGGCTAGTGGTAAGGGCTTAGCTTTTTAGGATGGAAGTGCATAAAGGTTTTTTGGGTTCGAACTATGGGGAGAAAATTAATCCCCCGTTGGCCACGGAGGTTCACTTTCGCCGATATCGGGCTATCCAAAAGGGTAGTCGCCTTGGAATTAGTCGGCTCGAAATGCGAGTCGAAACTCACGTAAATTTTTTTTTTGTCTAACGAGTGTTCTCAGGGCATTGCTTAAAGTGTATTAATTCATCCCAAACTTTCTTTTTAAATTGAAAATGTATTTAATATACATTAATTGATCTTTTAACTTATCATAATTAGTTCTTATTTTGTTAATAAACTTATTTTTTTTATTTAATCATTTAAACTAATATCCTGAGGGCACTCGTTAGACAAACCCATACAAAGATAGTTTTTCTGATTTTTCATTTCTTTTTTCTATTTATGGTCTATGATTAAGTAAAAAATGGTTAAAGCAAAGGTTAATGAACATCACTTATTAAAATGCAATTAATGAATGTAAAAAATGTCTTCTTGAAACGCCTAACTCTATTACTATGGATAAGACTAATGAGATTGTTGCATTATATTTCCTCTATAAATTCTTACAAGTTTTTTTGATGTTACTCCATTGATAAAAAACAAATATGTAATGAGTTCTCTTGTTCTTTTCTTTTGTGAGTATATCAAGCACCATGACCTCGAATTGGATCGCCTAATAAAACCACCGCCACCGGTTACTACCTCATCTTGCGGGCTGGTGAAGAAGACCGCCAGTGGCCAAGGTTCACGAGGCTTTGGGAGAAAAATTTCATGCAAAAATACCACTCGATATGCGGACGAGCGTGTGGAAGAGGTACCACAATGGGGAATTTGTGTCGATATTGTTCGTTCTTATATCTAAAATCCTTAAGGATGGTTAACATTATATTATACTCGATAGATTTTTTAAGCTCTCCTAATGATTGCTTTGTAGTGGTAAACTACCTATGTCTATAAATAAGCATCGTATGTGAACGGATTTTATTATGAAGTTTTTGTAATGCGACAATGTGTCAAATTCAACCAACGTTTGCAACATGCAGATATGTCATTGCTTTGTAGTGAAAAACAATGTCTTTTGTATTACTTTCTAATTATGAATGCATCTCATATGAAACTTTTATAAAATTAGACCATTGTTACACTGCATTACACCAAAGAGGGGAAGATTAACTGTTGGGCTAATTCAATGCCCAATAATTTTTTACATAAATTTTGAATAAAAAATACGTAAAATATAAAATAAGTCTTTGAATGTAAGAAAACATTCAAAGAGTCATCTTCAAAATGTTTTTCAAAGTCTAAAAGAAAGACTCATCACAACCTCATGCGGTTCTCAGAGAGTGGAGATAAAAACCATGATCAAGATGATGTAGTCACTGAGTGATGGCAATAACTCACCGACTTCTTAAAGATCTCTTCAACAAACTGAAGACATTCTAATGACTTAGACACTTTGCTAGGATGTTTAAGTCATTGATACATGAGCAGGAAACATCTTATTAAGATAAGTGAAAAAGTACTTATCAAAAGTCAAAGATGTACTATAGTTATGGGTGTCAAAAAAACCCGACATGACCTAAACCTGAACCCGAATAATTCTATCCTAATCAGGTTACTCAGATCACAAATTTTATTCGGGTTATTCGGTCAACTCGAGTAATAGGGGTTGAAAATATTTGGCTAACTCGGGTTCAGATCGACCTGATTGACGCAAGTTAAGTTTGTTTGCTTGTTTGTTTTTTTTTTTTAAATATACTATAAATTATTTATTTAAACGAGTACAAATAGGAAACTTTATTACTTTTTACTCATATTCATGTTGACCCGAACTCGAATGGACCAGACCCAAGTGTAGCCGACTCGAATTCTCAAACCCGACTAACCCGAAATCAAATAGGTTCAGGTTCGGTATGTTATTTTTAGCATTGACCCGACTTTACCTGACCCGAACTGGCCTCGATTCGGACCAACCCGACCCGATTAGCACCACTAACTATAGTTAATAAAAAGGTACAAAAAGTTGTCAACGTTGTTTCTTAAAGTATGTATAGTAGCATACTAGGAATATAAGTAAAACTTCAAAGTGTACTTTTGCCTATCAAATGTTGACACACACATTTTACCCCACGGGTATCATATTACATTTGCCAATAAATATGATGTTGTAAAGGAGGAATAAGTATCTCTTGTATTAAAAGTTATTAACACTTTCAAGAGCACATATTCCTCCTCTTAGTAGAACTAAGTCCCAGATATTAGAATTTGTTGGTTAATCATAGTTCTTACTAAAACATTAACTTTAGTTTGTGTTTGAGTTTAGAGAGAAGATCACTATACATACATTGTCATTCAATTTCGATTGTTATTCCGCAAATAACCAAGTATAATTCTTTGATATACGTTGAAAAATATTTTATTGCGTTATCATACCCATATATAAATTGTTAAGTGTGAATTACAATTACTAGATGGAGAAATGATCACTGCTGTTAACAACAGAAAACTCGTCTGTTGCCCTTTGCTTTATAGCTTGTTTTATCTCATTTTAGCCCATTTATCCTCATCTAAATCATTGTTCTTGCACCTTTTTCATCACCCACTGAAGTGGAACACCCACTGAAAGTTGGCATCATGTGATTGAATAAGGAGAAATGGTATGGAAGAAAAACAAAATGACAAATAGGCTTGAGCAGCAGGTAAGTTTGGTGCTGTTAACAATAGTGATCATTTCTTGTACTTTAATCATTTTCGAGATTCTCAATAATATGTTGCCTTTCTAAAAAAAATTTCCCCTTACTAGATATGCTACTTGGTTAGTTAACCTCTTAATGATTAAGTAATCAAGTAAATGGGAACAACATAATTAACAGTTTTAGTTAATCGTTCTATAATCTAAATGACATTACATATAAGTATAGGGTAGTGATATTCTCGTGAAGCATTTTGATTCTTCCGCGGAAATAGTGTACATTTACATTTATACCCCACACTTAATTTATCCAAATTTTTTTCCTATCATTCACTTTTTTATCCATGGGTATGTTTGGCGTAATAGGTTGGGGTTGAGACTGAGGCTTATATTATAAGCCGAAAGCTGGGGCTTATATTTTATAAAGTTATTTCGCGAATTAGTTAGAACCAAATCTTATTAATGTAAAATCGCATAAAAATACATGAAATTAAATTCAGATATATTTTCGGCTTTTACGGATAATCCATTATTTTTTAATGCTATTTAAGTAATTTAACTAGCTATAAGCCCTAATAAGCCCCTTTCAATGAGCTTGGTCATATGGAGGCTTATGGCTTATATAAGCCTCCATAAGCCCGTTTGACAAACAAGACTTATTTTATAAGCTGGCTTATTTTAAAATTTAAGCCCCAATAAGCCCTGTAAAAGCCTCTCCCGAAAACAGCCCATGTTTCATTATTCAGGGTCTTTATTTCGGGTGACTGGATTAACGAAACATTGCAATCGAATAACATCCAAAACCTTTTTGATGTTTAGTTTCACAAAAATTAAAACGAACATTTAATTGTAAAACTATTATTCACACTTGAAAGAGGGGTTTTAGATTTATAGAAGCCATCAAGATTAGATGTATATTGATCTGCTTTAGTGTTTGTTCCATTAATGCATGTAGCTACTAGTGATTAGTACTAACAGAGTTTTCACACAAACAAATGCATTGTAAATTTAATAATCACTATTTGGTGCTAGTGTGAAAAATCGATTACTTGCTTCTCCAATCATTTTCAAGGGTGAAAATACATTATAGTGATTATTGAATATTAATTTGCCTGATCAATAATGGTTTGTGATTATAAATGCTAATACATTCGTAAATCATAATCATTGAGGGAGCGATTGTAGCTACTGGTTATTGACTAAATGTATTTAGGGTGCGTTTGGTATCCCCTTTAACATTATATGAGAATGAAATATGGATATTGTTCATACTGCATAAGAGTTCAAAAGAGGAAGAATGAATTCATCATATGTGAGGGACCCATTTTATACTGAAACTGATACGATTGTTATTCATGGCATCATACCAAACGCACCCTTAAATTAGGAAATCTCATTGCAAGTTGGTGTTCGTGATTGGTTTTGCAACAAAGTAAAAAAAACATCAAATGAATCAATCCAAGAGAGGTTTCATGTTATTCGACTACAATGTTTAAAGTGATGTAGACATGTAGTTTAGTAGTTACCGGCAAAAAGAATATTGGAATGGTGAAACGTATAGAGGGGTTGATAAAAGGCCAAATTGCATAAAAAGTATTCATCTTAGGTCCAATTTCAATTAAAAGTACTGCTCTTTTTTTTTCTTCTCAATATAAGATACCCGATTTTTTTTTTTGCCGATTTAGATTTTTTTCTAACTTCCATTAACCATTTTGTTAGTAAATTACATGTTTGGTCCTTGAGTTTGTATAGGCATTTCATGTTTGGTTCATTTTAGTCTGTTTTCATACGTTTGCATACGTTTCGTCCGTTTTTATACGTTTTTACACGTTTTCGTCTGTTTTTACACATTTTCGTCCATTTTTGCACTATTCCGACTGTTTTTGCACGTTTCCATCTCCAAAGTACACGCTACTATTTTTACACATTGCCGTCTGTTTTACACGTTTACGTCCGTTTTTGCACGTTTTCGTCCATTTATACACGTTTTCGTCTGTTTTTTACGTTTCGTCCGTTTTTACACGTTTTCGTCCGTTTTACATGTTTTCGTCTATTTTTGCAAGTTTCAGCCCGTTTTTACATGTTTTCGTCTCTTTTTGCACGGTTTCGTAAGTTTTTGCATGTTTCTATCCATTTTAACACGTTTTCACCTGTTTTTGCACGTTTCCGTATGTTTTACATGTTTTTCGTCTTTCAGCAGACGTTGCCGTCTGTTTTATCGTTAGTCCGTTTTTACACGTTTTATTTCGTTTTTATCTGTTTTTGACGTTTCGCCCGTTTTGTGTCGCATTTTCAACGTTTCATCCGTTTTACACGTTTTTATACACACGTTTATACACGAGTATATAAAAAGTGTTAAAACGAAAGAAAACGTGCAAAAACAGATGTAAACGTGGAAAAAAGGATGGAAACGTGCAAAAACGGACGAAAACTTGCAAAAACGTGTAAGAACGGGCCGAAACGTGCAAAAACTGATGAAACGTCAAAAACAAACGAAAACGTGTAAAACGGACGAAACGTCGAAAACAGACCAAAACGTGTAAAAATATAGACGAAAACGTGGAAAAAATTATGGAAATGTGCAAAAACGGACGAAACATCGAAAACGCGTAGAAACTGACGAAAACGTGTAAAAATGGACGGAAACGTGTAAAAACGCACAAAAACGGACGAAAACGTGCAAAACGCACGAAAACGTGTAAAAACTGACGAAAATGTGTAAAAATGGACGGAAACATGTAAAACGGACGAAAACGTGCAAAAATGGATGAAAATGAGTAAAAACAGACGAAAGCGTGTAAAAACAGACGGAAACGTGCAAAAATAGACGAAAACGTGTAAAAACGGATGGAAACGTGTAAAAACGGACGAAAACGTGCAAAAACGGGCAAAAACGTGTAAAAACGGACGAAAACGTATGCAAACGTATGAAAATGGACCAAATATGAAATGTCTATACAAACTCAAGGACGAAACACGTAATTTATTAACGAAATGGTTAACGGAAGTTAGAAAAGAAAAAAAAACCCCTAAATCGGCAAAAAAAAAAGTCGGGTGTCTTAAATTGAGAAAAAAAATAGTACCTTTAATTAAAATTGAACCTAAAATGAGTACGTTTTTATGCAATTTGCCCTTGATAAAAAATATTGAGTAGACTACTAAGATTAGTGCATAAATTAAATACATTCTAGATTGCTTTGAATGAATCAAAATGATCCGTGGAAATATGAGTTCCCATAAGTATATTCTAGCTCCAATAACCACATCGATAGACACTGGTGGATCACGAGTGGTTTTTGGGGGATGCCCGTTGTAAAATTGAGAAAATATAAAAGAAAGTATATGGGAGGTGGAGGAATTTTCAAATCCCCATCATCCATCTAGTTTGATGAGATAAACTTAAGATTTAATATGAAAACTTAAGTTCATGTTTTTTTTATCATTCTTCTTTGTCTTTTTGTCTCTCTTATTTATTAACATTTTATTTTTATTTTTAATTTTTTTTGGTTTTGGGAATTCACGTAATTATTTTAAATTCATGCCTTTTTTTTTTTTGTAAATCACGTTGTTTTTTTGTTTTTTTTTTTGGAATTAGGTTCACGTTTTTTTCATTATTTTTTTTAAATTTTAAATTCACGTTTTTCTTATTCAAGTTTTTTTTTTTCGCTTTCATACGTTTTCATCTGTATTCATATGTTTTCGTTCGTTTTTATACGTTTTCGTTCGTGTTCATATGTTTTCGTCCTTTTTTTACGCTTTCATCCTGCTTTCATACGTTTACATCCGCTTTTCGACGCTTTCGTCCTTTTCGACGCTTTAGTATGTTTTCATACGCTTTTTGTACGCTTATACGTTTATATACGTTTTATGTTTTTAGACGCTTTTTGTCCGCTTTTAGTCCGCTTTTAGACATTTTCGCTCGTTTTCGTGACGTTGTCTGCTTTTTATATCGCTTTTGTCTTTTTTCATACGTTGTATGTTTTCTTACTTTTTCCGCACACGTCCCGTTTTCATACGTTTTAGCTGTTTTCTTACATTTTCGCTTGTTTTCTTAGGTTTTCGCCAATTTTCTTACGTTTTCCCGCTTTTCTTTCGCTGACGTGTTTTACGCTTTCATACGCGTTGCCCGTTTTCTTACGCCGCCATTTTCATACGATTTTGTCTCGCTTTTCTTAGGTTTTCATGTATTTTCGTCCGTTTTAGACGTTTTCGTCTGTATTTTTATGTTTTCATGTATTTTCGTCCGTTTTTATACGTTTCGCCCTGCCACGCTTTCAAACGTTGTCATCTGTATTTTTATGTTTTCATGTATTTTCGTCCGTTTCTATTTTCAGACATTTTCATCCGTTTTTATACGTTTTCGTCCATTTTCATACGTTTTCATCCGTTTTAATACGTTTTTGTCTATTTTTATACGTTTTGTTCGTTTTCAGATGTTTTTGTCCGTTTTCATACGTTTTTCATTCGATTTTATGCTTTTGTCCGCTTCGTGACGCTTTTATTTTGATATTTGTAAGTGACACTTATTTATCTCTTGTGATATAACCCTGTAAGGAAGATGATAAGTATTACATTCTTCATCATGTATGTATTAGTTGTGATACTCAACTAAGAATGTGATGGTTGTGTTTTTGAAAATATTTAGGACGATTTTTGTGTTTTATGATATTATGAAATATTAAAAAAGTTGTTCAACTAAAAACAAGAGATGTTATGATACTTTTAGTTAGATTGTGGTGGATTTTTCTATTTAATGGATACATTGTGCATGTATCGATAGGTTTTATAGCGGGATTTGAAAATATCTATGGTTGACTCAGCAAACTAAATAAGCTATGGTTGAAGATAGCACACATCTTTATAAACAAATTGAGGAAGCTCAAACACTTGTGATATCACCTCACTTGTGATATCACACGTGATATCATATGTGATAACACCTATGATATCATGTGTGATATTACCGGTGATAGCATGTGTGATATCATAGTTTATATCAATTGTGATATTACAAATGATATCACCTGTGATATCACCTGTGATATCATGTGTGATATCACAGGTATTTGAGCTTACTCAATTTGTTTATAAAGATGTGTGCTTTCTTCAACCATAACTTATTTAGTTTGCTGATTCAACCATAGATATTTTTAAATTCCGCTATAAAACCTATAGAAACATGCACAATGTCTCCATTAAATAGAAAAATCCACCACAAGTCTAACAAAAGTTTCATAACATCTTTTGTTTTCAGTTAAACACATTTTCTAATATTTCATATTATCATAAAATACAAAAATCTTCCTAAATATTTTAAAAAACACAAATAAAAAAAATGAACAGAATCACAGTAATATAATAAGTGATGTTTATTATTATTTCTTTCATATATACTTGGTAAAATACTAAATTTTTATCACATTTTGTATGAATTTAATATTTCACATTCTTAGTTGAGTATCACAACTGATAACACATATATGATGAAGAGTGTAAAATTCTTCATCTTTCTTACAGTGTTATATCACAAGAAATAAATAAGTGTCACTTAAAAATATCAAAATGAATAAAAAGGAAGCAAACTATGAAAATAGAGACTTGACATATTCTCAAAATCAAACAAGTGTTGCATTAAATTAGCATTTTTTTGAACAAAATAAGAATTCACCTAAAGTGACTTTAACCCTTTTATTTCTACTAAGAGTATACTACATTGATTGCATTAACAAAATATGCGCTTGTCAATTGCGATGAAAGACACAAAACTATCTTGTAACTGAAAATTATAAAACTATTAGAAAACACATAGGTGATAATATATAAAAATATACAGAGCAATAAAATATCTCAGGTGATATTAAAGGTTAAAAAATATACTTGTTTGTTTAATAAAGTTTAATAATTAGCATGAAAACATATAAAAATAGACGAAAACGTATGAAAACTGCAAAAAAAATGGACGAAAACGTATGAAAACGAACAAAAACGTATAAAAACGAATGAAAAGCATATAAAAACGTATGAAAACGAAAAAAAGCGTATGAAAGCGGACGAAAACGTATAAAAACGGATGAAATTGACGAAAACGTATAAAAACGGACGAAAATGTCTAAAAACAGACGAAATCGTCTAAAAATGGACGAAAACGTAAAAAAACGAACGAAAGCGTATATAAACCTATGAAAAACAATGAAAATGTAAGAAAACGAACAAAAACATAAGAAAACGGACGAAAACGTATTAAAACGGACGAAAACGTAACAAAACAGACGAAAATGTATGAAAACGGACAAAAATGGACGAAAACGTAAGAAAACGAACGAAACATAGGAAAACGGACGAAAATGTAAGAAAACTGGCGAAAACGTAAGAAAACGGACGAAAACGTATGAAAACGGAAAAAACGTAATAAAACGGACGAAAACGTATGAAAACGGAAAAAACGTAATAAAACGGACGAAAACGTATGAAAACAGACGGAAACGTATGAAAACGGACGAAAACGTAAGAAAACGGACAAAAACGTAAAAAACAGAAGAAAAGGTTAGAAAACGTACGAAAACGTAAAAAACGTAAGAAAATGGACGAAAACGTTTGAAAACATACGGAAACGTATAAAAACGGACGAAAACGGACAAAAACGTAAAAAAACAGAAGAAAAGGTAAGAAAACGTAAGAAAACAGATGAAAACGTAACAAAACGGATGAAAACGAATGAAAACGGACAAAAACATAAGAAAACAGACAAAAACGTAAGAAAACGGATGAAAACGTATGAAAACGTAAGAAAACGGACGAAAACGTATGAAAACAGACGAAAACGTAAGAAAATGTATGAAAATAGACGAAAACGTATAAAAAGCGGAAATAACGGACAAAAACGTATGAAAACTGACGAAAACGAAAATGAAAAAAAAAACAAAAAAATGTGAAATTAAAAAAAGTGATTAAAAAAATTACAAATAATGAGAAAATAAATAAGAAAGATAAAAAGACAAGAAAAAAATGGACTTAGGTTTAGACATATTAAATCTTAGGTTAATCTCAATCATTAGATCAAACTAGATGAAGGGTGGAGATTTATCTCTTAGTATGCAAAGATTTTTGAGTATGCACCACAATTTTTTGATTATTGCATCACAATCTGTGCATTGCAGTTTGTACGGTACAAACTACAAATGCACATATTATGATGTAATAATAAAAAAATGTGGTGTGAGTATCAATTCCCAAAGTATATGTGACAAATTGACAAGTTGCAATATATTGATTGTTTTCGGGTGCACATTACAATGGGCATCTTCATAACAATAGCCATCAATACCTAATTAAGTAAACATATTTGCCTTTCTTAAAAAAAAAAAAAAAAAAAAAAAAAAACATATATAATTGTCATGTACAAGGAACCGAAAATCAGGATCTTTTTAAGATGTTTTTTATGAAGAGATGTTAATGTGTCTTGTCAACAAAAAAGTACGGAGTATTATTAAGTTAAACTGTCTAGCTTAGATACAAAGTTGCCTATCTTTTGAATTGTTATATTTTATTTATCCTTCAAAAGTTATTTAACGATTTATTATATGTAATTTGAACACCTACTGATTTATTCATTATAAGTTGTTATACCAGAAACTTATATAAACTCATTACGTCCTTCAAACAATAATTAAATCAGTTTGTGGAAAGTAGGAGATTAGAATAGCAAGTCTTATTTATTTGTCCTCAATAAAAACTGACGATAGAAAGTGAAAACCAACTGCTAGAAAAAAATGATACTCCCTCCGTCCCAAATTATAAGTCCATTTTTGATTTTTCAAAGTCTTTGTCTTTCGACTTTGACCTTAATTATTTTTTTTCGTGTTATATATAACTTGATGAAAAGTATACAAATGAAAATGCATTTAAATCACGTATCCATTTATATATTTTACAACAAGTATTATATAACGCTAAAAGAAATAATTAAAGTCAAAGTTGGTATAAAATAACTTTGAAAAAGTCAAAATGGACTTATAATTTGAGACGGAGGGAGTATGTAGAAACTTAGGGAACGGATCCCTTAAGAAGAAAAATAAAAATAAGAAGAATGAGAAATGTTTTCAGCCACACATTTTAAATGAAGAATGAGAATTTCATGGGAGATGCATCTCTACTTGTAGGTGCATCTGAAATGTGCGGTTGTATTTGATCCTTACTCTAGAAACTTATATGTATAGCCAAATTACATTTGCTAAATGAATCTTAAGTACTTATAAATGTTTTTCTAGGAAAATAAGCATTTTGATTATGTTTAAATATGGCAATCAGTTTATATACATTACAAATCTCGTTCCAAGCACATGAATGTCGATAGGATACTAACTATATAACCAAAAATAACCCATTCATAAAACGCAACTTTATCTTGACACCTTAATGTAATACAAAGTACTACAATAAACGAGTAAACAAATAGAAGATGTATGTCATACTTTTGTGACATGCGAGGTTGCGTCTTGCATTTGGGATAGAGTTTTGAGATGGTTAGATATGTATCATCCTATGTTCAGTAACATCGAGGACATATTCTCTTGGGTTGACTTACTAACCATTCGTTTCAACCGGAGGAAAGTGTTGGATGCTATTATTAACACAGTTTTGTGGGTGATTTGGAGATATCGGAATAACAAGATCTTTGGGTTAGTGAAGATGAACAGGAGTAACATGTTTGATGATATAGTTTCTACCGTTTTTGATTGGTATTCTAGTAGAAGCAAAATCGTCTCGAAAAATTGGGCGTCATGGTTGCAAAACCCAATGTTACATATATTGTAATTGTTTTTCTAGCTTCTTGCTAGTTTTTTATAAAAATTTGCCGTTCAAAAAAAAAAATTAGGTTATTTGGGAAGGCGAGTCTTTCTTTGACTCAAATATATACGGTCTAACCGGTGTATCCTTATGATTGTTTTTGGAAATCTTTCCATTTAACCCAAAAAATTTACTTAATGAGGTTCGAACATGATAATGTCTAGTAAACAAGATTGCTAGCTAGACCAACATGGTGGACAATATGCATATCAATTTTGAATTTTTTAAGACAAGTTGGTACCGTATAATGGTATACAAGAGTAATAAAATACCAAAAGCCGAAAAAGGGATACCAGCCAACAGAAAACTACCTGCCTCAATTTTATTGCAACTTTTAAAAATTTATAACAATGGGCTGAGCTTTCTATGTTCTCAACCATATAAAACACAAACATGCAATGCAACAAGTGTATACAAAATAAATATCATCTAAGAAACTTTGTGAGTGTTATAACCAAAGACCATCTTATGGCTTCTCTTGTATTGCTTTTGTCTGAGCTTCTAAAACACCACGATGCTGAATTTCCAAACACTTTATCATCATCAAGATCTTCTCGTTTTTCGAGTGACGCAACGATGGCAGCTAACCGTGGTGGCTCGTGTGCTACGGCGAAAAGGGTCACCAAAAAGTCGACGAATACTGTGTTTGGAGTGTATCGAAGGGAGGAAGATTTTGTTGAAGATGATGCTGAGTTGAGGGTTTGTGTTGAGTTTGTTTGATTATCATTGTTTTAGCCTTAAGAATATTGGGACATTTTTCTTTATTAGCTAAGTTATAAGAAAGTGATGATACAATTACTTGTATATTATGCAATTCAACCTTTATGTACAACCTTGTTGGTGGAAGTTTTATCAAGAGATTTATGCTTGATCTGATCTATTGGAATTTTTCTAGGTTTGAGTTCAAGTACAAAGATGAGCTTGATATGCAAAAAGATTCAAGTTTGTGTGTATACTAATTCAAGTCGATTCATTGTCAAAATGGAATGGAAGTTAGCTTTTGTTTAATTAATACAGTCAACTAGACGTTGAGCTAGCTCGGCTTCTGATCGAGGTTTGCAAGAGTACTTCATGTCCCATAAACATTTTATAACATAACAGGCTGAAATTATGTAATGCATTACGATTACAGGTACGGAGCCAGAAACAAACATGACCGGGTGCACAAATTTTTTTTAACCGTAATATAGTAGAGTTTAAGATGCTAACTAAATAATGTTGTGTTTATAATACATGACATACAATAATAACATGTAGACATCAAGAGTACACAGCGAAAGACTAAAGATCATAACAAATAAATAATTAACTGAAAGTATGCGTAACGTACCTCTTGCGAATGTCAGATCTCTTGAACAAAACAAAGAAGTGGTTTAACGAGTTGTCCCTTACCGTTTTACAACTCAAACCAATTGGTGTAAGAATAGTGTCTTACAACCACGTTCTTGTACACACGAATTAACCAACGAATCAAGCGATTGCTAGATCTAACACAAGTCCTCGTTTTAAGAAAAACGAAACCAAACTCCCTAACAAGGGGTGTTCGGCCGAGAATTGCAAGAGAGAGGAGAGGAGAGATCTAGGGTTAATTCAATGCACAAAGTTATGAAAACCCTAGAACCTAGCCTTGTTTATATAGTGCATGGAAAACTTTGGGAACAAGTTAGGGCTTGGGTTGAGAAACCCCCCCTTGGCCGGCCATGTTACAAGCCCAAGAGAAACCCATAACTGTTTCCTTTTCAAGATTTTCCATTACTAGTCCTTCTCTTTTCATTTAACGGTCGTTAGTCATTTTTCCGGTAAATACTTAACGATCGTTAACCGGACTTAATGTGCAATAATTAATCGTAAACATAAACATTAATTATTAACTTTAATTCCTATTCGCTAATGTGTGCAATCCCGTGGTCACGAGTTCAAATCCGGACATTTACGTGTTTGTAAATATATACATTTCCAACAAATTCCCACTTGGATATGTTTACAAAACGTGTAATGACATTGGTTAGCCCTAGCAACACGCCAATGCCCTCGGTACAACTCGTGTATGGTTTTCTGGAGAAAAACCAAGTTTTGATGATTCATCATCATATTCATCCTTTTTATTCTAATACCATGTTAATAAGAATATGGATCTCACTCATTTCTTAATTAACTATTCTGTTTCTCGCTTTATGTGATTGATTAAGATTACCAATTCTTCTGAACATATTCCAGAAGACCTTGGGCATGGCCATGCAAACATCTTAACAACCCTACGGGGCCCAGAAGATAGTATACTTCAAAATAAATTTGAAAGAAACAAATCCTATTTTGACTACAAGCAGGATTCACATATTTCGCAACACTTCTGAAAACAACCCTTATAACTACCAGTTACGTATAGCGTTAGATTGCTTCACAGAAATGCACTACATCCATGACATATCTCTGGTATCTCAAGTCGAGGATAAATATTTATTATATACTTAATGACAAAGATCCATAAAGTATCATCATGTGGGTGGGATAAGTCCTATACTCAATCCATTGAATATCATATGAAATTAGTCATGCTACGCATCAATATACTTTCAAGTATATTCTAACTAATACTCGATTTGTCTTAATTCACTATCATTCCCATGTTATTGATCGACAACGGACTATTTAGAATAACTTAAGTTATTCAAGGATTTAAACATGCAAATACAGGACACAATATTATAAATGAAATTAAACGTATACCGTACTTTAATTCATTATAAATAACAATTGTTTAACATCCTTTATCCAAATACTAAATAGATCAATGCATGATAATACTAGTTAATGAATTTTGCCACAAGTCATGAAAATCATACTTGTTGACAAGGCATAATTTCAATTAACTTTGATCTATAAGAATTTTGAGAATACTTATTTCAAGAATTCAATAAGTGAATTTCTTGTATATGTTTACACATATCTTGATATTGTCATATCATTCCATAAGGTGCGTGATAACCTGAACTACCCTTTTATGACAATCATCTTTCAAAACTTTTAAAGTTTAAAGTATTATTTATTCTTTAATGTATAATGCAACTATGCTCTTAGTTGAGCATAACTAGTTAACATGGTCATCATCAAGGATACCGTGACTAGAATTGAGTGTCATCTCAATTATACTAACATCATTGTGTACAACAATATGCTCTTTAAACATCCGTAAACTTTGAACAGTTATAGTGTAATGTTGGTGCCTACCAAAACTCAAGTTTGTTGGCAATGACAATTATGAAACAATTGCCATATTTTCATCCATAGAATCTAGGAGCATCTCCAGACTGTGGAATGTGATTCTAAATCCAAACATATTCCTTTTAAAATATTTATTACACTAACAACTTTCAATGTTGTCAAATCATCTTGTAATCAAGCATGACACAACAATCTTATACACAACATGATGTTCATGATGAATCTTCAAGTTAAACTTTAAGATCTCATCTATCTTGTCAAAGATATGTATTCATCATGTTATATTTGACTCATTTATTTACCGCATATGTTTATAATAATAAACATATATTCCAAGGTTATATATCTTATTTCTAAATCTTACAAACGAAGTTCATTCCCAACTAAAACTTAATTTAGGTGGAATGTAGTTGCCCATACAACATATAAGATTTAAGAAAAACAAATAATACTCCCACTAGCTTTCAGGAATACTTATGAGCAATCTTATTTTAATTATTAAATCAAACATGGATTTATTATTAAACATAAGAATCATCTCCTAGATGCATGCATATATCCACTCATGGATTCTTTTAGTCTGTACATATTCAAAGATTATTTGAATTTATAAAACTACTTTGTATTACTCATCGTCCTCGCAAAAGTAATTCCACAACAAAGAGTTTTGATATTCATTGTCAAAATTTCATATCAATGAAACTAAGTATGACAATTATAATCTTTATACTTCTATTTAATGTATCTAGAAAGAATATTCAATCATAGTTAATTGATTAAGTATGATTAATATTATTGTCACTAGACATGCATTAAATATGTGTACAATATTATCCATATGATTCCTACACAAAGATTTAAACCACTAGGGTTTCCATTCTTTGAAGAAACTCATTAAGATAAACCAAATATCTAAAGTTGATTATCTCTATGGACAAAGATCTCTACATTCATATTATGATTGATTTACCACAATTCAACATTTGGTAAATTCATCATTATGATTAACATGCTTACCACGATCCTATAACTCATATTCCTCAACATATTAAATATCTGAGATATCCTTGCGGATCTATGAATGACAATTCCATCATATTGAGGTCTATCATATACATGTTTAGCCTCATCATGATATTTGCTAGTGCATTTTAGAAGATTATGTATTTTGTAATTCAATCTTTCAAGATCTAAACAAAACTCCCACTTGCCTTTAACAATTTAAAGATTACCTTTAAATAGTTTAGCAAGTAGAGCAACAATACATTGTTCTCTTTTGGGATATTACAAAAAACATTGACAGTTCCTGACATTAGTTTGTTACAACCCACTTTACAAGTAGTTTAACAAATTCAGAACTTCATTATAAGACTTAATGTGATTCATCACATTCCGTAAAAAAGGTGTCTTATTAATCTTCTAGGTTGGAGTCTTATTGAGTATATTCAGTCTATACTCAATCTACTAACCTGGATAACATGTGGAAGAAACTATAGTTATCTTGAATCAAACATGCCAACAGATTTTGATTCTTCTAACTGAACATACCATAAAACTATGGTATTTTCTTAGAATTAATATTGTAAGAAAATCTAACAATATTTAAGATAACCCTACTCTTTGGCTTACCTATTTACCAACAAAGTAAAACTTAATGGTACAATAGAATTACCAAGTCAATTGCATGCATTATAACACAAGTATTTTTGACCAAGTCAAAAGACATATCGGTTATAATCCCACTATACGTTATAAGTCATTTGATCAACTCATTGACTTCATGCATATGTCTTAAAACATAGCAAGTTAACGTCTTACTTTATATTGTAAGTCTTTAAAAGACTTCATGTTTGTGACTTTACCAAATCATAAACATTTATAATTAAAGTAATTATGAACACCACCTCAGGTTTCAATTAATATTTCAAGTTAATATTTACTACATATATTTAAGTCATTCAACGAATACTTAAATTCAAAGTAGTATTAGATTACTTCATTATGTCATTCCATGAAATGTTCAACGTAAAAAACTGCAAAATCATCCATGCTCGTTCTCACGACACGTGGGTATTTTACCTTGGGCTACAATCTAGTTCACGTTCTCACATAACATAAATTGTAACTACAAGTGTTTCTTAAATATTGAATGACATAAATATTTAAAATAAAGTAGTCTTTGTTATCATCTTGACACATGTTCTTAATAGGGCAATCATACATATTTAAATGTATACTTCCTATTAGAACGTTATTCTCTTACTTTACAGTCAAGAGAATCCATTTAAATCATATTAATATGCGTTGTACCTTGCACACAATAAAGATTTCTCCCACTTGTGCTTGGAACAACATCATGTAGCATATAAACAACACGATACATGTTCGTTTATTTGATTAATATGATTTGTGTCATAGATATAACTAGTAGATATAGGACTATATTGATTTGTAAGGAAATGCACATGACAATCCTTAAAAAAAACATAAGTGCCTACAATTGGAAAGTAATTATCTACATGATATTCAAGAGATAATTTGGATTACTACGCAGCAAATAAGGCTTGTAGCTCCCACTGAATTAGAAATCATTTCAACAACTTCTTATTAAGTAATGCAACACAAATGCTCCCACTGAATTTGACAACATTGTAAGTGTTTCATAACCAGTGAAAATAACTTGCTTGCTTTTTACTTTCCTACACCTTTAAAGAACCATATGTAATCATTACTAAGGTACTAAAAGGTGTATTCTACTCTATAAATGATGGGTTATCCATCAATGTTATTAACTCGAAAATTTTGGTATGCAATTTCTTCCTTAACAGGCCTACCATGCCCATAATGGTATGTAGCACCTTTAAAGGTTAAAGCAAAACAACTAGATAAAATGCTAGTTTGCCTTTTACCAATTTTCACGGTAAATAGTCTATCTTCTAATTTAGTAAGTCATATATATGTTTTCCAGTTAACCAAACGTCATGTTTGTTACAAAAGGATTCATTCACCAAATGAGGGTAATGAAATCTTTGTGGAAAATAAAATGTGCAATTCATTGCTATGAGTTACATTAGAATTTAGACAATTCAAATGTTCCTATTATACTTTTCTCATTCATGAAAAGGAATATGATTGAGTCTCATTCTTCTCCCATGGAAAAGAGACTTTGTTTTTCTTTTCGGTAAATTATTCTCAATCAAACATTTGGTTGAAAGCATAATGGATCAATTTACTGATCAAAGACTAAACCTTGTTTACGGTTAAATGTTGCATTTATACATTCAAAAGAATTACAAAATTCAATTTTAGTATTTTCGATAATTAACCTTTTCAAGAAAATTAAATATCCATGGTTCATAAACATATAACCATTTAATTTTTACTTGAAAACTAGGATCCAAATTGACATAGTTTTATCACATCAGTTGATCTGCTAGTAATGAAATTATTCAAAATGGTACGAGTCGAACCTCAATTGCCAATTTTCAAATTTCAATTCCTAGATTTATGGGATTTACATTTAGCCAATATCAATTGCCATATAAACATGTTTTATCCCCATCTTATGCCTTGAGTTGCCAGGTCTCACTACAAAACTCAATTAAGTTGTCCAACTTAAGAAACTGCAAAATCATCCATGCCCGTTCTCACGTCACGTGGACATTTTACCCTTTGATTACGATCTAAGTCACGTTCTCACGCAAATAAAAAGTAATCTTAGGTGTTTCCGTTTCGCTGGATGGCATATAACTCAAATTAAAAGGGTAATAATTTTGATGTCAAATCAAATATGTACAAAGATTTCATGCATTCATCTTCGTAGCATAGTTTTTATTAAAACATTTATATGATTGTTTTAATGATTTAAGCTTTTCATCATCAAACTTTAATCGAGGTATTGGATTCACCAATCAAGGAATTTAGTGTTAATTATCATCCATTATACCGTACTTTTGCATAAGTGTAAACACTTAGTGTTTCGGGTAATTACCACTGAAGTGGCGCATGGAATTAAAACTAATTCGCCCTTAAGATGAGCTTGCACATTTTATGGCTTACTAAGTAGCTCCATTCGAACTTACAGGGGCCAGAGGACCAGGTAAGCGCAAAAGCATAACCTTAGATATCCTTTCAGTGTGACTGTGCGCACTTCTTTATTAACCCCTTTATAGTTCATTCTCATGGGTGAGCCGTTCAGACCATTTGTACCAAAGTCACCAATTATTTAAACGATTATGATTACTATGCTTAAAAATACATGTTTCACCATTGTTTAGGTCAGTTTATTTTTCTTGTAAAAATACCCTTGTTACACATAACAAACAAGCAAGTATTTAAAAAATAAACATATAAACAATGAATGCATAACAAATAAAAGTCATGCATATCAAATAGCCACATGCAAATCTTTTGATAAATCCTATTAATAATCAATTCTAGATCTGTCAATATGCATATATTTAATTAAGACTTTCACCCGTTTTCATCTATGTACAAGGTGAGCCACATGCATCGATTCATCGATTGCGTAAGTTAAAATTAAATACATACCACATAGCACATAATTGATTAAATTAATAATGATTGAGGTCTTCCCCAATTTTAGATCTATCATAATTTAGGGTATATCACTTAAACAAGAAAGACATACAATAAAAGCAGATCCATGATAAAACATGCAGATAATTATCATGGGCATAAAATTACACTTAACAATTAATGCAATTAAAGAGGTACGTTACGCATACTTTCAGTTAATTATTTATTTGTTATGATCTTTAGTCTTTCGCTGTGTACTCTTGATGTCTACATGTTATTATTGTATGTCATGTATTATAAACACAACAGTGGTTTGAGCGTGTTTCGATCCGGACTGGGCCCGTGGATCGAAAACCGGCTCAAAACCACTGTTGTGTTTATAATACATGACATACAATAATAACATGTAGACATCAAGAGTACATAGCGAAAGACTAAAGATTATAACAAATAAATAATTAACTGAAAGTATGCGTAACGTACCTCTTGCGAATGTCAGATCTCTTGAACAAAACAAAGAAGTGGTTTAACGAGTTGTCCCTTACCGTTTTACAACTCAAACCAATTGGTGTAAGAATAGTGTCTTACAACCACGTTCTTGTACACACGAATTAACCAACGAATCAAGCGATTGCTAGATCTAACACAAGTCCTCGTTTTAAGAAAAACGAAACCAAACTCCCTAACAAGGGGGTTGTTCGGCCGAGATTAGCAAGAGAGAGGAGAGGAGAGATCTAGGGTTAATTCAATGCACAAAGTTATGAAAAACCCTAGAACCTAGCCTTGTTTATATAGTGCATGGAAAACTTTGGGAACAAGTTAGGGCTTGGGTTGAGAAACCCCCCCTTGGCCGGCCATGTTACAAGCCCAAGAGAAACCCATAACTGTTTCCTTTTCAAGATTTTCCATTACTAGTCCTTCTCTTTTCATTTAACGGTCGTTAGTCATTTTTCCGTTAAATACTTAACGATCGTTAACCGGACTTAATGTGCAATAATTAATCGTAAACATAAACATTAATTATTAACTTTAATTCTTATTCGCTAATGTGTGCAATCCCGTGGTCACGAGTTCGAATCCGGACATTTACGTGTTTGTAAATATATACATTTCCAACAAATAAGACTAAAAACATATTTCAATGGACCGGGGTCATTTAAGATGCATTTGAGAAAAATCGATGTTTTTTCTTAAAATTGACACTAAATCGAAAAAATCCATAGGTGTCACGGGCACCCACAGGAACCCTCCTGGCTCCGTCCCTGATTACGAATCTCAATTATATATTCACGTCGTAGGCAAAAAAAAAGATACATGTGATAAAACAATCGAAATCTCATCAATATTGTACAAGATCATTTTATCCACCGGCTATCGCACATAAAAAAACTTGCTACTTTGATTAATCAGACTCAGCAATACTAAACTTGCTAGTTTGATTGATGTTAGACATTTGTGACTCTAAATATTGTATAAGGCGTTGTTGAGTAGCTTGATTTTGAGCTAGAAGCTTGTTAAACATTGCATACACGAATAACTTGAACTTGTGACCCATAGGTTGGTACATTCATTCTTTGCCATCAAGATAACTTCTATCCTTTCACGCCTTGTAGGCTTGTATTATCTACCATCTGTAAAAAAAACAAAATCAAAAAGCACAATAAGCTAGGACCCAAAAAATGATCAGCAGCAAATAACAGTTAACAAACAGCATCTGAGTTTTCTTATAAACCTCCACTACAGGAGGACCGTGTGTTGATGGGATCAGATGCCTTCCTTGATCCTTGCCTCCAAGATAAACTGCATGGTATTCTTTATTTAGCTCAAGTTAAGAACTTGCTAATCATCTTTGTTTCCGACTGCATTTACAATTGGGACGTAAACGTATGCTAAATCTTTATTTTTAGGTGGTAAACATGCTGCGTAAAAGATGATAGAAGATCGTAAATACATGTTATTTGTTGTAAATTATAGGGTGAAGGTTGAATATACGTAACGAATTTATCAAATTAACCATTATACGTAACATACTTAGGGTGCGTTTCTTTTTCTTGTTAGTGAAAGGAATTGTATGGACCATCATTTTAATATTATTTCTTTTGTGAGGTGGGTCCATTTAATCCTTTGTTTCATCTGTAACATAGGAGAAAGAAAAACAAGACTCTCCCCAATCAGTGGTTGATATAGGCGTGGGTACGTCCCATGTACACTAATAACGTATATAAAATCGTGTATAAAAATTTGTAAAAAAAATGTTAAAAAAACATGTAAAAAACTTATATAAAACCGTGTATAAAAACATATAAGAAAAGATGAAAGTCAAAGAATTGATGATGAAAGTCAAAGCAAACCACATGGACCATTACTTCATTCTGAATTCATTGAAAATTTAAGGTCGTGAACATGATCTAATAATAGAAACACGTAGCATTTAGTAAATGTGTTTCACTTGCCTATTTCCGCTCATAGATACAGACAACCGCAAGTTATCCTAATTTTTGTTGTTTGAACAAGATTAGTAGAAAGAATCTCGAGGGAGCACATCACATCATTCATAGTTTTGGTCGTTGCAGTTGCAGTCATTGCAAGAGTGCACTCGACTCCTAGAGTAGCACGAAGCCTAGAGTAGCACGAAGCAAAGACGTTCTCAGCCTCACATATGAAGGGCGGAAGTTATGTGACCTGTTATAGAATGCAAATTATATCGATAATAGATGCCTTCTGGCATAAACGCAAAGAAATACCTATGTAAACTCACCATTCGGATATACAGTGAGCTTCATCAATGACAACAAGAGAAATGAGTGAAGTTGCAGAAAATATGGATGTAAATTATGCGTTTAGTAATCTTTCCGGAGACACAAAAAGAACCTGAAACAAGAGCTACGTATCTTCACACAATAAATAACAAACTAAATGTTCAAATAGATTTTTAACTATTTAATGTATAAACCTTTAATGCTCCTTCTTGTACGTGCCTAAGTGTTTATGAACCTTCTTCTAACGTCTAACACAATAACAAATACAAAATTACGCATATAAAATTTCAGTTAAAAATGAGCAAGAACAAACTACAAACAAAACACATGAGTTGATAATACCTGACTGCTACATAACAAACTACCCGGAATCACGGGTGTTAACTGTTTAAGCTGATCAAACATAAGTGCAACCAACAGACTAATTATTAACAAGTGTCATCCCCTGCTAAACCAAAGCGGGTAACTGATAACAAAGCGACTTCCCGGCCTCAGTCGGCAAAATCATTATACTCGACTTCCCATCAAGTATCACCTTAATCGCCTCCAATTACCCATCTCTAAACGAATCATACCCGTGTGTCAACTTCAAGAACTTGACCAAGTTCTCGTCACACGGATCATTTCTGAATCCAAAACCGCCTGCTCAATGGTACGGAGGGTTCGGGGTCGAGAAAAACTTCCTTTTCTACGAGCAAGTTTTTCAGCCCTTTAGGCAGTGAACCTAATCGTTGTAGTGTATTATGTGGTAAGCCTAGGGAATTGATTTAGTTCTCTAGGGTAATAGGAATGCTAGAAAGAGATATATGATGAGAAGGTAGGGTTGAGGGAGATTCTTTTTAGTCTTTTTTATGTTTTTCTTAGAAAGCAATGTGAATATCTCGGGGTATAAGAGTGGGGGTGGTACTTCTACCAATTTTAACTACTTTTACTAATTACTAAACTAATTAACTACTTAACTATGGATAGATTATGTTTAATGTAGGTGTGCTCGTATGATGATTAAAGATGTGTTTACTTAGATGTTCTTGCTCCCTAGTTATATCTTATTGGTCGGTTGAATTGTCACATTCTTTATCTTAATTGGTGCGTTGTATTCCGTTTGATCGTAGGGTGGCGCCTAATTCCCTAGTTCTATGAATTGCAACTCTCCTCTAGACTACCCGGGATCGGCGAGTACAATGGTATCTCCCCCGAATACTCTACTATCCTTAAGCTACAATTCACGCAATAAACACAACGAATGACCTAAGTGCACTCTTAAGATTTTTTTTGCTATTTAGGACGTTCAAGCTCGCAACAATTAAAGAAGAAGCCAGATTTCCTTAATCTAGCGTCTACCAATTAAGACAAGAGACAACCTAACAATAATTAACAACTAGGTTTCATAGATCTAAGCAAACAAAAGGATAATTTAGCTACTCATGTTAAACAAGCAAGCATACACACATACAATTGAACATGGGGTAGACATAATGATAAAATGGATTAACAAACTTATCTTGTGATGTAAAATAGGGTATGGGACCCTAGAATATTGTCCAAGTCGGACTACAATTGTATTAGGGTTTGCTCTCCAAAGTTCTACCTCCTTTAAAAAAGAAAAATCGAATTCTATATATAGATTTATAAGTGCGATGACGTCACTTTTTGCTAGTGACGCCGTCAGGTCGCCATTATTAGGGTTTCGTTTGGGCCAAGTCATCGTTGGGACGGCGTCAACTTATGAGTGTGACGCCGTCAGTCTTCATGAAGGACGTCGTGTGAGCTTGGTTCTTAGGCGTCTGGTGTGGAATTTGAGGGTGACGCCTTCCAGATTTTAGGCGTGACGCCGTCAGGTTATAGAACCAGAATTTCACCTGAGTCATCGCGTGTAATTTGATCAAATCTTCTATAATGGGACGGCGTCGCCCTTTGGTTGGTACGCCGCCAAGTGCTGTTGGAGTGCCTTTGATCTTGACTTTGCCATTTTCTTCATGTTTTCACTCCTTTTCGACTAAATATGCTTCATTCAAGCATTTTGCTTTCAAAAGATCTAAAATGTGAAAATGAACGATTTTAAGTAGTAACGAATATAAAATGTGTCGATTTAGGGCTTACATAACCCTTAAAAAGGTATGTTTTAAATCCTTATCACTCAACGACTTCCAAATCAGCTCGTTTTTTTTCCTTTCACTTCATTCTCCTCGAAACGCAAACTCTCTTCTTCACGTAAAGTCTTTCTTCGTCTCCTTCTTCACCGCCACTCTTCAACTTCCGTTTTACTTCTTTTATAAGACTTCTTACTCCCATTATACGAGTTGGGATTCCTTTTCCTAACTTTATTCCCAAACTTTTTCCGTCCCCCGTGTCCGTTGATATTCAACCTCACGAAATTCCCTTCACTTGCTACCTTTGGCTTACTCACCGACACATTAGGCATATCCTATCAAATTCTGCGGCTTCCTCACTACTTTCCCTAAATTCCTGCTACTAACATCATATCCAAAATCACGCAAATTCTCTCCTATCAAATTCGGATGTTTTCCAGCACTTTTTAAGCTGTTTTTTATGAAGAGTTGTTAATTTGTCTTGTCAACAAAAAAGATACAAAGTTGCCTACCTTTTGAATTGTTATATTTTATTTATCGTTCAAACTGATTTATTCGTAAAAAAACTTTTATAAGTTGTTATACCAGACGCCTTCAAACAATTAAAAAAATCAGTTTTTGTAATGTAGAAGATTAGAATAGCAAGTCTTATTTATTTGTCCTCAATAAAAACAGACGATAGAAAGTGAAAACCCACCGACCACCTTATTCATAACCATGGGCAGAATTATATGTACAGCCAATTACATTTGCTAAATCTTGAGTACTTAAAAATGTATTTCTAGGAAAATTAGCATTTTGATTATGTTTAAATATGGCAATAAGTTCATATACATTAGAAATTTAAGATACTCGTTCCAAGCACATGAATACCCACAGGATACAAAAAAAACAACTCATTCATAAAACGCAACTTTATCTTGACACCTTAACGTAGTACATACTACCTCCGTCCCATATTAAATGTCCAGTTTTGACTTTTGAAGTCTTTCATTTTCAACTTTTACCTTAAATATTTTTGTTTGTGTTATATAATATTTGATCTAAATTATACCAAATGAAAATACGTTTGAACCTCAATACATCCATATATTTTGCATTAAGTATTGTTTACCACAAACAAAATTATCTAAGGTCAAAGTTGTACAAGAATGACTTTGAAAAATCAAAGTGGACATTTAATATGGGACGGAGGGAGTAGTATTTTAGTAAACGAGTAAAAGGATAAGGTATTTCATATTTAGGTTATTTGAGGAAGACGAGTATTTGACTCAGTTATATATGGTCTAGCCGGTGTATCCTTATGATTGTTTTCAAAATCTTTCCATTTAATTAACCCAAAATTTTACTTAATGAGGTTCGAACATGATAATGTCTAGTAAACAAGATTGCTAGCTAGACCAACATGGTGGACAACATGCATATCAATTTTGAATTTTTCAAGACAAGTCGGTATAATGGTATACAAGTGAATAATAAAATACCAAAAGCCGAAAAAGGGATACCATGCAGCCAACAGAAAACTACCTGCCTAAATTTTATTGCAACTTTTAAAACTTTATAACAAAGGGCTGAGGTTTCTATGCTCTCAACCATGCATATAAATACACATACATGCAATGCAACAAATGTATACAAATTAAAATATCATCTAAGAATCTTTGTGAGTGTTATAACCAAAGACCATTTTATGGCTTCTCTTGTATTGCTTTTGTCTGAGCTTCTAAAACACCATGATGCTGAATTTCTAAACACTTTATCATCATCAAGATCTTCTAGCTTTTCGAGTGGCGCGACGATGGCAGCTAACCGTGGTGGGTCGTGTGCTACGGCGAAAAGGGTCACCAAAAAGTCGACGAATACTGTGTTTGGAGTGTATCGAAGGGAGGAAGATTTGGTAGAAGATGATGCTGAGTTAAGGGTTTATGTTGAGTTTGTTTGATTATTGTATTGGCCTTAGAATATTGGGCTTTATTAGCTAAGTTATAAGTAAGTGGTGATACAAATACTTGTATATTATGCAATGCAACCTTTATGTACAACCTTGTTGGTGGAAGTTTTATCAAGAGATTTATGCTTGATCTATTGTAACTTTTTCTAGGATTGAGTTCAAGTACAAAGATGAGCATTGTCAAAACGGGATGGAAGTACTTCTAATGTGCAAGATGAGCATGCAGATGTCATCTAGTATCAGCGCCAAACACTTCATGACCAAAGAAGTCCCAAAACTTTAGCCTCAATATTAGCTTCACAGGGGAAGGGTGATAAAAAGGCGTTTTACATACACCACCTGATTCTAAGTCTCTTGGCTTTGCCTTCATTATATTTTCAATTGTTACCAAGTCCATAGGGTCCAAACTAATACTAGGAGGGTTATCAATCAAAAATCACAAAACTTATGAGAAAATAACAAAAATCATATATTTAATATCTTGATAACATAAACTTGATTTACAAAGTAAAACACATAGCCAACATAGTGACATACTTAAAGAAGAGAAAGTCTAGATCCACATAAAACTTCCACTCAAGACTCCCACTCGCTGACACGTCAGCGAGCGAGAGTTTTTACGTGGGTGTAGCAAACACTCTTAAAAAATCCTAAACTAAACCAGAACAAAAATTATCCTAGCACTAACAATAATTGAAAACTGTATTTGGTTTGGGCCCAACCCAATAATGGCCTTGAATAGGTCGTTTTTTTGTTAAGAAATATAATTAGGGTCTACACTCATTAGTCATTAACAACTAATCGTATTTTTTCTTTTTTAACTATAGCTTTTACAACATTCACCACATATCTCACAAATTCAATATCACATATGTCTCCAACGAGACTTGAACCCACAACTTCTAAGTTATTAGGTCACTCACATGCCGCTAGGCTAATAGGCCTTTGGTAATCTTATTTAATTTCTCTTTTTAATACGAACTCACTTTAACACAGCCTTTTGATAAAATCAAAATAATAATAATAAATATACAATTAATGGAATAAAAAATATTTATACTAACTTCAAATCTTCAAATCTCGTCACATTTTTAACTGATTAAAACTCAGTACTAAGATGTTAAAAAGTAGTACATTTAAGTATAGCTAAATAGACAAAATTAGGAAATCTCTTAAAGGTGTTTTTGGATTTAACAAACAAGTGTTTATGTTAAAGTGGTATTTTAATCATTCAAACCAGTATTTACCAAAAGCTTTCTTTCTCATGTGTATACTTTTGTCAATTGTAAAAAAAGCACAAACCAACACAAGAATGAATATTAGTATAATTTTTTGGATTGAAATCTTATAACGTTTAATTTGTAGGTCATGTTCAGTTTTTTGTGAAAAAAAAAAAAAAAAAAAAAAAAAGTGAGATCTTTAATATGTCATTTTTATTTTACTTAAATTTAAAATCTTACTTAAAATAACAAAATTAAATATCATATTTGAATTGAATTTGAGAGAAACTCAATCTTGATTTTGGTTCGGTGAAATTAGTTTTAGGCGTGGGCTAGTGGTTTTGGCTTAGGTTCAAACAATATTATATTCTTGCTAAAAGTTTACACTTTTGGTCCTAAAACAACTTAATTACTTAAGAAGTTAATTGCATTTTTAGTCCTTATAGCATGGTCAAATTGCAGATTTGGTTTTTAAAACTTTGAAAGTGCACTAAATGTCATAATTTTGAAGTTTCTGTTGTATTTTTGGTCCTCGTGATTTGGCAAAATTGCATATTTGATCCTTTGGGTATGGCCAAATTGCATATTTATTCCTTAAAAATTTAACGTTGTCTGGGCCCAGAGGACCAAACATGCAACAAAACCTTCAAAATAGAGACGTTCAATGCACTTTCAAAGTTTTAGGGACTAAATCTGCAATTCGGCCATAACACAAGGATCAAAAATGCAATTAACTCTTACTTAAGTCAAATGTCGAACACAAGCCTTGAGCATTGACTTAATCACCACTACTGTTAAAGTTCGAATAATATTAAAGAGTTAATTGCATTTTTGGTCCTTGTGGTTTGGCCAAATTGCAGGTTTGGTCCCCATCCTTACGAAAGTGCAACGATGGTCCTCATTTTGAAGTTTTGGTTGCATGTTTGACCCCTGGCCTAGATCAAATGACTAAAATACCCTTGTCTCTATATTAATTTTCGCTTTAAAATGGTCCCTGTTTCACTGGTTCTGCAGATTTAGTCCCTTTTTTTTTTAAATTTAACTATTAATATTAGTATTATTTTTTTATACGTTTTCATCCGTTATTTTACGTTTTTGTCCGTTTTCTCATGTTTTTCCGTTTTCATACGTTTTTGTCCGTTTTTCTTACGTTTTTGTCCGTTTTGTCTGTTTTTTACGTTTTTGTCTGTTTTCCTCACGTTTTTGTCAGTTTTTTCCGTTTTCGTACGTTTTTGTTCGTTTTTCTTACTTTTTTGTCCGTTTTTCTCACGTTCTTCCGTTTTCACATGTTTCCTCCGATTTTTTTACGCTTTTGTCCGGTTTTCCTTACGTTTTTGTCCGTTTTCATATTTTTTGTCCGTTTTTATTACGTTTTTGTCCGTTTTTGTCCCTTTTTCTCACGTTTTTGTCTGTTTTTCTCACGTTTTTCCGTTTTTGTCTGTTTTTCCGTTTTCATACGTTTTTGTCCGTTTTTCTTACTTTTTTTTCTGTTTTAATACGTTTTTATCAGTTTTATACGTTTTCGTATGTTTTTTTATACGTTTTCATCTGTTTTTCTTACGTTTTTTTCATTTTCATAAGTTTTTGTCCGTTTTTATACGTTTTCACCCGTTTTCTTATGTTTTCATCCATGCTCGTTCGTTTTTCTTTATTTTTTATTTGTTTTATCCATTTTTGTCCGTTTTTTCCGTTTCCATGTGTTTTTGTTTGTTTCTGTTAATTTTATCCGTTTTTGTCTGTTTTTCTTACGTTTTTGTTTATTTTCTTACGCTTTCTTGCGTTTAATACGTTTTCGCCTTTTTTTTTACACTTTTGTCTGTTTTTCTTATGTTTTTGTTCATTTTTCTTACGTTTTTTCTATTTTAATACATTTCACCCGTTTTTAAACGGTTTTCATACGTGTCACCAGTTATAAAAACGGGTGAAACGTATGAAAACGGAAAAAACGTCATAAAATGAACAAAAACGTAAGAAAAGCGAACGAAAATGTATGAAAGTGGATGAAAACGTAAGAAAACGGGCGAAAACGTATAAAAACGGACAAAACGTATGAAAATAAAAAAAAATGTATGAAAGGTAGACGAAAATTTATGAAAACGTGAGAAAACGGGCGAAAACGTATAAAAACGGACGAAAACGGACAAAAACGTATGAAAACGTAAGAAAACTGGCGAAAACGTATAAAAACGTATGAAAATGAAAAAAACGTAAGAAAAACAGACAAAAACGTGAGAAAACGAGACAAAAACGGACAAAAACGTAATATAAACGGACAAAAAATATGAAAACGGACAAAAATGTGAAAAAAACGGACAAAAACGTAAGGAAAACCGGACAAAAGCGTAAAAAAATCGGAGGAAACATATGAAAACGGAAGAACGTGAGAAAAACGGACAAAAACGTAAGAAAAACGGACAAAAACATACGAAAACGGGAAAAAACTGACAAAAACGTGAGGAAAACAGACAAAAACGTAAAAAACAGACAAAACGGACAAAAACGGAAAAAACATGAGAAAAACGGACAAAAGTGTAAGAAAAACGGACAAAAACGTAAAATAACGGATGAAAACGTATAAAAAATAATACTAATATTAATAGTTAAAAAAAAAAAAAAAAAAAAAAAAAGGACTAAGTCTGCAGAACCCAGCGAAACATAGGGACCATTTGCGCAAGAAACTGAAAAGTAATATAATAGAGACAAGGGTATTTTAGTCATTTGATCTAGGCCAGGGATCAAACATGCAACCAAAACTTCAAAATGAGGACCATCGTTGCACTTTCGAAAGGATGGGGACCAAACCTGCAATTTGGCCAAACCACAAGGACCAAAAATGCAATTAACTCAATATTAAAATATCCATATTTCCATATTGAAATACCTAAAATTTGATATTATACAAACGCATTAACTCGAAATTGAAGTAGCCTCGTAAAAAGAGGGCGTTCCACCATGGGATCCTGAGATTAATTAATCCCATTGGTATGATAGTTAGTTAACGAAGAATATTATTACAACACGATCAAAGTAATAAACAATATTCTTTTTACTCACTACTTACTTTGTTAATGCTAAAAAACTCTATATGACATAAGAGGTTACCCATAGATGAGCATTTTGATCCGAACCCTGAAACTTTATCGTATCAAACCGGTATCGATTTCACTACACGGCACGGTTTCGGAACTATGAAATCAGGGAATTAATTCGGTTCCTTTAAAGACGATACGGGATATAAATGGGAAATCCTGATTTTGATATCGGAATACAAAAAAGTTTATTTTTTGAATAATTTTTTAGATACAAACAATCTTATTAGTGTCTCTCATGCAAACATCAAACACAAAGTTGAAAAAAAAGTAAATTGCAAAAATTATCTTTGTGGTTTGGCCAAATTGCAGGTTTAGTCTTT
This sequence comes from Chrysanthemum makinoi, assembly GCA_910596185.1. Classification (NCBI taxonomy): domain Eukaryota; kingdom Viridiplantae; phylum Streptophyta; class Magnoliopsida; order Asterales; family Asteraceae; genus Chrysanthemum; species Chrysanthemum makinoi. Next base: position 101,626,790 of record OU343217.1, on the reverse strand, counting down.
GACCTTTTGAAAAGGCAGCGACCATCCTTGTAGGGAACTTTGGGTTGCATATTCGGTCCCTGGCCAAAATTAAATGACCAGAATGCCCTCGTATTCAACCCCTTAAATAGTCAAAACCAAAGGGTGTTTTAGTTATTTAACATTGGTCAGGGACTGAATATACAACCCAAAGTTTCATACAGGGACATACGTTGCAATTTCGAAAAGTCATGGACTAAACCTGCAATTTGGCCAAGCCATAAAGACAATTTTTAAATTTTAATTAAAAAAAAGTATGCGGACCATATTTGCCCTTCACAAACCCTCCCAACAATTAAAACATAACCTATTATCAATTACTAAAATCATCAATTTTAAATCTATAAAGTATCCCGACCATAATCAATCATATTACAGTAATAATGATGATTCATTGTAAATGAGTTATGTTTATTGTTTTTTACGGTGTCATTTTTTCGACTTTTTCGCTGACTAATTCATGGAGTTTGAACTCACCGTAGCACAGACCCAGACTAGGTAAATCCCTGAGGTTTGCGTGGTTACACCTCAAAACCCGGTTAAGTATTTTATTATTAAAATGTCATTATATTAGTTTGACTATGAAAATTATGTGTTTGAAGAGTTTATATAATTGGCTACTCAATAAGCTTAAGTGAAAAGTCAAACCAAAAGTCAAGTGTTAAGTAATATAGGTATATGAAGTTATATGTGACAAATATCATAAGAATGAGACTTAAGGGACCAAAATTGCCACTCTAACAAACTTATACCAAATTTTATAAGCTAAGACTTACAACACATTCATTGAGTTTCCATAATTGTGTAAAAGTATCTTGTGTGTGTGTGGGTGACCCAAAGAAGAAAAAGGAAAGGAAGAACATGAATTTTCATGTGATCAATTGAAGGTGAATTAGTGTTTCAATCCAAGATATAAGCCCTTTGCAATCATCCCCACAAGTAAGTGCGTCTAATACTTGAGCTAATTTCATAACTGAAGTTAGGGTTCATAGAGGTCAAATTGGGGATTGTGCGTAAATAAGGTTTTAAGCCAAAGTGGTGAAGTAATAATGTTGAAGATTTAAGTCCTCTAATGGGTCATTTTTCTCATATGATCATGATAATGATCATATGCGTGTAAAAAGTAAAATTTTGGCATATAAAGGAGTAGTGTTAAACCCTTTTTGTTATGCATTGATGAAATGCTAAGTAATTGTAGTGATCCTTGTTTAGGAATCAAGGGAATTGGTGATGACAATTTTTTGGTAAAATAGCCATCTTTTGAGATAAATTTGGTTATCATGTGTTATTGTATTGATTTTATCATATTGTGATTCATGATAATGGATGTGTTAAGTGTATAAGAAGCATGGTTTAGTAAGTTTAAACCAATGATAGGAATTGGCTAGTTAGTCATAACTAGCTAAGGTAATGGTTAGCCTAGTTGTTATATCTAGTTAAGGTATGTTATAGTTCAATTTATGATGTTAGTTGATGATTGTTCAAAGTGATGTCTATGTATGTGATGAGTTGGATTAGTGATATGGACTAATGTTGGAAAGTGATGATGCAAGATGATTTAATTATATATGATAGCTTGTCATTGTCAATTACTTACTAAGCGAAAGCTTTTTAGTTGTTGAATGTTTTGTAGGTTTATATGGATTAAGGCCTTAAGAAGTGAAGTGATGATTGGAAGTACTTGCCATTTCTATATGAGCAAGTAGTGATAGATATCATGCTTGAAACAAGTTAAACCCCCAAGTATTTAGTCAAGTTAGACTCTTTTGTAAAGTGTAGTCTTTTTGAGTGTTTTGCTTGAAGCAAGTTAAACCCCCAAGTATTTAGTCAAGTTAGACTCTTTTGTAAAGTGTAGTCTTTTTCAGTGTTTTATATGTCTTAAGGTAATCTTGCAGATTTTATGGTATGCAAAAGAGTTACGTACAATTTATGTTTGAGGTGTATAAAGGAGTGTTTGGTATAACATCCATATTTTTGGTAAAGATAGCTTCCGCTCATTACTTATGTAAAACTTGTACATATCGAGTCGTGCAAGTATGTCTGCAAAGTTTCAAAAATAATCGAGTCGTGCACGTGTTTTTTCCGAAAAATGTAGTTTTGGGTTATAGTGAGTGTATACGACGTATAAGAATAAACCATATACGACGTATGGAGCCATTTAAACAAACAAACAAAAAACATTGGTTGGGGCGTTTAGGCGTGGCCACTTGAGGGTTGTTTGCACGTATATAAACGTGAATATATAATCGACATTATTTACCCACATTATTTATTTAATAAGTTATACTTATACTTAATTAATCTTGTTATTCAAGACGAAACAAAAGTAACAACATATATCTTCGTTTTTGGTCTGTTTTGGTTTTAAAAAGCGTGAAAAATCGAATATGTATCATTTCCCCGTCAATAAGTACTGGGATTGGTACCGATATTGGGACTCCGTTTGGTATAGTACCGGTACACACTTTTATGCTCGGAAAAAATATGGTAACATCAATCCCGATACTGGTTCAGTATGTGGAGCTCGGCCCTTGAGGTTACCAATGCAGGTAAAAATAGTTAAATTGTAAGAAAACAGAGTTTAATCCCAGAAACTAACTCTTGAATCTCAATTCAAGAACAATCTTTATTATAAACCACAATCAACCAAGATCACAAGAATCTGATCTTAATCAGTAACCAAGAACAATCACAAACCAAGATAAAACCAACCACAATACTTCCCACTGCTAATCAGGTGGAAGTCTATTGACTAATTATCAATAGTACTATTACAACTATTATCTCACAATCACTCTTAAGCAACAACAAGAATACTCAAACAGATCTTGATTGATTATCAGAATAACGAGAGAAAACTGTGTGCAGTTTTCTTGAGAGAGAGATGGAGTATCTTGAATGAAACCCTAGCTGGAGAAGAGCTTAAATACCCTTAATCAAACACTTCTATCAGCTTGTCATCAATAGTCCTTGAACTTTAAACAACTTGTCATTATCAGCATAAGCTTTACTTCAACATTATAACTGAAATACAAACATATCAAAATAAGTCCCTGAAGTATTTGTGTTCCATTTTTGAGTTACTTCCAACATCCCCCCTTAACTCAAACCTGGAACACATCAAACAAACCAAGTTTGGAAACCAGTTTTTTATGTTGAAGTTTATTTAGGCCCTTAGTAAAGTATCGCAGTTTGATCTGGCTGATTGAACTTTTTCAGTCTTAATAACCCCACTAAAAATTTTATCTCTCACAAAATGTAAATCAATCTCTAAGTGTTTAGTTCTTTCATGGAAAACAGGATTTGCAGCAATCTTAATTGCTGCTTGACTATCACAAAAGAGTTTAACAGGCAAAAAATGTTCCCAGTTTAGATCTTTTAAAATTTTTAAGACCCAAACAATTTCTGAAGTAGCAGAGGCCATTGCTCTATACTCAGCCTCTGCACTTGACTTAGAAAGGGTATTTTGTTTTTTACTTTTCCATGAGACCAGTGAACCATTTAGGAATATACAAAACCCTGTAACTGACCTCCTAGTAACAACACACTTGGCCCACCTGCATCCACATAAGTCTCAAGATTTTCAAAAGAACTTTTAACAATATGTATTCCTCTTCCAGGAGAACCCTTAAGATATCTTAAGACTTTAAGTGCAATTTTAAGATGAGACTTAAGTGGCTTATGCATGAACTGACTCAAACAATGTACAAAGATATGAAATATTAGGCCTAGTGTGTATCAAGTAAATCAATTTTCCAATTAATTTTGATATTCAGAATGTTATCCAAAACAGGATCAAGAATAGTAGGTTCATTGGTAATAGAAAGACTTGGTTCTAAAGGAAAAGCAGAAGGTTTGCATGCTAACAATCCAAATTCAAGTAGTAAATCCAAAAAATATTTCCTATGAGTTAAACATAAACCCTTATCAGTTTCAATAACCTCAATACCCAAAAAGTACTTAAGTTTTCCCAAATCTTTAATTTGAAATTTAGACTTGAGAAAAACTTTAAAATTTTCAATTTCACCAAATTATTACCAAACAATTATATCATCTATATACACAAGTAAAGCAACAATATTACCTGATTCATTCTTGATAAACAAGGAATAATCACTTTTACTCTGTATGAACCCATTTTCAAGCAAGGCACTGGTTAACTTAGCATTCCATTGTCTAGGTGCTTGTTTTAAACCATATAAAGACTTTTTGAGTCTACAAACTCTCTTATCATTAGCATTAAAAAACCCATCAGGTAAAGACATATAAACAGTCTCATCTAAATCTCCATATAAAAAAGCATTGTTAACATCAAGCTGAAAAATAGGCCAATCTTGCTGAACAGCAAGATTTATAAGACACCTAACAGTAACAATCTTAACAACAGGAGAAAAAGTTTCATCAAAATCTACTCCTTCTTTCTGATTATAACCTTTAGCAACAAGCCTAGCTTTATATCTATCAACTTCACCATTAGATTTGTATTTTATTTTAAATACCCATTTGCTACCTATAGCTTTTCTACCAACAGGCAACTCAACAACTTCAAAAGTATCATTACTATATAAAGCTTTCATCTCACTAGTCATAGCATCCATCCAGTGCTGATACATACATGCCTCCCAATATGTTTTAGGCTCAAAACTTTTATTAAGTTCAACAACAAAACAGAGAGTATCATTTTTAAGTTTAGCATAAGTAACAAATTTTTCTAGTCCATATTTAACTTTAGAATCAACCACATAGTCATTGTATTTATTAGGGAAAACAGAAGTTCTATCAGACCTTCTTAAAGAAGGTTGATTATTAACAAAAGGCAGATCTGCTGCTGGTTCAGATAAATAACTGTTTTCACCCTCAGAACTACTCACACCTAGAGGAGTTGCAGCCATCTCACCCTGACGGTAACCTCATTGGAACCATCGAGTGCCCCAAATCACTTTGTTCATGGTCAATAGTTGGGCTGCCTAGATGCAAAGAGGAGCTGCCCTCACTCTCATGATGATCATCATGAGTATTATCATCATTGGATGTGTCAGAGTTGTCACATGTTACTTCATTAAAGAAGTTAACATGATTCAAACTCTGACTGAGAGGGTCAGGAGCAACATAAGAGTTTTTGATCTTGAAAGGAAACACATTTTCAAAAAATCTTACATCTCTAGAGAATATAAACTGTTTTCTTTCAAGACTATAAAGTTTATAACCTTTTTGAAAATTGGAATACCCAACTAGAACACATTTCTCAGCCCTACTACTAAACTTATCATTACTGGTAAGAATAGTAGCAAAGCAAAGACAACCAAAAACTCTTAAATGATTAAGTTCATGTTTTCTTTTAAAAACAAGATTAAAGGGAGACAATCCATTCAGCACTGAAGATGGCAATCTGTTAATCAAATAAGTGGCAGTTAAAATGCATTCAGACCACAAATACAAAGGCAATCCCCCCTGAAACATAAGGGATCTAGCAACATTTAAAAGATGCCTATGTTTCCTCTCAACAACCCCATTCTGTTGAGGTGTGTAAGTACAAGATGTTTGATGAATAATACCATTTTTCTCACAAAATCCATTAAATTGAGTATTAACAAACTCTGTACCATTATCACTTCTAAATATTTTAACACATTTTTCAAACTGTGTTTTAATCAGATTATAAAAAATTTGAATATAATCAAACACCTCTTGCTTACTCTTAAGTAAGTAAACCCAAACAGCCCTGGTGAAATCATCAACAATAGTTAAAAAAAATCTGTGACCTTCTTTACTTTTTACTTTATAAGGACCCCAAAGATCTAGATGAACTAAATCACCTAAATTCAAAGTTTTATGGTCACTTAGAGGAAAAGGCTCTCTAGTTTGTTTAGCCTGTTGACAAATGTCACAAGGCTCATTTGCATCTTTATTTTGAAAATTGATTTCACCCTTCAGCACTGTTAAAACTTGGTCAGAAGGATGACCAAGTCTGCAATGCCAAATTTTCTTGGTCATATCACAAGCAGACTTAAAATTTCTAACCCCTAGGTCAATACCTTGATCTCCATCAAAGTAATAAAAACCATCCATCTGTCTACCAATCCCCAGAACATTCATTTCCCTCAAATCCTGAGGTAAAACATAACATTTGGTCTCATCAAAAGCAATAACAAATTTACTATCTCTAGCTACCTTATGAACAGACATTAAACTGACACAATATTCAGGAACAACCAACACATCATATAATGTTAAATGGTTAGTGAGAACCATATTTCCAACCTTAGTAATTAAGGCTTCAGTCCCATTGGGGTGAGATACCTTAATACCAAGCTTGGAAATATCAATGACATTCACTAAATATTTATCAGTATATGTAAGATGTTGATTTGCACCAGAATCTACAATAATACCTGCTGCAACCAATGCAGCCCTCATTTTACTATTATGACAAAAAAAACCTTGTAAAGTTTTGATTAAAAAATTTACTTTTATTGAAGACAATACCTGCCATATTGGCATGCACAGTCTTTCCATTTCCATTATTATTAACAGAGTTCTCCTTAATCAAAGAAATGAGTTTAGATATCTGTTCATCAGAAAAGGCAGGGATAGAACTAGAGCCAACAGAATTATTGTTATTAACAAATCTCTTATTAAAATTTTGAACACCCTGATTGTTATTATTCTTTCTATTTTTCCCAAAATCAGCAGGATATCCAATGAGCTTAAATCACCTATCCACAGTATGACCATTGAAGCCACAATGTTCACAAACTAAAACAGGACCACCAACAGTCCTTCTAGTATCATTATTTCTAGGTCGATTATTAGGTCTGAAAGAACTGCCAGAGGTGGAAGACCTCTGTGTGTTCCCTCTATTTGGAACACTGGAGTTAAACACAGATGAATGAGACGTTTGAGAAGTCCTACCATCTGAACCAGTGACCACGCACTGTGAGATTCCTCACTAGAAATGACAGAAAAAGCCCCTTTAACATCAGGGAGAGGGTCTCTAGACAGAATATTACTTCTTATTTGCATATAAGACTCATCTAATCCCATTAAGAACTGCATTAATTTCATCAATTGATTATGTTTTTAAAATCTTCAAGCAAGCATGACAAGTACGCCTAGGCAACTGAACCAAGGCATCAAACTGTTTCCACAGAGTAGACAACTTATTAAAATATTCAGCACTAGGGCTACCATTTTGAGACAAAGAGTTGATTTTATGATGCAAGTTAAAAGTAACAGAACCATCAACTCTATCAAACATTTCTTTTAATTCATTCCAAACATCAGAATCTCTTTTAGAAAAAATTTGTCCCAAAAACAACTCTTCTGATATAGAATTTAAAATCCATCCTAAGACGACAACATTCACCCTATCCCATTGTCTACCTAGAACCTCATCAGCATTGGATCTTCTACAAGCTAAGACCCATCTATAAAACCAATTTTATTCTTTCCTTCTAATGCTAACAACATAGCACAAGACCACACATTATAATTTTCAGTCCCTTTTAATTTTATAGATACAACTGTAAGAGTAGCAGAGTCATTAGGATGCAAATGCAATGGATTACTAAGATCCAATCTACTAATCAAAGTAACATGCTCATCAGCCTCATATTCATCATCAGTATAACCATGAACAGACATACTGAAAAATAAGCAAGAACACAGGAAAAAAACAACAAGATAGTTCCCAGGATTCCTTGCCACTCAAGGTGGTAGGTCAAGGGCAGATCACTCTAAATCAAGAACTACAACTAAACAGATAAACTACACTCCAACAGCAATCACAATCACCTCCAACAATCCCAACTCCTACTCCCCGTCAATCTAATACAAGAAATAAGAATAAAGAAAGGTAAAGAGTGTGAGAGGTGTTACAGTGCAAGCAAATCCGAGCAGTGAACAAGAACCCAGATTATGATTCTTGAGACAAGAATCACAACCCACATGATCTCAATCAACCCAGAACCACCAAGATTCTCCAAAAAGAATCAAGAATACCACGAACCAACCACCAATCGAAGCAAGAGATCAAACCCCAAAAAAATACCCAAACCCTAATTTTCTCAAAAATTAGGCGTTTTGTAAAACTGTTTAAAATTGATCAATCAGAGTAAAAAAGACACTAATTAATCACAGTCAATTAGGTTTAATCAAACTAATTTGAAAAACCCCCAAATTTTTTTTGAAACCCTAATTTTCCAAAATCAATTTTATCGAGCAAGGCAAGTAACCTGTCTCTGATACCATGTAAGAAAACAGAGTTTAATCCCAAAAGCTAACTCTTGAATCTCAATTCAAGAACAATCTTTATTATAAACCACAATCAACCAAGATCACAAGAATCTGATCTTAATTAGTAACCAAGAACAATCACAAACCAAGATAAAACCAACCACAATACTTCCCACTGCTAATCAGGTGGAAGTCTATTGACTAATTATCAATAGTACTATTACAACTATTATCTCACAATCACTCTTAAGCAACAACAAGAATACTCAAACAGATCTTGATTGATTATCAGAATAACGAGAGAAAACTGTGTGCAGTTTTTTTGAGAGAGAGATGCAGTATCTTGAATGAAACCCTAGCTGGAGAAGAGCTTAAATACCCTTAATCAAACACTTCTATTAGCTTGTCATCAATAGTCCTTAAACTTTAAACAACTTGTCATTATCAACATAAGCTTTACTTCAACATTATAACTGAAATACAAACATATCAAAATAAGTCCCTGAAGTATTTGTGTTCCATTTTTGAGTTACTTCCAACATAAATACACAAACAGGGCATGAATTCTAAACTAGTATTAATCCTTGGTCGAACCTTGTCCCAATAACTTCCATCTTGTCTTGGTATGTCATATGTGCGTGTAGAAGGAATACTTGAAGATCAATTAAAACAATTAAAACTCGAAGCAATTAAAGACCATTACTTCCTACGTTTTGCCACGATGAAAGTTGAAAAGAGATAGATTCATGTGTTTAGACATACATGATAATAGGGGTGAGCATCGGTCTCGGACCGGACTAGACTGGACCGGACCGGATCGACCAAGACCGAGACCGAATTAGCCCATAAGCCGAGATTGAGGATCGGACCGTATGTGGTCGGTCCGGTCTAACAAGGCAAAATAGTCGGTTTGTGGTCCGGACCGGACCGATCAAGACCGAGACCGAATTAACCTAAAAGCTGAGACCGAAGACCGGACCGAATGTGGTCGGTCCAGTCCGGTTCGGTCCGGTCTCGAACGATCCGTTCCGTTCAGGTGGTTTGCTCAGCCCTACATGATAGTAATGGATTTGTAGTGAATGGATTGATCGAGTTGGTGCATTGTGTAGTTATATTTTTTTCCACAAGCTAGCATATGCAGGGCCGGATCTATTTAGTGAGTATGGGGGCCCCTCATAGCTAGTCGAAAAAGTTGAGATTTTAGTGTAATTCTTTTTTTAATTTTGATTTTTTTTCAAAAGTGTCCCCCACCCAAAACTCAAATTGCCCCCCACTCATATGCTAAAACTCAACATTCAACACTCTAAAGCCTTATAAATCTTTCATCTCTAAGTAAAAATACTTGATTTATCATTATGATCTTAGTTTTTTATTCCGCATTTTGTTGTTATTATCAAAAAATAAAAATAATAAATAAATAAATAAATTGCCCCCAATCTTAATTTTCTGGTTCCGCCACTGAGCATACGCATACGCATACAAATCATTCATCATCGTGAAAGTCCCTCAGCTCGTTACTTAGTACGTACCAAGCTACACGTCCTTTCTTATCCATAGTGCAAAGTGCAAACAACAACATTAGACTTCATTTATAGTGTGCCTAGATTAATATTTGTCCTACATTTTTCCGGTGAGCTATGCCTCAGGATAATCAAGCAACTTGTTTAACAAAAAAAACAAAAAAAAACAAACCTAAATGGACAACTTTTTAAAAGATTTGGACACATTCAGTCCATTTTTTTTAAATAGGCATATATTGCCTATTTAGAAGTTAAATTGGCATAATGAGCACATGTTTTCCTCGAACATTAAATTGTTTTTAATGAAAAACTTATAAATATAGTATATTTAGTTACTCAAATATAAAAGATGTGTTACATTTATTTATTTATTATTTTTTTTTTTTTGTCGTTTTAGGTCTTTTCTAAACCGATTCGTATAACATGAGCACGTTTTGGCCCGTGTCCGTTTAAGCCCGTGCCCATTGGGCTAGTGCCCGTTGCCCGTACCCGCCCGGCCCGCTCATTTTGCCACCTCTAGTTGTTATTGACTCTAGCTCAGTCATTACTCACTCGACCCGTGTGTATCTTCAAATGCGTGCAACCGTACTCTCTAGCTAGTTTCGTGTGTTAATCATGATATTTTATGAATTTTCTATAGAACCATAAAGAATTTCTAAGGCATATAAAGTAAAAAAGCACCATGAAATTTCAACTCTCATCCCAGATGAGTCATAGAATTTGCGCCTCTAGTAAGGTTTCTTGTTCCTACATCGATTACATGAAATAAAGTTTCATATTATATTATTAGCAATGGTGTTGGTTTGTTTGGTAAACTTTTCAATTGAAGTTTTGACTAATTTATGACATTTACTTGTCGGTACAAGAAGTTGGGTTGCAAATTCATTTGGTATAGTACCTAGTTGTCGACATCAAATTAACTAGTAGAATTAAGTGATGCGCATCTTTTTTATCCCTATGCAAAAACTTTGGATACTTCATGCTTCAACATACTAGCTAGTTGCTTTTTTCTAACAAAAGATAAAACTGCATGATAACATACATGTTAATTTAGTGACAACGTATAAAAGAACGACACGTGTATCAAATCAAAGACTTGTCACATCAACTTATGAGAAGACATTAAGTTATGAGCAGGCATTAAGTATGGAAGAAGTAACGAATTTAGTAAGCTGTTTACGTATTAATGAATCAACACGAAAACCCGGGAGATATGTTATTGGGAGTTATTCATACGGTGGCTATGTTTTTATTCATATGGGGGCTATTTTTTTATTTTTTTTATTTTTTAATTTTATAATTTTGTTTATATCAAAAGCTATAAACCGAAAATGCGAACAAGAAATATAAAGTTTAATACGCCAAACGCTTAAAACTGCAGAAATAACGAAACAAAAACTGAAAAAAAACTGTGCTGTACTAAAAAAGTGAGAGACAAAGGGAATATTCCCCCTATGATTTGACATCAAAGGGGGGTATTAATAGTGTGACCCGTGTTATTAGTAAGTACAGCTTCAATGCATGAATTTACTCATTTAGCTTGGATCTAGTAAATCTTGTGTTTGTAACAACTTATTTAGTGCTTATAAGTTATAACTTTCGTTGTCCTATATTCCAATGGTGAACGCAGTGGCAGAACTTGATCATTTATTTTGGGGGGCCGAAATTATTTTAGGAGGGCCGAATCAGAGATTTGTTTGTAACCTCAACTAAATTACCCCTAAAACCTATAACATTTACATTAGGTGCCGTAAATTTTGGGGGGGGCGGGACCCTTCCCTGCCCTCATAAAGGTCCGCCATTGGGTGAACGTAGTCTCTTCTTGATCGTGTTCATGCTCTTGAGTAAATTTTGTGCGTTTTTAGACGAGTTGAGTAAACCTAACGGATCAAAACAAATATTCTCGACTTGCATCGACATTTCTAAGTTCTAACTATACTATACGATTAAAACTAAATTTTTTGACGTACTGGAGATAAGTGTAAGTGTGTAACTTGCCACTATATATATGGTCTTCGTGGTCGGTTAGGTTAAGCTCTTCGTCATGAACTTAAGTTTTTTTTTTTTTTTTGATAGATCGGTTATTCCTCCTTGTTTCTCTCAACTTGTCTGCTAAATTTGTTATAAAAGAATATATATTAAATGAATAAACCCATGATCTAAAGTATTAGGGTTTTAATCCATCCCAAGTTCAAGAATAATTTTGGAAAGAATTGTTTTGCAGCTTCGATGCATGAATTTATGGGTTATCATCTATTGGTTGGATGACTTTTGTTAGCAATCACGTGAGCCATTATTGGCTGGCATGTGATCATTAGATCTCAAGAATTCCTATCTTTATTTTTCTAATCTAGATTTGTTAGTCAAAGTGTCTACTAAATCAACTTTTTTTTCAAAAAAAAAAAGTTGATATTATAGCCACTGTATTTCAATGTGTTTGTATCTAAAAATGGATAATTGTTGATATTTTAGCATTGATTAGCACACTCTCATTTGTTATTTGCACACTCAAATATATAAACCGGTAAAGCAGCATATGATAAATGTACAACTGCTTAATGTACAGATTTGAATGTACAAATAAGAAATTGAAGTGTGCAAATCATTAGCCTTAGCATATTGAGTAATGAGTTTTGTTTGTTGGTCAAATGCATATGGAAAAGTTTACATGTCAAAAGAGGCTAGGAATTTAAGTTATCATATGCATAAATTCTTTTTACGAGTATAAGAAAATAAAATAAATTAAAACAAACGATTTCATTTAAATCAGTACTATTTATTTTGACATATTAATGAACTAATTAAAAGGACACAAATTTCGAGACCAGGTTTATTTTGAAGAAATTAAGATTTTTAATGAAAATTTACACTAGACATCAGACATTCATCGAGTCCCCGTCAACCCCGGAAACCCCCTTAGGCCCGCCCCAAGCATTTTGATTAAGGGAATTGATACTCACACCACACTTTTTGATTAATGCACCACAATGCTGTGCGGTTTGTACTGCATAATCTGTAATGCAGATTGTGATGCATTAATCAAAAAGTGTGGTGTGAGTATCACCTCCCTTTGAGTAACAAGTGGATGTGTATAAGCTCAAGCTTTAAAAAAAAGTTAAAATGGTGTTAATTATTTGCTTTGACCGATCCAGAAATTGTAAACTTCAATATTTTTATAATCCAAAGTTTCACACTTGATAGTTTTCGAATTTTCAGGCTCTTATTATTGAGATAAATTCTCAACTTGTTCAAAAAATAACGTGTCACTGTTACAGTTGATTTATTGTACGTATAAGAGTTCAAAATTTTAAACAAAAAACAAAGAAAATAAATTAGAGAAATTAAAGAAGAGTAAAGCAGCATGTGAAAATTAAAGAATCAAAAGCAAGAATCCCGCCATAAATTTATGCTTCTTCCTTCGTCATTTAATGATTCTGGATAACAATTTAATTCAAATCTCACCTCTCAAATTTAATGTTACTGGAGTAATGTATAAGAAAAGACTTATAATCAGTACTGTAATCTTAAACTAAACAGATTAGAAAATTCGCAACTTATTATCAATTGAGCAGCTTCAAGTCTGCTAGTAGTGTTATATTTTTGATACAATGATATAGCTGACAAAGAGGTAAAAACTTCACTATAGTGTCACTATGCTAGCTTAAAACAAAAATTGTAAGCGAGACAAGATGTTCATAAACTACTTGAGATCGATCAACTTGATAAAAGCTCGAGTCTAACTTTATTTCTTAAATGCATATCATGAAACAAATCAAGCTTGAGCTTGTAAAACATGTCACGAACAAGTTTGAGTTTGAAACAAGCTGTCGAGCGCAAGTTTTGAAAACTTACACAGTTGAGCTCGAGCTTTGACAGGCTAAAAACTTTTTTTACTCACTTAGGGTGCGTTTGGTAGAGAGAAATTCAGAGAAAAGAAATGAAGTAGAGAATAAAATCTCAGAGAATAGAAATCAAAGAGTAATTAAGGTTCAATTCTAATGTTTGGAAAACAGAGACTTGACCCTAAATGAAAAAAAAATTATTTAAAAAAATAATTTTCAAAAATAATTTTTAAAAAACTTATTTTTTTAAAAAATAATTTTTAAAAAAATTATTTTTAAAAACTTATTTTTAAAAAATAATTTTTAAAAATATTTTAAAAATATTTTTTAAAAAAATAAATTTTAAAAAATAATTTTTTAAAAATAATTTTGAAAAAAATGTATTTATTTAAAAAAAATGTATGTATTTATTTAAAAAAAAATATTTAAAAAAATAATTTTTTTAAAATAATTAAAAAAAAAATGTATTTATTTAAAAAAAACTTATTTTTAAAAATAATTTTTTAAAAAATATATATTTTTTAAATATTTTTTTAATTTTTTTAAATGTAAAAAAAATTAATCCATTTCTCCAATTTCTCCACAAAAATAAGAGAAATGGAGCTAACCAAATTACACTACCCAATTCTCTCCATTTCTCTACCCCATTTCTCCGCTAATTTTCAGGTACCAAACAAGAGAAATGAAACCATTTCCATTTCTCTTGCCCCAATTCTCGGTACCAAACACACCCTTAAATCTTACGTACCCATATTCACCCCTAATCTTTGGGCCCACTCAGAGGCGGTACCACAATGGGGGCAGTGTGGGCAGCTGCCCCCTCAAAGTTCACTCGAGTAATGTCGTTTGATAAAAGAATTCCATTTTGCTCCCATAAATTGGTAAATAGTATAACTGTGAATTTATCCAATAGTTGCATCATAGTCAAGTGGTTAAGGACATTTGCACTTTCGTAGAGATATAATATTCGATTCTTGTGCTACTTTATAGTTAAATGAATTTTTGTTATCCAACTTTTTATTTTTGCTTCAACTACTTGTTTTAATATCGATCAGAATAAGCAAGTATATGCTAAATATTGTGCATATCATCATCAATTCTTAGTTTTGGTTCTCGCATGCAAACAAATACTATCGATTTCATTATAGCAACAAAGGTCAAGTTACTGACATGACCCGACTCACTTTTAACTTTTGCCCCCTCTTGAAAGTTTTTCTGGTACCGCCTCTGGGCCCACTAACCTCAAATTATATACAGTACTAAATTATCTCATTAAACTCTGCAAGAGGTATCCCCCAACACCTCTATATAAATACCACCACCACCTCTACCATTATCATCATCCCACACTCACACACACACCTAAACACACACTAAACCCACAATGGGTTTGAGAGCCTCACTTTCACTCTTAGTTCTAGTCACCTCATGCTTAATGATCAATGCTGTTGACCTTGGTCAATTAACATGGACACTAGCTCCCCACCATGCACCAACATACCCACCAACCCAAGCACCTGCACCACACAAGGGTGGACACCACAAGGGAGGTGGTCATCACCACAAAGCACCAACTGTTGCACCTGTGCACCCTCCAGTTAAGGCTCCAGTACACCCACCAGTTAAAGCACCAGTTCACCCACCAGTTAAGGCACCAGTTCACCCACCAGTTAAAGCACCAGTTAAGGCTCCAGTTCACCCACCAGTTAAGGCACCAGTTAAGGCTCCAGTGTATCCACCAACTAAGGCTCCAGTCCAGCCACCAGTTAAAGCTCCAGTTCATCCACCAGTTAAGGCACCAGCACCTCATGTACCGGTTCTACGTAAGATGGTGGCTGTTAGGGGTATGGTTTATTGCAAGGCTTGCAAGTACAGGGGGATTGATACACTCATGTCTGCTACTCCACTTCAAGGTATAGCTAGTACTCTTTAGCTATTTTTTTATATAAGTCATAACTATGCTCGAGAGTAGAGAGACTGCTTCAAGAACTTAATAGTCGTGTCGGTTTATGTTAAATCTAGTTTAAATATGAGGTTAAGCATGTTAAAATAGTTGTCATTTAATTTAGTACTACTAATTAAGAACAACTACATTAACACTTTGTTAAGAGTGTTTGGAATCGTTTATTACTGTACTATCACTACTAAATGCTTAGCTACTTATGGGAGTGAGGAAAACAGCTTATTGAAAACTGTATTATTAGCTTAGTTTACAAGTTTTGACCCTTCAAAGATAAAAAGTTGGTAATTTTTTATCTTAAAAGTGAGTAATAAAATAAGCAATCTCAAACACACCATTATTCAAAAGTTTTCTGTTAAATAACTTGATCATAAACAATATTGCTATATTTAGTTATTTACCCTATATGAATTATGTTTTTATCACTATGCTTAAGTGAATTACTTTCTATATTTAGTTAATGCAACTATCTAACACATCAAATGTATACATATGACAGGAGCTGTTGTACTCTTGACATGCAAGAACACCAAGTATCCATTGAGAGTGAAAAGTATAACCGATAAGAACGGGTTCTTCTTCATCATGGCTCCTAAGACAGTGACCACTTACGGTGTCCACAAGTGCCGCGTCACTTTGCTATCGTCGAAAAATCCTAAATGCAACCACCCAACCAACCTACACTATGGAGTTAAGGGTGCTACCTTACTCGCAACCCCGAAAGCACCAATTGGCTCGAAGTTGCCTACACTACCATTCGACGTCTACACCGTGGGTCCTTTTGCATATGAAGCATCTAAGAAAACACCATGCCCCAAGGCCTAATTCAAGATTTAGAAGTTAAGGGGTTTACTTAAATGTTCTTATGATTAGTTCATGGTTGCTAAGTGCTTAAGTGTCAATTAGATTACTTAATAATTTGATATGATATTTTTAGATGTTTGAGTGGTATGTAGTTTGGTAATAAGTTTGGAACAAAATCTACTTTTCAATTATCATTAGTTGAATTATTATGAATTTGTTTGCTTTCGCCTATTGTTCTTCTTTCGAATATTAGATTTCATATTTACTCGAAACATAACTTGGCCCCAATCATGACCGGCATTAATTCCTTACGTCAGCTTTCTCTCTCCTCCGACTCGAATCCCCAACATTACCACTGTTTCGCCACAAATAAGCAATTTTTTTTTTATTAAATATCAAGTGGGACATATTTGTGTGTAAAATGTCGGTCGAGATTTAGCCCGATATTGCGTTTTCCCTTTGCCCAACCGATGTCATGCTCGATATCTACATCCACATGACAGATGTTAACATCGGTCGTCGCACCCATTTTTTGACAACCAACCGATGTTATGACCACCCTCGATTGGGACCAGCCTAACAAACTAAAACAACAAATGTTTATACTTGCCGAGTTCATATTTACCAAGTCGCCTTTGAGGACTACACAATCAAATTGTTTAATGTAACATATTTTTACGTATTTTCTTTAACAAAAAAGCATGTCGAAGATCCTATGAGACCAATATCGACCCACGGACCCATTATTCTGTCGATTCAAGCTAGTTTTCGTAGAGAAACAAATAAGATACTTACTATGACTTTCTTGGTGATCACAATGTGAAAGAATCATCATTTATCATTTTATCAAAGTCTCAGGTCTTTTAAGTCCATTATTCTACAAAAGTTGTAGATTGACGAACACCCCGACGGGTAACTTTTAAATCCATTATAAGTGCCGAGACTCGAGTGCACATTCTTAAATCAAATATACTTTTGTGGTTAAATCACAAGGACAATAATATAAGTATGGTGATGAATTACAACTTTCACAAATCGCAATAAAGTTAAGGTGGGGTGTAAAAGTAATGTTTCACCAAAATGTAGGCATTGGAGGTAAAATCATAATGGTGAATAAATGTGGCTCCTCCCCCAAAACATTCCCATACTAAAAATTTACACAACATTTCAAAAGCTTTGTTTGTTAAAGCCAACACATAAGATTTTGCTTTTTCTATGTAAATCTTTTCTCATCATATCAAATAATTTAATTAAGATAAAAAGTAAGGTCACATCATAAGTATCATAGTAAAATACGACTATATATACGAGTATTTGTGTAACATCTATGTGAAGTTTATGTAGCAATAAGTACTTCTAAAAGGTAATAATGTAACGTTAATAGATATTGGGCTTTCCAAAAGATGAAGTAATTTTGTATGTGTCAAAAGCAATACAACTTATCATAGACTTCATATTGTTTTTGAAAGTTGAAATTATTGGGAGATTATAGCCATTCTTGATTTTTTTTTATGATAAGCTAACAATAAGCCAATTAGACGATTAGAGACTACCAGGCCCAAGCCTCAAAATTTTCACATAACAACACATATGGTTATCGGTGCCATTATAGTCAAGTAGCCAAATCTCGTGATCCTTTTTAAGGCCTTCTATGTGCTAATAGCCACTTTTACGACTTTAGACCAACATCAAGTCGTTTAGACGTCTTAAACGTTTGCATTTGATGATTGATGCCATTATGTCATCGGGACGACATAAACTGCTAAGTTGTCTATTCGATAATTTGATTTTCTTTTTCTTTCGTTTCTTTTGCCGATGCTTATCAGTGTTGAGACTTGAGATGAGATTAGTTTTCTGTAAGCATTTTGTCAGTGACATGTATAATATTGTAGATGATCTTTATAGTCAACATGCAATTAAGATACAAAAGTATATTTTTTGTATGAACACCATTTTAACACTCAATCCCACATCGGGTAAAGAATGAAAATGTTGCTAGGTTATATACCAAACTGTATGCTACTTGTTTGTCTTTAGATTAGTATTATGTCTTCATCTGGCAAGTAAATCTTTCTAAGAGAATAGGAAACTTGAACTTGTCACTTGAAAATGAATATGATTCTAAACTTTTTATCTTTTTTTGACTCGTACGAGAAAAAAGAACGGGTCCGAAAATTCATAATTTAGCACTCGATCATGAAATCACATATTTGAGCTCTCACGACTAATGTTGTCTTTCCTTCCACTAATCCCAAATTACTTTCCTTCTTAACTTTCTAATCTAATAAAAACTTCTAAATCTAAGTTCCTTAAAATGCATTATCCACAGTTGTAGCTTTTGGCCCATAAAACTGTGGCATTACTATCTTTTCAGATTATGTGCCATGAAATCCGCGCAAGTATCATTTGTTCGAGTAGCTTTGAAAGATATATATGGTCTGTGATGACCACATAGATGGTATACATTAGATTAGTAGGGTTGCATGAGCCAACATTGTATTTAAATACTTTAGTAAACTTTTTAAGAAAACTATTTCGACGATAAATCCCACCTGGGTTAAAGTAATAGAATGTTACTAAGTTATATACCAGTGTAGAAGGGCAATATGTGAATGGATTGCGAATCGACAATTACCATCTCATTTGAGGATTGTGAAATGTTAGGGTTCGAAATTGATATGATTCTCATGTTTTTTATGCTTATTTATCTTGATTGTAAGAATTTATCTTCGAAAAAACTTCAATGTTTCCTTCACTTAG